>JAVSCE010005248.1:0-378777 GCA_032199065.1 Smutsia gigantea
TGTCCCAGAGCTTCTGGATATGGATTCCTGTTTTCCCCAAGCGGCTGGAATCTCAGTCTCTCCAGGTATTCCACCTGTCTTAGCTTTCTAACCCCACTAATCACCAGAGCACCATTTAATGTAGGTGCGTGCTCCCAGAGCAGATCTCCAAGGCTGGGTGTTCAGCAGTCCCAGGCCTCACTCCCTTCCCACTCCATTTCTCTTCCTCCTGCCGGTGAGCTGGGGTGGGCAAAAGGCTTGGGTTCTGCTAGATCACGGCTTTGGTATGTTACCCTGTTCCGTGATGTCTGTTCTTTTCTCCAGGTGTATGCAGTCTGGGACAGCCTTCTTTCCTGTTGCTCTTTCAGGATTAATTAATTATATTTTCTTATTATATGTGGTTTTAGGAGGAGGCCTCTGTCTCAGCTCTCACACTGCCATCTTTAATCTCAGCATTCTCCTTATACATTCTTGATCAAGAAAAATCCCCACACTGGATGTGGCGTACCCCTTGGGGGAGACACACCAGGAGAATTCATTTACCTATTCATTTATTCACTCATCCATTTATCCACTGACATACACATTCAACATCTATTGAGCACACCCATTTTGTGCCAGGAACCATAGATAAATTCCCATCACGGTGGAAGGTCCAGTCATTGAAACGTATTAATAGGTCTGGTGGGTACTGGTAGGCTTCTAAGGGAGTCTGCAACAAGAGGAACGACTCTAAACTGGAGGGTTGGCAGAAACTTCCCAGAAGATGAGACATTTTAGTTGGTGGCTGACAGATGAGTCAAAATTACACTGATAAAGGACATTGAGGGCAGAAGCAAGAGAAGACGCAAAGATCCTTGGGCACAAAGCAACACTAAATATTCAGGAACGGAGAAAAAGTCCAGAGCATCCTGGATATAGAGTGAAGGGATATAGATGATATTGATCTGCAGGGAGGACAGAAGGGCACAGTACCCTACCTGCCAGATCAGCTGAATCAACCCTGGTGAGGAATGGGACACAAAAGACAGAGCTCATCCTCATCCACCCACTTGTCAGATCCAGACAAGGGGCATCACGAGTGTCAGGGTCAGCAAAGCTCTTCCAGGGCAGGGCCTGGGCCAGTGGGGAATTGTACCTATCACTCCCAGCTCCAAACCATGCCAGAACCCAGTAACATGAATGTTCTCAGAAAAGGGGGAGAAATCCACAAGCATATAATTAAAGAACTTTTAGGAAGAGCAGTGGCCAAAATTTTGAAGCAGGGATTGCCACAGACAAGCCACATGGGGAGGTGGGGGGACCCAGTGATTCCCATCACTTGAATTTTCTGCACTGAAATGGTTAATTTGAGGAAGGACAGTTGAACATCTTTGTTGTTCAACCAAAATTGGAAACTTAGTGACCAAGCTAATTGGAATCCAAGAGACTAGGGAGGCTCTCTGTATCGTCTAACCATCAGGATGATTTGTTTCCACTATAAAGTAATGAGGTTTTTTTTTCTTAATCCACTCTACATTCCTGAGTGAAGATTTTTCAGTTGAAAAAAGTATTGCATCTACTCCCCCAACCCAGGGAAAAAAAAGGTGGGTGATACAAATGGAGCTTTTCAGTAATCATGGATGTGAATTTGGTCATTGGGAGACAGGAAGCAGGAGGTGGCCACGGTGTAACTCACCAACCAGGCTATGTGTCTTCAGTAGGCTGTGCCACTGGAAAGCAATGGCCCAATCAGATTAGTAACTCCCCCCACCCCCAGCACCCAAGAACTCAGTCATTCCTCAAACTGGCCATATCTGCAAGGGATATCTTTACTAAACTTCTTTGGGCATTCTGTGGGGAATGAAATCAGCTGAGAAAAAGAGAACCTGTTATTTCACCTAGGAAAGAGGTCTGGAGCGCACAGCAAGGGCCTTTCCATATCCTTCTTGGGAACCAAGTACTACTTGCAACATTATCAATGCAATGGATCGGTTTACCCTGCTAACTCTAGGACATGGTGGAATAGCATATGGAAACGGCAGGAGTCCCACATCGGGAGCATTGTGACACTGTGTCTCTGTTGGTAACCAAGGTCTATGAGCTCTATCTGTTTTCTTGAGTAGGTCTGTGGAGCAGGGCTCTGCCAGATGCATCATCATTTTCTATAGTTAATGAGTTTATCTGTCTCTTAGGAAAGAAGTGGAGAGAGAGAAGGGAGAGGGAGGGAAACAGAGAGAATGTGGCATGCTCATATGAGCATCAGTGGACATTTGTCCTATAGAAATTCAACTTATTAAACAGAAATTCTGGTCATTTTTAGCCTCCAGACAGATTGTTTTGCTACTCAGAGGTCACATGTGTTTTGAAGCCACTGGGGAAGGACACGGAGCAGCTTTGCAGGACAGCCAGCCTCCTCCTTCCCTTACTCACTGCCTCCCTCCCCTTCCCTTCTCCTCCTCCCTATTTCTCGCTCCAGAATTACTGCCTGCCTGTCTTCTCTCTGAGCCACACTGGCCCCACTTCACCAGCCCTCCTGCCATTCTCCCTTATTAGTTCTCATCATCAGGCCCAATGACAGAACCACCTGCTTGGATGTTTTTTAAACATTCTCACCCTAAACATGTATATGTGTGTGTGTTAGCAGCATATGTGAATTTCTTCCAAAAAACTGGAATTCTGTTTCTGTTTGGTTATATTGTTGGTTTGCTCTCAAATACGGACACTGGAGGGCAACATGCCTAGGGGCTTTACAACCCACCCCCGTCCCTCCCAGGAATATTTGAGTACCTACACTTAGTGAAGCAACTGCTATAAGGTGCTGGGTACTGTTCTAGATAAGTGTTACCTCAGTTAATCCTTACGTCAGTGTCAGGAAAACACCATTAGCCCATCTACATCTGAGGACCCAGCAGCTCATAGAAGCTAAGTCATTATCCTAAGTCATACACTATTACAGTGCAACACTGGTCTGTCTCTAGCTCATCATCTTTTTATGACACTATAAACTGCTAGCAGACAGGGACTCTCTTTGTAATCAGATTTCGTGAACTAACATGCCTAATTCCTCATGCCACGGTAGACTTCAACCTTTGGTTTATTAATGATGACAACAGGCAAGGTCCTGATCACTCTGGGAACAAGTTGAAATAACTAATTTCTATGCCTCTTTACTTCTTAGTATGCATGGAATTTTGACATTCCATTTGTTTTTCCTTTTTGGGGGTACCAGGCTAATGGTATTTTTCAATGAACTAGAGAAAATAATACTAAAATTTATATGGAATCACAAAAGACCCTAAATAGCCAAAGCAATCTTGAGAAAGAAAAACAAAGCTTGTGCAGAGTGGGGAGGGGGGGAAATCACACTCTCTGATTTAAAGCTATACTACAAAGCTACAGTAATCAAAACAGTATGATATTAGCATGAGAACAGACACATAGATCAATGGAACAGAATAGAGAGGCCAGAAATAAACCCACACATATATGGTACATTAATATATGACAAAGGAAGCAAGAATATACAATGGGGAAAAGATAGACCCTCAATAAATGGTGTTGGGAAAACTGGACAGCTATAAGCAAGAGAATGAAACTGAATTACTATCTGACACCATACACAAATGTAAACCTGAAAATGATTAAAGACCTAAATATTAAGACATGAAACCACAAAACTCTTGGAAGAAAACATAGGCAAAAATCTCTTCAACATAAGCATGAGTGATTTTTTTTCTAGATATGTCTCCTAGGACAGGGGAAACAGAAGCAAAAATGAACAAATGAGACTACATCAAACTAAAAAGCTTCTTTACAGCAAAGGAAACTATCAACAAAATGAAAAGGCAAACTACTGTATGGAAAATATATTTGAAAATAATATATCTGATAAAGAGTTAACATCCAAAATATATAAAGAACTCATATGCCTCAATACCAAAAAAAAGCCAAATAACCTGATTAAAAAGTGGGTGGAGGACCTGTGCAGGCATTTCTCCAAAAAAGAAATACAGATGGCCAACAGGCACATCAAAAGATGCTCCACATCACTAATCATCAGGGAAATGCAAATCAAAACCACAATGAGATATCACCTTACACCAGTCAGAATGGCCACTATCCAAAAGACAAGAAGTAACAAGTGTGGGTGAGGATGTTTAAAAGGGAACCTTCTTACACTGTTGGTGGGATGTAAATTGGTGCAGCCACTGTGGAAAGCAGTACAGAGGTTACTCAAAACACTAAAAATAGAAATACCATATGACCGTAATTCCACCTCTAGGTATTTCCCTGAAGAAAACAAAATCCCTGATTCAAAAAGATATATGACTGGTGGGAATGCAAATTAGTTCAACCATTGTGGAAAGCAGTATGGAGGTTCCTCAAAAAACTCAAAATAGAAATACCATTTGACCTAGGAATCCCACTCCTAGGAATTTACCCTAAGAATGCAGCAGCCCAATTTGAAAAAGACAGATGCACCCCTATGTTTATCCCAGCATTATTTACAATAGCCAAGAAATGGAAGCAACCTAAGTATCCATCAGTAGATGAATGGATAAAGAAGATGTGGTACATATACACAATGGAATATTATTCAGCCATAAGAAGAAAACAAATCCTACCATTTGCAACAATGGATGGAGCTAGAGGGTATTATGCTCAGTGAAATAAGCCAAGCCAAAAAAGACAAGTATCAAATGATTTATTTCACTTATATGTGGAGTATAAGAACAAAGAAAAAAACTGAAGGAACAAAACAGCAGCAGACTCACAGAACCCAAGAACGGACTAATAGTTACCAAAGGGAAAGGGCCTGGGGAGGATGGGTGGGAAGTGAGGGACAAAGGGGAAAAAGGGGCATTACGATTAGCAGATGTAATGTTGGGGGGGCGCAGGGAGGGCTGTACAACTCAGAGAAGACAAGTAGTGATTCTACAGCATCTCACTACGCTGATGGACAGTGACTGTAATGGGGTTGGTGGGGGGGATGGATGAAGGCGGTAGTTTAATAACCATAATATTGTACATGTAATTGTAGATTAACGATACCAAAATAAATTATTTAAAAAAAATCATGAGAAAAAAACCCCAAAAAAACCCCAAAAAGATATATGAACCCCTATGTTTATAGCCACATTATTTATAATAGTCAAGATATGGAGGCAACCAAAGTGTCCATCAATAGATGAATGGATAAAGAAAATGTACACAACAGAATATTATTCAGCCACAAAAAAGAAAGAAATCCTGCCTTTTGTGATAATATGGATGGACCCCAGAGGGTATTATGCTAAGTGAAATAAGCCAATGATAGAAAAACAAATACCGTATGGTTCCACTGTATGTGGAATCTAAAAAGAAAACAACAATAGCCTCATAGACACTGAGAGGTGACTGATGGTTACCATGGGGGAGGGGTTAGAGTGGGTGGGTGAAATAGTTAAGGGGATAAAGAGGCACAAAATCTCAGTCATAATATAAATTAGTCATGGGGATGAAAGTATAGCATAGAGAATATAATCAATAGTCTGTAAAAAAAAAGAGGGAAGAAAAAGAAGCCACCTTCCATCTAAAGTCTCTCTGCGACTCTTTTGGGGTAGCAGATAGGGAAGCACTAATTTGACCACGCTTTCCAGACCAGACGTAGGGTGGGAATGAAAATGGCTGTAGCAACTTTCTCCTTACCGGCAAGATTCAAGTTTGCCTCCTGACCCTCTCACACTGTCACGTGGTAGTGCATGCCATCCAGAGATCCATGCCTCGGTTCACCCCCAGCCACATGCACTAGCTCACCAACCCTCCTTCGTCAAAACAGGACCTCTTGGCATCCATGAGATGCAGGTGTCACCCTCCTGCCCTGCCCTCCACAGATACTTTCTGCAGGGACAGCCCACATAATGTAGGATGATATGCAAACCCCTAACTATGGCCCACAAGCCCCAGACGACCTGGTTCATGCCTACCTTTCTCTTTCATGACTACATAGAATTTTATTCCCATTAATGCATTTGTTTTTTCCCTAAAGGCTATATTGTCTGATAATGATAGCCCAGCTTTCTTCTGGTTAATGTCACCTTGGTTTATCTGTTTCCAATTATTTTAAACCATTTGTTGTTGTTTTCTCCTCATACAGAATGTAACTTGGCTTTTTATTTTTTTAAGCCTGTCTGCTAATCTCTGTCTTTTAATATGTAAATCTAATCTTAATCCTTTTATATTATAGTGGTATCTCTGGATTTATAACCTCTTTCTTGTCCTCGTTATCTAGAATTTTAGTTTCACCTTTTGATCTAAACATGGCTACTTTTGCAGTCATTATTAATTCTATTTATTGACATTTGAATACTTTTTATACTCACCATTGTTTCATCCATCCTACAACTTCCCTCTGGATTACTTTTCTTCCTGTAATATACATTGTTCAACAATTCTTTTAAAGTGATTCTTTGTCCTTCTTCAAACATCTTTATTTCATTCTTATTCTTGATAGTTTAGCTACGGACAGAATTTTTTCTTGACAATTACTTTCTTCAGCATACTGAAGATACTATTCCATGTGTTCTGGCGCCAATGGCGGCAGGTGAGGGATAGTCTGTCAACCTAATTGAAATCAGGCTTTAAGATCCTTTGCCCCAGATATTTTGAAGTTTCACCACAATGTGTCCCAGTTTTGGTTTCTTTTATTGATTCTACTTAGTACTTGGGGGTATGCTTTGAATTTGAGGACTCATTTTTGAAGTTCTGGCAAATAAAAAATTTGCTGTCCATTTTTTCTATTCTTTTGTTTAGAATCTTTTATTAGAAGTTTAATTGGAGAGTTTCAAACTATCCTTCATGCCTTTTAGCTGCCTTTTTCATATTTTACAAAAATTGTTTTCTCTCTGAGCTGCATTTTGAGCAAATTTGCCTGCCTTTAAATTCAATATATCTATATTGATTTTTTATTTCAGTGACTACAGTTTTCACTTCTAAGGTTTCTAACTGGTTCTGTTACTAGTCTCTCATTCTGTTTCATTAATGCCTGCCCTAGTAGATATTATTTTTCTCTTTAAGGGTTTAAAATGTACTTCAAATTTTTATCTTTTAATTTTATTTCCCTATGGAGTGAAGTTTATCTTCTGACTGTGGATTTACCAAGTTCTCTTTCTTGATGCTATGTTTCCTAACACGTTTTGGAATTCTGGTGTACAAGTTCATTTTCAGTGGGACATCGTGTCTCACCTGTCTCTGTTCCTATTGGCACCGTGCCTCACAAGCACCTGGGCCCCCATCTTGAATGGAATTTTAAATGAGGGCTCAGGGATCCTCCCCTCAGTGATAGGGATATTGCAGATCAGTTACTGAGCTGGCAGGTGGTTTTGCTCAGGTCCTGGTCAGGATCCTGTGTCTATACCTCCATAGATATGACAAGCTTCACATATGCCATCATTCTAGGCACTGGTTGATAGGCACTTTTATTAGCCTCCTGTCATAAGTGAGGGTGCATTCTCCCACTTATAGACAGAGTTGATTTTCAGCAGTGAGCCTGACTCTACTTCCCACTTTATAGGGCCCACATCTAGTCCCCATATGTTGCAGGAGCCAAATTACCAGCCATTCACCTTCTTTATCCCAAAGCAGGGCAGCCAGTGGCTTCAGCTCTGTCCTTGTTTTGCATTTTACTTCTAGAATGCACAGAGAAGTTCATCTTGCTTTGAGCCTGGCTATATTTTTTTCCCCTTGTTATATTTTGTCCCTTGTGGCTTAAAGCACGATCTGGCAATGCCATCTTACCACGAAATCCCCTGACTGCCTTTATAATCTTTATCTCTTGCCAATGGCCCATGTGTTCCAGTTGCCTACTTTAGCATCTCCTCAGCTGTCTGTTCTACCAAAACTTCTCTTCCTCAGAACCAAACATATGCCTGGAGAGGAACAGTTAACCTCCATATCCTTCCTCTCCCCAAATACTTCCATGTTTCAACTTGAATACCTCATCTTAGAGAGTTCTTTTCTGACCTATCTCAGTACCCTCTACCCCCAACTATTTCTTATAGTACCCAGTTAAGTTCCTTCAGAGCAAAGTTGCAGATAGCCACAGGATCTCCAAAACAGCACCCACGGGCCACATGCCTGTTTTTTTGGTGGAACTTACCTATACTGATGGTATTTTCTACAAATATAAAGGTCAAGAGTATACACAGGAACACCCTAATGTGAAAGGAAGAATACTTCTTGGGTTGGGAAGTCTGGTTTTCTTTTTGAGACTTAGATGACAGAATTATCTGGAAACTGGTATTACATATGATGAGCAACGATTCTGTGGTTTCAAAGTTTTATCAAAAAGGAAATATAGTAAAACCTAATTAGTTAGGACTAATTGGGATGGTAAAATGTCTTCCATAATGGAAATTTGAAATTCTGGATTCTTTTAGTAAAATAGAGAGTGATGTTTTTTTAATAAGCCTATATCCTAACAGAGTAAAACAGGACACTGCCACATAGACACTCTGCCAGGACCTGCTTTAATGAAGAGCAAGGAACTATGATTAACTATGCTTTTTTTTTTTTTGGATAGCATACTGTAGAGGCAGCAAGAATGGGTTAGTATTTTCCCTATAACTTCCTATGCATTCATCATCTCCTTAGGAAACATAATTCTTCTTGTACAGATTCTGGAAGTGTGAACATTAGCTTAAGCCCTCTTTAAACTACTGTAAATTGAAACCAGTGAGGCCAGATCAATGGGATTTGACATGCACAACATTCTTGCATATTTTGACCTGAATCTGGGAGGCAGCATAGTGCAGTCACACCCACCTCCCAGCCCAGTCGGCATGCACGGGGGCTCTTTTACCACACCTGGTCATGCTGCATTCGGCTAGGTTCAAACATACAGCAAATATCGGGTGAAGTGAGGGGTCTCAGTGTGTCTTTTTCTTTTTCTCTTGCTCCTTCTACAGAAAGCATCACTATTCTGATTAAGCTGTTAAAAATGAAAGGCCATAAGTTAAGGAGCAAAACTCCTAAGAAATGATGACTCTGGAAGGACTGGCGGAGACGTATCTGGACGAGCAAGTGTACTCTGGAATGGAAGCAATTGCTTCTTTGGTAGCAGGAAATTGCTTCTTTGGTAGCAGGAGCAAAGGTTTCAAAACAGTCACTACAAGGAACTTTCTGTTCAAGTTGCAGGATACAGACGGTGAGGGGATCTTCCTTTGAACAGGGCTTCACTTTAGGTGGCTGCTAGTGTCCCTATGGGAAACTGCCAACTCTAAGGAGATTTCGGGTCTGATGCAAATGCCCTCTGCTAACAGGTTTTCAAAACTGTGCCAAGATGCGCCCTCTCAGCTGCTTCTGGTCCGAAAGAGAGCCGAGACTAAGACACTGTCAATGCTCATTACCTGTGTCTGTTCCTTGTGTGTTGTTGGGAATTCCATGTTCAGTGCTGAAGAGCTTTTTCATGATACGGGTTCAAGGATGCTCAGTATCTGAGATTAGCAGCTTGGGGCACAGAAACCAGATAAAGATCAGGCATAAATGTTCAATGTTTCCCAAAGTAAATGAATCATAGTCTAGAGACATTTCTAGTTTTTGAAAAATATACAAGTCTTGGCTGTTACTGTCTATTTCGAATTCCAGGAAACCACAGAGGATTCTTGCGTCAAGCTGCTGCAGGAGAGCACGGCAGCTCCCAGCTCCCAGTCTAGCCTCTTCCACCAACAGAGGGGAGTCCATGTTGCGCTTGGCCACCGTTTCAGCCCTGCTGTACTCTCCACAGAGGAGGCAGCTTCCAGTGTAAGCAGGAGGGACCCCAGCCAGCAAGGAATTGCAGTCTGAAAAGCCTTCGGAGGGAGGAGTCTTGACTTCTGCACACACCCCTTGAGTCTTCTCCACACCCAGAGTCACCCAGCTTCTCTGTCTGCCCACTGTGAGCAAGAAACAGAGACGCAAGTCTCAGGGCCTTCTGAGGCTTCAGAAGTTCCTTCTGACTCCCTAGCTGGGTTTTCTCCAGGCGGGGCTGGACCCTGTGAGGCTGGACAGGAGCAGGACAGCCACCGCCACCCCCTTTCTCCTTGACCAGACCACCGCTCATGGCCTCCTTCCTCCCTCCCCTTGTCAGCCCCTCCTCAGGTCGCCAGTCCTGCCTTCACTCCCTGTGACTGCCCTTCCGGGACTTCTCCCTTCAGTCCTGCTGGCTGCTCACCACCTCAGACCCGGCCTGAGGCCCCATGTCCCTCATTAGAGCTGGCCATGCCCTTATCATTTTTCTTTGTTTTATTGAGATATAATTGGCATACAGCACGGTACAAGTTTAAGGTGTACAGCATAGTGACTGACTCATATGTATTGTGAAATGATTACCACAGTAAGTTTAGTTAACATCTATAACCTTACATAGACACACACACAGAAAAAAGAGAGAAAGAAGGTTTTTTCACTTGTGGTGAGAACTTTCAGGCTCTACTCTCTTAACAACTTTCCTACACACCACACAGCAGGGTGAGCGATGCCACTGCACTGTGCGTTACAGCCCCGTCCTTAGGTATCTTATAAGGGAAATTTGTACCTTGCCCACCTTCCTCCAATTCCCTCTCTCCCTACCCCACCCCGCCTCTGGTAGCCACAAGTATGATCTCTTTTCCTATGAATTTGTTTTTTGTTTTTTAGATTCCACATATAAAGTGAGATGATACAGTATTTGTCTTTCTCTGTCTGACTTATTTCACTGAGCACTATGCCCCTGAGGTCCATCCATGTTGTCACAAATGGTAGGACTTCCTCATGTTTTTATGGCCAAATGATATCACTGTATGTATGTGTGTGTGTGTGTGTGTGTGTGTGTGTGTGCGCGCGCCTATGTGCGCTACATCTTCTTTATCCATTAATCTGTCAACAAACACATGGGCTGTTTCCATGTCTCGGCTATTGTTACTTTTCACAATCCTCACACCACCCACCTACTGCCCACCCTTCCCCTCTCTCACCACTTCTCCCACACTCCACTCTTTCCAGAGCAGAGCACCCCTTTCCACAATCAGAGAAGTTGCTATTCCTCTGAGAAGCAACAGCATTCCTGGGGATCATCAGAGCTCTGTGTGCATCCTGGTCAGATTAGCTGTAGAAACAAGGCAGGAGGGGGCTGGCAACAGTCCCTCCTCCTCCAACATCACTGGGCAAGGAGTGCAGCAAGCAGGCCAGGGAGGGAGGCCAGGGAGGAGGTCAGTGGGAGGGACATCAGGGAGGTGGTCAAAGAGAGAGGTCAGGGAGGGAGGCCAGAGAGGGAGGTTAGGAAGCGTGGCCAAGGAGGGAGGTCAAAGAGGGAGGCCACTGGACGAGAGGTCAGGGAGGGAGGCTGCATTGGCCACGCAGGAAGGTGCCAGGGCTACACTTCCACACACTCTGTCCTGTAAATGCTGATTCCTGCAGCGGGACACACCCTTGCCTGTTTAGGACCCCAAAACGAGTTTCTGTGACGGGTATGCAAACAGCTCAATCACAAGAGTCACCAGTGAGTGTAGCTCCAGGTGGCACCCTCTTCCACTCCAGAGTCCCTCTCCTCTCCTTTAAAACTGAATGAAAACGGGATGGGTCTACATGCATGGCATCTGGGATAGTTATAGCAAGAAATGGATTTATTGCCCTGAAGCTGACTAAATGATGAGTGAGCTTATGCAGATGAAGGATTTTATGCTTTGCTGTAGCACGTAAATAATGCTGATCATGGGAGTAAACCACGCAGGGGGCATTGTTCTCCTTGTGTTTGGCCACAGCGCTAACAGAGGCGGCCAGGCCTGGCCTGGATTAAGGTCTCTGTGACGTCTGTTCATGAACCGGTGAGCCAGGGAGGAGGCCCGGGCGTCTCCAGCTGGGCTGAATCTGACTCCCTGCACACCTCGCACTGCACCCAGGAATCCACGAGCGGCTGGCACTGATCCCCAGGGGGCATATGTACTTAAGAACAAAAACCGTGAGAAACTTGCCACACAGCCATTGGCCCAGGGCACGTGTCCACCTAAGCAGCCTCTGGTCCTGGACATCCTTCACTCCCTCCTGGCCCGACTCCACTGGCCTTTGTGCGGGTTCCTGACTGTGCCTCACTGCCTGCTGCTTAGGGCCTGCAGGCCAGCTTTCTCTGCCGCTGGCTGGGCCCCTCGGGGGCTAGCTCAGACCTCGGGGGTCCTTCAGCCCCCACCCCTCACAGCTCTTACCACAGTTTATAACCACATGCTATGCTCTTACAGTTATGCCATTAGGGTCCCAGGGGAGGGATTCCTATATGCTTTTTTAAAAACAACCATATTTAACAGTGCTTGGCATGCAGGAGGTACTCAATAAATACTTAAATATTTGTGACGTTAAAGGTGAATGGCAGTAAGAACACAGTACCAGAGATGGCAGCTGAGACAGAGACCAGCATCTTGGGGGTCAGAGGTGTCCACGTGACATGCAGTGACCTTCTGTTGAGCATACTGCATGGGGAAAATGAAATCTATGGATAACAGCTGATGGAAGTGTTATTCTTAAAGACCATGTGTGTACAAAAGCCCAAGACAAGACTAAGAGTCCTTGGCAATTAGAAATAAGGGCTCTAAAACGCATAGGAGAAAACCCAGCACAACCCAGGGGCAAATGAGAGACTCCCAGGGGCGGGTCCCCAGACCTGGAAGGAGGATTCAGGCTGACTGATGACAAACACTCTTTTCTTGAAGACAGCGGCTAAGGTTAGCACTACCTTCCCCACGGGGAAGAAACAGAAAGTAACACAGTGGGGCATGTTTGTGGCGGGGTGTCCATAATTGTGTAGCAGGAATTTAATGCAGTTCTCATAAAGAGCATGGCTTTTAGAGAATCTCAACAAATACATGGTTCATCACGTAGAGCCTGAGTTGAAGATGCCCTCTAGATATGATTATGCTGGGGAGCCTGGAACTCACTTGGCCAATTTGGCTTTTAAAGTCAACTTTCTGCTGGACAAACCAAATAAATGGCCCCACTTAGAGAATTCGATCTTAAAGAAGTTTATTTTTGTCTGCGTGTGCTACATATTATACCAGAACCAATTACGAATGTTTAAAATAGCTAAACTTTAAAAAATGTGTTTGATGCTTTTATATGTAAAAGCGTTTTCAAAAACAATAATAATGTCAATAAACAGAGTATTGGATTTGACAAGGTAGATTACTCAGTGGTTGGAAAGATGGTTCCCAGAGGACATTGATTAGCATTTCCCTCCGGCCTGGAGGGCACTGGAAGCAGGCCATCCTTGGCCTGGATTTTTTCAACATTTTTAGCCATGATCTGGATGAAGATATTTAAGACATGTTTATGAAACTGCAGCTGCTACGAAGCCCAGAGGCAGGGATAATAGCTCTGGAATCTTGGCCATGTTACTTACCCCAACAGCCTCTCAATTTCCTCATCTATAAAATGGGGATAATGATTCCTATCTCATAGGGTTATTGTTTAGAATTAAGGAGCTAAAAGTATGTAAAGTGAACTAGTAAAGTTAGTTATCCTCTTTCACACACAGAGTGATGGAATCAGAATTTTTAAAAAGTCTCAAGTTGGAAAAATGGGCTGAAACAAATAAGTATTATGCCAAGATAAAATGGGAACCCTTCATTTAATTAAAAAAAAAATGTAGGAAAAAAAGAAAAAATACAGTGTTGCAAGTCATGTTCTTCCAAAATATAACAATGTCATTTGCAGAATCCAGAGTAAGGCTTTGCTATACCAATCAATCCTATTGGTTAAAGGAAGTTTGCATGTTTTACGTTAGTAGAAAGAATCTAGGAGTTTTCCTTGGCCAAAAGCTGGCAGGAGTCAGCCGGGAGGAGGCCAGCGCAGTCTGCAGCTGGCATCCGTAGAGAGCTAATACTAACCCCTTTCCCCCATGATCACAAGGTGACCCTTCCTTCTTCTTCTCTTACTGTAAATTATGAAAATAGCTATTAATAACCATAAGATCAAAACTATTTAATTTACTTAATCTCTTACAAAATGATTAGTTGTTTTTAAGATTTTTCTTTTTTTAATGCCTTATGCCTCCCAGAAAGCAGAGCTGCTACAACGGGGATGGAATTCAGTCATACTCGGCTGTCCCAGGTCAGTGGCTTCAGGCGGGTCTAGGGCCTGGCTCTGGGCTCTGAAGGTTTCTGACCTCTAAGGTGGATCCAGTTTCAAACGTTCCCTCATGGATCTGTCCATGAGTTAAAATGCTATGATTTAAAAAAAAAAATGTGTCCTGAAATTTCTGTGATTCCCCTTTTATTCTGGCATAATACTTGTTCATTTCAGTCCATTTTTCCAACTTGAGACTTTCTAAAAATTCCGATCCCACCACTCTGTGTGTGAGAGAGGGTAACTAAAAGAACAAAAGGCAAGCTAAGAGCAGACTCAGAGACTCCAAGAAGGAACTAGTGGTTACCAAAGGGGAGTGCGGGTGGGGAGGGAAGGAGGGAGGGAGAAGGGGTTTGAGGGGTATTATGTTTAGTACACATGGTGTGGGGGGTCACGGGGAAAACAGTGTAGCACAGAGAAGGCAAATAGTGAATCTGTGGCATCTTACTACACTGATGGACAGTGACTGCATTGGGGTATGGGTGGGGACTTGATAATATGGGTAAATGTAGTCACCACATTGTTTTTCATGTGAAACCTTCATAAGAGTGTATATCAATAATACCTTAATAAAAAAGAAAAAAGAAAAAGGCAAGCTAAGAAGAGGGTGGAGAGTGAGCTTGACTCCCCACTGGAAGGCCGGCGCAGCTCTCCGAAATGACCGAAGAGGACGAAGGACGCAGGACCAGGAAATGGGAGCCCTGAGCCCTGTCCTAGCTGTGATGCTGTGCAAATTTCTTAATTCATGGAGACTCATTAATCTCATCAGCAAGGCAAAGGGCTGCAGCAAGACTGCCTTTGAAGTCCTCTCTAGCTCTGAAATTCTATACTCTGTCACTGCTGCAGCACACAGATGGACAGGCCTTTGGGATGCTCCATGTCCTCCCACATCCCCCCACCAATGGTGGCAGAAGTAGGTTAAGGAGCATGCATGTTCAAGGCTTCACAGGGCTGGCAGTGAAGCTCTACAGCTTCTAATCTAAAAATGTCTCCTATCTTTCCTCATGATCTGATTCACAGAACCTAATTTAACAGTGAGATTCTGGGATGGCATGCCAGGCCTCTGACTGTGGCATGAAAGACGGTCATCTTGCATGTGGGGCTCCGTTATGAATGGCATGCCATATGCTCAAGCACTCTGTCATTTGCCTCCAGCTGTTTGTACAACACACCGAGGCACAGGACAGGTGCCAGTAACAAACCATCAACAAATAAACAGTACCAATTTACAAAATGTTTTTAAGACACAATTGCTCCTGCTTCAGAACACTGGCCATTCCAAGTCTGGTATTTTAGGTTGAAATATACGAATTGCCAATTTTGTAGATTAAAAGTGATTGACTATCAGTCATTTCACATGGTTAAATGTATGCAAAGATCCCTGATGGCTGGGGAAGTGGGGTTCTATGGATCTTCCTCTGAGTGCAGTGACAATGAAAAGATGACAGGTGACAATCTGAACACAGAGCCTGGACACATGGAAACCAAATGGTTCTCATATAAGAGGATGATAATTGTAAAGGTAACTTCCAGAAGTGTTAGGATTAGGTGAGGATTTTTAAGGAGAAAAACAAATTAAAAATTTCCACAGTTAACAAAGATTAATAGAAAATGACAAAGTCACAGGACCCCATCAGTTTAAAAAGTTAAAGAAATTCGATGTGTCTGATTACCAAGTTAGCGCATGAGTAAACTGAGACATGGGAACAATGTCCTGTTTTATCCTTGGAGCCCTGGATCCAGCTATGCCTGAAGCCAGATATACCCCCAGACCTTCCAGTTTCATAAACTGATATAGTTCTTCCCAGTAAAACACATACTCTGCATAACATACAGTAACAATTATGACACATCTAAAAGCCCCTGGAACTATGTCAAACAGTCTTATAATGTTGAACTGAATCACAAGAGGCAGGATGCATTTCACATCAAAAATTCACAAAAGTTTAGGTGTCTCTAGTCTGATTCACAAATACATGAGGTCAGGGCCTAGGTAGCTGCAGAGAAGAATGTTTACCTAAGACTCTGGGTGAAAGAAAAAAGAATGTTGCCTGGCAAAACAGGAGAAATGAGAGAAGCTGCTCACATCTGTAGATTCGGCTAGTATGTTAATGTCCAATGCAGACATGAGAAGGGAAGAATTGGGCTGTGTTATCCAAGTCTCCAGAAGACGAGACAGAAGGGAGCTTATTACGCCTTCGTCACAGGCAAGCAGCTCGAGGTTGGGGGAACTACTTAAAATCTCACAAGCAAAGAACTAAGATTGGATTAAAATGAGCAAACTGTTATTAGACTGAAGTTATTAGAATATCCTCATATTATCTAGTAAAATATTAGAATAGCACTCAGCATTCCAAATCAGTTTTTTCTCTTTTCTGAGCTGTCAGACATTTGCTGATGTACAGTGCATAAAGTAATAGCCATCTGCTCACTTGTGTCCTAAGCCCTCCTGCCCACCTTCTGCTCTTATAATTTATCTGTTTGGGGCAAATAAAGATTGATTTTAATTTACTGCCAAAATCTGTGACACAGACAAAGGATAAGTTGGAACCAAAAAATATTTTGCTTTTTACCATCTATTAGTCACCATTTGAAAATCAATAGTCAGTTCACCCCACCCATGGCTGCAGACAACCAAAAGACATCATGTACTATTCCCAATTCAGGCAGATGATGCATTGTGCCATTATCCTGGGAGCTACTATGCAATTCAGTAGCTGCTCTCTCACCTGACAAATAGGCCTTCAGAATCCAGACTTGGGCACATTACTTGAGGGATCTGCCCCTAAGACTTTAGCATAAGTTATATTCCCAAGCACCTCGCTGCCACTCCTGCGTGTGCAGCATATGGCTTGAGAGAGAGGAGTGAAGAACCTAGAATGGTGCCCTCTCTCCTGCCCCACTGCTCCGCCCTGGACATCCCTTCTACCCCGAGAGCCATCTGTTACATACTGAGCGCCTACTGGGCGCCCTGGGAAAAGTCAGCTGCTGCAAAGATGGTGACGAGTAAGAGTCTTCCAAGTTGTCTTCAACATCTTTGCTACTCATAGGAAAAATCAAAGAAAGGGAAAGAGAGCAGGAGGGATTCCGGCCTGAGTACAACCCTAGAGGCAGATAATGTTAATAAACCCACTTTAGAGCTGGGCAAACTGATGCTCTGAGAAGTTAAAAATGTCTAAGACGAGAGATGTCAAATCAATGGTGTTGCCCAGCACAGACCTATTTGACCCCCAAAACTAAACTCCCCACAGCTACATTGTACCAATTTAGCCCTAAACTCATAGTCTGCCAACTGGGGACATGTGGTCCTTCTCATTTTCAAAATGGGTTTAAAAAAAGTAAGGCATCTTTTTCCAAAAGTTAGAAGTGAATGAAGAGACATGGATCTGATTAGGGACAAGGCCTCACCGAGAAGATGGGCCTCTACTACCCACCGAGAGCGGTGGCTGGTCCCACTGCTGCTGTCCACATGGTTTTCCCTGTGGACAGGGCCCTGAGTGCCTCACGTAGCAGCACCAGGGGGCAGGAGGCGGGAAGCTCGGCTCTGCGGCGCTGCGGCAGGGGGCTCTCACCTCCCCGCCTGCCCGAACCAACCAGGGCTGCCCAGAGGCCCGGGAGCCCACTGGTCTCTGTAGGGTCACTGACCTCAGATCAAAGGCCAAGAAATCACAAGATAAGAAATTAAGTATTAGCTCAGCTCTGCAAGGCAGACATTTTTACCAACAAAGAAACAAAAAAACAGGAGAGCAATGAAGAGGGGGACAGAGAGGAAAACATTTGGCTGAGGCCAGAAGGGCCTCTCCACTTAATTAAGCCTCTCTACGTCCAACCAAATGTTGATGCCTCTCACTGCTGACAACTCAGGAATGTACCCTAAGTTTCACAAAGCTATGAGAGGAAAGCAGGTCTGGCAGCAGAGAGAATTCCTGGCACATACCGGTGAGAGCAGTTTAACAGCCAGCTCCAAAGCGGCCTCTCATTCATGCACTGGTAGTTATTTCCTGGTCTCTAAGAAACCAGATAAAATTAAAATGTACCATTAATGACAAAAACAATACTTCACAATCCCCCCTCCCCTTCTAGAGTCCCATCAGTGTCTGCATCTGATCAAAGCTGAATTATTAAATGTCTATAGATTAATCCCATAAGTCTCAAGGGCCTGGAGTTTGTAATTTCTCTGAGAAAACAGACACAATCTATACCATGAAAAATTTAATTGCACTTTAATTACCAGTTAGGCCGAAGAGCATGAGGTATGGGGGACTTCAATTTTTAATAGTCATTGTGATTCCAAGGAAATTTTGAAGGGAAATAATTGAATCTCTTGGGAGTATTCTGTTCTCCTGCCACTGCCAAAATAAAAATGAGAACAGAAAAAAAAATGTAAAGGTTGACTCAAATTCTTCCAGATCAGAACCCAGGACGGCCCCCAGCAATAATAAACTGGCTTTTCCTAGGCGGCTGCATGGCACATTTTCGTGATATGCTAATACAGAAACCAGTGTCCTGCAGTTGAGTTCTGGTACATTAAACAGATAAAGGCTCTTGTTGGGGTGTTTCTTATCTTTTTTAAAACCAGATCCAAAGATGCCTTGCTTGCTTCTTTGTTTCCTAGAGCTACGCACCAGTAGGCGTGTCCCGGCATCCACATGGCTCATACATCCGCACATGCACACAGGACCACAGGTGCCGTCTCCCACCTATTTCCATGACATTTCAAAAACATCATTTCAAAAGGAAGAAGGGAAGGAAGTGACCTCACCATGCAAGTCTCTAGCAAAACTGGAAATCAGATGGTCTTGGCGAACATCCAAAAGGATACAAGTTTGCCAGCGAACACTCAGACTTTCTCAGAACTGAGTGCCTCTGGAAGGAGCAGGCCGTGAGAGCTGGTGCGTGTGGGCAGGGGACGCTGACGGCGCCTGTCCTTCCTCAGGCGCACGCTGGCCTCCTACACATCCAAGGTCTTGGGGTGTTTGCTGCGTGTGTGTGCCCATCCATCTAGGCTGCAGGGGGCCCTCCGCCTCTTTTGGGGACACTGTCCCACCCCAGGGCAGGACATTTTATATGGAAAGAAATTTAAACTCAGGCTGGGTCACACACGACTTGCCATGGATCTCCGAGTAACCCCGAGCTCTGGCTGCCTCTGGCTCTAGCTGCTGCTACCAGATTCATCATAGGTGTACACTTTGGTATTAGTGATCACTCGGTAACTGTGTTACAAGTTTGTGTGCCAGGCAAATAAGACAAGAAAAGTCTCTTTAGAACCATCTGCCGCTCTTCTTTTCTCCAGTTGTACACCCATTTCCTTTCTCCAAGCCTCTGCATCAAGCCTGCCGCACATGCCGCTGTACTGGATGGGGGATCTGCCCGTGTCTCTCGGCGTCCCCACAGCAGGGCTGAGCTGCCCCCACCCCTCCCATATGAGTCCTGAGCTGCAGGGCAAGCAGCCCAGACCCTTTCTTCCTGAGGCCAGTGGGTTCAAAAGGAGAAAGGAGTAGAGTTTGCCTGACTTTGTGCACAATACTTAGAGGTGCCCCTTCTCAAGGTGCGTGCTCTTGAACCCGTTGGCTTGGCAGCTAGTCACAGACACAAAACTCTCCGGTTAGACAGAAAGAGGGGGGCAGCAGCAGGACACCATTCTTCAGAACGCCAAGCATACCGCAAGGCCCGGGGCTGAGGAAGCCAGTCCCGGCGGACGTACGAGTGCAGGCAAGCTGACTGGCAGGATGGCAGGGGCGCAGAAAAGTGGGCCTAGGCCAGCGCAGAGTCGAGGCTGCTCCCGGACCACACTGCTCAGGGGTAGTTCCCTCGTGACAAGGAACTCTGGGGCCTGGGGGCAGAAGATCCTCAACAATTTATGATTTATAAGCTTCTGGAGTAAACTGATTGCGTCTTCATTACACATGGGGAGGTCTCTTCTCATTCTTATCCTCACCAAGCCCCAAGATAAAGAGACCCTCTCGGGAGCTGCAGTGGAGGTGCCCAACTTACCACTGGAGCCAAGATTTTGGTCTCGGGGAGCAGACTAGGTGACCACCCTCTTCGGGCATGGCCCATTTCACTACCGGGAGCCAGTTTCACCAAGTCTGGCAGCTCTTCTCCTACTGGCTGGGCGCCAGGCAGCCTCACCTCCCTACACCTGTGCTCTGTGGGTTCATGCTGGGATAGCGCAGCTCCTCGGCCTGAGCAGTTTTTCTGAGCCAACCCCACCTCCTCCCTTGCTGGGAACTGAGTGGAGGCCTCTCATCTAATGGCTGGGAGAGGCTGTCACAGACTTGCATTCATAGAACACAGAATGCAGAGTCTGGAGGCCCTGGAGCTCTGCTCGGGTGTGAGAGGAGCTCCCCATAGGGCAGCCTGCACCACTGACCGGCCACACTGTGGTACCTTAAGGTCGGGCACCCACCCAGAAAATCCACGTCCTCCATACTCCATTTCCAGAAACGTAAAGGTCCTTGTCCACATGGGGTGGGAACTGGCGAGGCTGATCTGTGTGGTCTTGACTCTGGGCAACCAGTCCACTGCAGACTGACCCCAGGCCTGGTGGGCTGGGTCAAGAGCCTGCCCTCTGCACCACCTTCCTAGCAGCCCTGTCTTCACGAGCACCCAAGGGTGCCTGCTGCCCGACTGAGCAGCAGTTTGAGGAGGCTGGAAAGGGAAAGCCAGTTGGGCTCGTATGTCTGGCCTGTGTGAGGCCCAGGACCAGTGTCAAAATGGGGAACTTGGGATGACTGAACCGAACTGGGAAATGTGGAGAGAGAACCAGTTTCCAAAGGAATCCTCCATGGAAAACTGAAACACGATGGCTGCTAATGCACGTGGCCTGGGAGACTGAGGCAGACTGAAAACTACACAATCAGGGAGACCTTCAAGTAGCTATTTGAGGTGATTAGATATTCCGGCCAAAGTCCCTAGTGTCACTATCCTTCCAATGTTGTCTTCCCACCTCCCTTTAGGCTCACCGGGCAGCTTCCAATTCCACAGGGCCCCCTGTCTGCAAGGAGAACTGGTCCCTCTGGGAATCCACGAGCATGGGGCTGCCCTGCGGATGCACTGATGTGTGCTCCTGCAGCCTTCCGAACTCCCCGGTGTGACGCAAATGCACGCTGTGAGACAGGTAAACAGGCGCTAGAGTGCAAAGTATGACTCTTATTTATAGTTCAGACACCTGCCATCAATTTAAACAGTAGTTATCTGACTTGAAAGTTGAGCAAGAGACTGAATGGCCCCTTGCAACATGTAATTTTGAAGCAGTGGTTCATGTATACAGATGTGTTTAAAGCCTACTTCAGAATGCTGTAATTATCATCAAAAAGACAGATTCCATTAAATATCTGTTATGCTTTTAGTATCTGCACTCCCAGACAAATTTGAGATGTTGAAAGTCTTGAGTTTCTTAACACTATACTTTCAACATTATTTCTTTAAAGGACTGGGGCTTAGGAGCTTCAGCATTTGGAAAACCATCTGATCAGAGGTTTTTGGAACAGTTAATGATACAATTTGGGTGTTACTGTCATTATGCCTTTTCAACCACAGTTCAGTTTTCAGCCTCCCTCTCTACCAGATACATAACAAGCTTCATCTTTGGAGAAAGCTATCTTCCTAAACACAAATCAGTGAAGAACAAACAATCTCAAATCACAGGTCACCAATACCCATCATTTTTTGAATGTTTAAAATTAGGTGTTGTGTGGCACAGGGGTTCTACAGATATTATTTCATTAACACTTTGGATAAACTCTTGAAGGCCAGTGTCATCTTCATTTTACAAATGGTGACAACTGAAGTTCGAAGAGGTTAAGTACACTGCTTCCACCAGCTAGCAGGTGGAAGAACTTGGATTTGAATGTGGGTTGGCCTGGCTCCAAGCCCTTCTTCTTTCTACTACATCACACCAGCTGAGAAGATGCCCGTTCTGCATTATATAGGCTGTTTCAAAACTGGTTTTCCCTTTACAGGGGTATGGGATGGCATTCTGGAAGTCCGTGATGCCTATTGTCAGTGGCTTGAGATTAGCTCTTGCTGTGGGACCTGTCAGCCCATGCACAGGACTGGGCTGCAGGCACATCGGTCGTCACATGTGTGGGCAAGTCACTTACCTCAGTGCATCTCTCTCGTAAGAATGGATCAGAGGGTTTTTACCATTCCTTTGAATTCTAAAATTCCGTATCTCTCTGGGTGTCTGATTGCTTCACCCTGTGCAGTGATGGGGACAGGCTTGCATTTACAAGGGCCTGCTTAGCTCGGTTCCCTGAATGTGCCGGCCCTCCTAACACAGGAGGTGCTCTAGTGGTAACACCTCCCTGCTCCAGTCTGATGAGTGGACGAGGCCAGGAGTGAACACGTCACGCACACGTCCAGCTGTGCTGACCATTGCTGCCCTCTCAGTTTCCTCAGTCCTGACCAATGGAACCTCTATAGACGGACTCAATTCTGAGCTGGGGAGGGGTGTGGGGGAGTTTTCTGGGAAAGCATGCTTGGGGTCAGGTCCAGGGACCATCCCCTTGTTGGAGTAGCCTGACAGAGAATATTCCCATCACTTGACAAGAACAGGAAACTCACCCAATACTGGGAATAAAAGAGATAGAGGTGTTCTCTCCAGGGTTGGGGTGGGGAAGAAGCACTTCACCACTTAATGGGGACAGAATAGTTAGCGCCTACTTTTCTTTTTTGGTAAAACCTACCGTGAGTGAGTGAAGCCCACCCCACTGGCAAGCCAGAGATTTGATGTGAGCAAGGAACAGAGACGCAGCTAGAGTGAGGAGAGGAGGAAGGGGCGGAGGAGGGCAATGCACCCAGACTGCCTTCTTCCCGCGAAAAATTTCCCTAGACCGCATTTACAGGTCACACAGGCCCTGAGGGGCAAACCACCTCCCCCAGGTGTGAGCGCAGCTGGCCTCAAGATCAGAGTTAAATGACCCCAACCCTTGAGGGAGGGGAGGGTGGGTCGGTCGAACAGGCTGCAGAATTACACCTCACAGACAGCAAGAAAGGAAGCTATTCTCTAGCCTCAGGTATTTGGAAGAAGTATTGAATAGTAGCTATCTGAGAAGAGATAACCAAGGTTTAGAAGGGCAAGCCCTCATCTAACTAATCCACTTGACCTTTACAGCAGGCTAAAGACTAGCTGGGTAATGGCCCTTCAGGTCAAGGGTTTTACTGCGGTTTCTAGAAGCTGCACAGAGGTCTCCAAGTAAGATTAGGAGGCTGGGGAGAGGCTCTGGAACACACAAGGACCAGGGCCACGGAGCGGAGGTCCTCGTGAGGAAAGCGTTGGAGCATGAAGATCCTGAAGGGCTCTCCCATTCGGGGTCCTGCATGGACACCCGCCTGTGGACGAGCCGCTGGTATGAAAGGAGCCAAAGCAGCCATGCAGGCACTTTCAGGTGATGGGATCGGCTGCAGGTGTCCTCGTTGCTCCACCTTGTACAATTTTTAAAAAAACAATAGAAGAGCATAACTGTTATGACGAGAAAAAGAAGGCGGGGGAACAGAAGCCTGACTGCTGCCTTTGTAAACCGTGGGGGCTATTAAAGGGACAGAAGTCAACGTCAGAGCACTTCCTGTCTCTCAAAGGAGGCTTGCATGGACCGTCAAATGTGGTTGGAGCTGCGGTTCTGACCGAGAGCATCTGAACTTAGGTGTCCTTCTGCTTTGACTGGAAACAATTCAGTAATGTCCTTTATAGCTGTGTCCAATTATCCAAGCCATTGTCTTCATGAAGATACTAGAAAATTAAGGTGGAAAAAATTGTGAGGCAGCAGCAAGGGTGAGGACAGATCCAGCTCGGCTTTTTAAAAGAAGATTCTTTCTCTTGATCTTCTCATTTAATTGGGCGTAAAAGGGAACTCTGTTGTTACATCATGTACTCATTTTAAAGCCTTGTCCTTCTAGCACCAAACATGTGCGGCCCCAGGGACCTGAGAGATGGATGCTGCTGCAGGATTTATCCAAGTGACATCTGAGCTCCTCTGCTGTGTGACTGGCATTGCTGACGAGCTGCTCTTTGTGAGGGATTTGAGGCCACTTAGCTCTGCCGGCTTGGCTAGGAGCTCCCATGTGGAACTTCTGGACCTTCCACCTGACAGAGTTTTGGAATTCCCGGCAGGTACGTTTTCATCGGCTTCCAGATGCTCAGGAATGCCTCATGGCATGGACTCCATCACACAAACTCTTTACTAAAGGCTCCCAACACATCTCCCTCACAAGAGGGCCTTCATGTCGTGCTTGAGGGTGAACTGAGCCCACAGACGCCGCCAGGCTGGAGAAGGTGCGCACAGCACCACGGCCTTGGTCCCCGCTGTACATCTCCAGGTGCACCTCCGAGGAAAAGGATGTGAGGGCCAGCCAGGCAAGACCCACTACCAAATAGCAGATCTTCAGGGTGAGAAACAGAAGACGCCCTAGGCCCGTGACCCCCTCTGCTTCTCATAGCTAAGGCCCCTCTCCATGACTCACGGGGTGAACACTCAGAATTCCCACTGACCGCCCGGTGCTGAAGCTCTACTTTGGGATGCGCTCCAGCCTTCCCTCTGAAGTTATAAATAGATTCAAAACTTGGCAACAAAGATCCAGGTTGTTCTTACCCACAACTAAGAGAAACCAAATATCCCAGCCAGGAAAAAACAGGAACATGCGTAGGAAGCTATTCCTAACAAATGGGACCCCTAGCGACAGAACCAGAGGGGCCGCAGGTTAACTCAGCATGAAACGCGCCCTGCCTCCCACGCAAGGATGCACATGGACACTGACTCTGCTCTTGCTCTCTTATGGTCGCCCGGGCCCACGGAGAACCCTAATTTTTCTTGAAGTGTAGCTTTTAGATATCCTGCACCAAAACAGATGGGGCACTGACTGCATACAGATCCCAGGCCAAAGAGATTTTGCAGAGGTAGAGCCTCGGGAATCTACCCCACCCAAGGAGGTGCTCAGAATCGTTGTCAGCAGTGACCGTGAATGGGACAGAAGCCACTCTGTCCTGCAGCACGGCCTCTGTGTGTTCGCTATCTTGCTCAGTGGCACTAGAGCATGATTCATAGATAAGGACAGTGACAAAAGGTGATTTCATTAGCACTTCACAGTCTACGAAGTTGTTCCACAGCCACTGTCTCACTGTACCAACCCGTCCGAGGTAGGAGTTAGAATCCCTATTTTCACAAACTCAGAAATCATGGTGGCCCTAAAAACACTGGACAGCCAGCTGGCAAATTGTGGAGCTGAGGCCTTGAATCTGGGTCTGGTGAGTCCAAGCCCGATGATCCTTCCATTCATGGGAACTGCCTCCTGGGTCCCTAGTGGCTGCCCCACCATGCTTCCCTTCTCTGCTGAGTGGGTGAGCTGCAGCCCACCACTCCTTTCAAGAAGCAGTGTGCCTCTGTGGAATATGGGCCAGGCACCTTGAAGACTTTGGTCAAAGCCCTTGGGTGTGGGACAGGAGTCCATGTGTCCAGTGAGGCTCAAGGGGGACAGAAGAGAAGATCCAGGAACTCCTGCCTATATTCTGCCTCTCCTGGATTTCTATTCCAAGAAATCAAGAATTGTCTTCAAATGGGTTACAACTGAGCATCTACTCAGAAGAAGAGAAAATCAAGTCTGTTTCGGTACAGAAAGCAGTGGTAAGAGTGCTCCTGGGGAACACGGCACCACCGCTCTGTCTGGATGGACCTGGCAGGGGCCTGCACGGCTGCGATGAGTTCAGCAGACATCCGGATCCTCACACACACTTCAGAACGGGGAGACTGGGCAACGCAAAGTTCAGCTGAGCCACTGCCAGGCCAGACAGAGCCCAATCCAGTGACCTCTGCTCTGAGAGGTCCTCCTCGTCTACGCAGAAAAAGCCACAGCCAGATGCCGCCAGCTGCTGCCTCGGTCCCAAGGGCTCAGCTGTTTCACCGCTGATGTTGTATTGTCTGTGGTATCCTATGACGATGTTCACCTCCCAGCTGAGTACAAGCCCCACTGACCCTCCTCTGTGGCGGTCCTGCGGGCCGCCTCTGCCCCTCCAGTGTGGCTCCCCGAGCCGGCCCACTTTGTACTTGGCTATCTATTTCTCCTCTAACTCCTCAATTAAAAGACACTTTTACTCACGTGGTATAAAGCCCATTAAAAAAAAATCCTCACCTGAACACAGACTGTCTTCAAATCTCCACTAAAACAGGGCTGAATCAAAGGGGGTGCTTCACCAACATGACTGGACAGCAGGACAGACGTGTCCCTGCTCTGGCCCCAGGCCCGGGCAGGAGATGGTCAGAGCTCAGACTGATGAAAGCAAAGGGCTTCCACTCCCTGCCCCTCCTGCTACATTCTCTGTCTGCGCCCCGCAGGCACAAGCCCTCGGAGGGAGAGTCCAGTTCCCTGGAGTGAAATACAGAGTGATGGAGGCCATCAGCTTCAGGAGAACAGGGCTGGATAAGGACATATGGAAGGGAACACAGCTAGTTAAAGACTGTGAGAGTGGTTCAGAGGACCTGCTTCAGATCTTCTTTCCTTCCCATCCTCAGGACAATTTAAAAATCTATTTTCTTCTTTCTCCATTTCTCTCCACCCCTTCCCAAAGCTTTTATGTGCTCACGCTCTCCCCAGCTCACCTGGACATAGCCCCCTCCACAGGTGCACAGACATACACATGTGCATGCATGCACGCACACACACATACACATAGAGGGCATGTGCACCTCAGGCATCTTCCTGGAGCAGCAAACCTTAGGAAGGCACTGGAGCTGTGTCATTTCAATGCAAACCTCTGAGCTTGGGGGCCGCACACACTGTGGCTTCCAGGCCCACCGCCCTGTGTGGCCAAAGCTCCCGCTCATATCAGCAGTGCCCGGGGACTTGTCAAATGCAGCCACATGGCCAGCTCTCCCAGGAGCTCATTCAAGAAGCTCTCCCTTACCCACGCCCACTTTGCCGACTCCCTCTCATCTGTGTTTCCCCCAAAGTCATTCCCCTCTGCTGTTGCGGGACCTTTCAGAGAAGCCTGTGAGACAGGGATTTCTGTTCTCTCATTCTGCAGAAGAGAGGGACCACCACATGAGGAAAGAAAACCAGAAGAACTCCCCTGATTCAGCAGCGGCCCTACTCCGGGATAAAGTGGCAGGGCAGCAGGTCATGTGCGGCAGGCAGGGTTCCCAGGCTCAGCTTCGCACAGCTGATTGCACTGCAGAGAGAACGCGCAGCCTGGCAGACACAGCGTGCAGGGGACAGCACGGCCAAACAACAACAGGGGACCAGCTCTGCCCATGGGGGGTCCAGAGGTCCGGATTACTGTTTTTATAACACGTCAGCTTCCTCTCATGCTCCTGACCACAGGAGCTGAAGGCTCTGCTCTTTTTAGTCACAGCCAGCTTGTGAGCCAGGTCTGGGAGCCCTAGAGTCAGGCCATGTAGCACCGCTCCCAAAGCAGACGACAACAGACAGCGGTGCCTTGCATGGGCTTGGCCCCGAGTGTTCCCTTGAACTTCACGCAGTTGGCAATTGATCAAAATATCAGTTGCCATTTAGGCAAATGGTATGAAAGAAGAGATTCTTCATGGCGGAGACTCTCTCCCATAGAGGGCACCTGCTAAAGGTTTGTGGTGCAAATAAGTGGGTAGATGAATGGATGTCCGGAAAGACAAAAGGAAAGCACTGTTCCCTCAAGCAAGCCAGGCATGAACTGAGTCGGCTTTGAGAATGAAGACCTACAAAGTGATAGCAGGGTCTGGATATGTCACCCTAAGGAGGACCCCCTAAAAGCCAAGCCAGACCCGTGAGAAGACAGCTTTACCTTAAGACAAGCCTTAAAAAAGAAATCCAACCATCTCCCCCAGTAACCTGTTAGCATTTGTTAACTATCACCCTTGAGTTCCCTACACCCCCATCCCCCCCGACTCTGTCCTAGACTTAGAAACGCAGAGCAGCTCCCACAACTGCCTCTGGAAGGCTTCGCACCTTCCGCCTGGATTGAAGTACCTCACCAGTTGTTCCTGTCTCTCCGCGTCCTAGATCTCGACAGAAGGAGATTCTACCATTGGTGAGTCATGGGGATGAGATTTACAGGTGGCTGTATTAGTCTGCTTGGGCTGCTATAATACAGGACTATAAACTGGGGGGCTCACACAACAGACAGTAGTCTCTAGAAGCTCTGGAGGCTGGGAAATACGAGACCGAGGTGCCAGCAGTTGAGTTCCTGGTGAATGTCCCCTTCCCGACTTGCAGACAGCCATCTGCCTGCTGTGTCCTCAGCGGCAGAGAGCATGCGAGCTCTCTCGTCTCTCCTTAAGACGCCATCATGAGAACCCCACTCTCATGACCTTGTCTAAACCAATTACCTGCAAAGGCCCCCCCCATCACATTGTGGGGTAGGGCTTCAACATAAGAAATTTGGGGGGGGGGTCACACAAACATCCATGACAGTGGACCCCTCATCTGCCCGGCCTCCCTGTCTCCAGCCAGAAAGGGCTAAGAGGTGGATGAGGCCATCTCTGGCCCTCCCTGGACATCCATGTTTCTCAATGCCATTGTGGGTTTTCTTACAGACATGTCTTTCTCTTAACTCTCCCATGAGATTGTCAGCTCCTTTGTGAGAGGAATCGATGGTAAGAGCAAGAGGATAAGATGGTAAGGGCTTTGACTGAGTGTGTTGAGTATATGCTGTTGTTTTAAATGTTTTCATTAAATTTCTGTAACAATGGGTGAGATGGACATGAATTATTCCCATTTTGCACCTATAGAATTTATGTGCTGCCATATGACCCTCCATGGAGGGTTCCTCCATGTGCTCCCCTTCCCACCACACCACCTAACTGCGTTCTCGTGTGCATGGCCCAAATAAATGCTTTTTGACTGGACACACAAGAGAACTAGGTAATTTAAGAGCTGGATGGGCCTTTAGGGAGCATCTGGCTTAACATTCTCATTTTCTACATGAGATACTGGGACCCAGAGATGCAGAGTGACTTGCCTGTTGCACAGCTAATAATGAAGACTCAGGTCCAGAACCCAGTCTTCTGCCTCCTAGTGGGTCCTCTCCCGCTGCTCTGGGTGCTGGGCCCCATCTAATCAGGATTCTTTAGGATTTCTCTGCATCAGAATTTTGCCTTAAGGCCCTAAGTGGCCAGACACAAGGAAAGAAAGGCTAAATCTTACATTCAGTCATGTTAAACGGACACGAAAGTGCTACTTTTTATTTCTATAGGGAAAAAAGGTGGAAAGGAATACCGAACAGGAAGAAATAAATGAAGAGTAGTGCAGATTCCCAGTCCATATTCAGATATTAAACAGCTGAGGTAAGACAGTCTCTCTGTCCTTCTCCATCTGCCTCCTACCACCCCATATTGCTAGCTCTTAAGAAAGGTCAGTTCTCAAAAAGGCACCCTACAGTATGGGAGAATATATTTGTAAATGACATATCTGACAAGGGGTTAACAGCCAAAATATATAAAGAACTTACACACCTCTACACCCAAAAAGCAAATAACCTGATTAAAAAATGGGCAGAGGATATAAACAGACACTTCTCCAAAGAAGAAATTCAGATGGCCAACAGACACATGAAAAGATGCTCCACATCACTAATCATCAGGGAAATGCAAATTAAAACCACAATGAGATATCACCTCACACCAGTAAGGACGGCCAGCATCCAAAAGACTAAGAACAACAAATGCTGGTGAGGATGCGGGAGAAAGGGGAACCCTCCTTCACTGCTGGTGGGAATGTAAATTAGTTCAACCATTGTGGAAAGCAGTATGGAGGTTCCTCAAAACACTCAAAATAGAAATACCATTTGACCCAGGAATCCCACTCCTTGGAATTTACCCAAAGAATACAGCTTCTCAGATTCAAAAAGACATATGCACCCCTATGTTTATTGCAGCACTTTTTACAATAGCCAAGATATGGAAGCAACCTAAGTGTCCATCAGTAGATGAATGGATAAAGAAGATGTGGTTACATATACACAATGGAATACTATTCAGCCATAAGAAGGAAACAAATCCTGCCATTTGCAACAACATGGATGGAGCTGGAGGATATTATGCTCAGTGAAATAAGCCAGGCGGAGAATGACAAGTGCCAAATGATTTCCCTCATTTGTGGAGTATAACAATGAAGCAAAACTGAAGGAACAAAATCGTAGCAGACTCAAGAGACTCTAAGAAGGAACTAGTGGTTACCAAAGGGGAGGGATGTGGGAGGGCGGGTGGGAGAAGGGGATTGTGGGGTATTATGTTTAGTACACATGGTGTGGGGGATCACGGGGAAAACAGTGTAGCACAGAGAAGGCAAACAGTGAATCTGTGGCATCTTACTACACTGATGGACAGTGACTGAATTGGGGTATGAGTGGGGACTTGATAATATGGGTAAATGTAGTAACCACATTGTTTTTTCATGTGAAACCTTCATAAGAGTGTATATCAATAATACCTTAATAAAATAAAAAAAAAAAAAAAAAGAAAGGTCAGTTCTCTCCAGTGTGAGGTGTGAACATCTAGAGAGGGGCATAACATTTTATGACCTCAAAATCCTTCAATAAATTAATCTTATTAAAGGCTAGCTGGTTCTTTAGTACCTTGAAAATGAAACGACGCCTTCCAGAAAATAAATATCCCCTCATCTGCAGGTCTGCTGTATTGTTAGAGCTATCCACCTCTCTCTTTCTACTGCAAAGGCAGGAAATCATACATTTCTGCGGCATTTCATAGTTTACAAAGTACTTGAACACATTATTTTTTAAAGTGCTTAGCCTTACAATAATCCTGGGGAATTATATAATCGAGGCATTATTTAACCAATCATCAGATGTTTATTGGGTACGTACTGTGTGCTGGGCACAATTCTAGGCCCTAGAGATACAAGATTAAACAAAGCAGAAGTTCCTGCTCTACTGGAGTTTATATTCCAATTAGCTCCCCTTTCATGGGTTAGATAACTAAGTCTTAGATGGGGTGAACTCAGTTAGTGAGCAGGAGGGTGGGGCTTGGGCCAGGGGTTGGGATGTCAGCTCCAGCTCGCTTGGCTCCAGCACATTCCTGCTTCACATGGCAGGCGTTTGTCTCCTCTGAAGTCAAGAGTCTCTGTTCTCCTGATACCTGTTCCTCAACTGTGGGATGCAGCTACATACATACACATAATATATACATATACGTACATATATAACACCTGGATATCTACATGAGGTAGGGTTGAACCTCATGGGTCAAAAAACTAAATGTAAGGCTAAAACTATGGAACTCCCAGAAGAAATCACAGGTATAGATCTTCATGGCCTCTATTAGGTAGTGGTTTCTTAGATATGGTGCCAAAAGCACAAGCAACAAAAGAAAACATAAGTAAATCAGATATCATTAAAATTAAAAGCTTACGGGACTCAAGAAAAGGAAAAAGACAACCCACAGAATGGGAGAAAATAGTCGCAAATCATGTGGCAAGGGATTGTTTCTAGAATATATAAAGGACTATTAGAACTCAGTAATGTAAAGACAACCCAATTATAATATGGGCAAAGGATCTGAATAGACATTTCTCTAAAGAAGAAATATAAATGGCCAATAAGGCAAGTCAAAACCACAGTGAGATACCACTATACACCCACAGGATGACTAGAATCAAAAGACAGATAACAAGTGGTGGTGAGGGTATGGAGAAATTAGAACCCTCACATATTAACTGGCAGGGATGTAAAATTATGCACCCACTTTGGGAAACAGTTCGGCAACTCATCAAGATGTTAAATACAGAGTTACCATAGGAGCTAGCAATTCCACTCTTATATAGACCTGGGAGAAGTTAAAACATATATCCGTAAAAAATTTGCACACAAATGATCTTAGGAACATTATTCTTGATAGCCAAAAGATGGAAAGAGCCCAAATGTCTATCAACTGATGAACAGGTAAGTAAAATGTAGTAGCACCATAAAATGGAATATTATTTGTCAATAAAAAAAAATGAAGTAGTATACATGCTACAAATGGGTAAACTTTGAAAATATGCTAAGGGAAAGAAGCTGGTCACAAAAGGCCACGTTGCATTATTCCACTTACATAAGATGTCCAGGATAGACAAATCTAGAGAGAGAGAAAGCAGATTTCTAGTTGCCTAGGGGTCAGAAGACTGGGGGAAGGGCACGTGACAGCTAATGGGTTCAGGGTTTCTTCTGGGTGATGAAAACATTCTATGATGGATGGCAGAAAAAAGATGGTTGCATAATTCTATAAATATACTAAAAGCCACTGAGTTATGCATTTTAAATGGATGAATTGTATGGTATGTGAACTGCATCTCAATAAAACTTTTAAAAAAGAAAAGATGAGGTATAACCTGGTATGAATATATACTGAGAGCTAGTGAAAGACGCTAGGTGTGTAAGTAGGGCACTTGTCTTTTATCCCCTGCAAACCTACAGAGAGTACTCCTCTGGGGAACTTTCTGGACTCCCAAAAAAATCCGTGACAGGGAGTAATCAGCAAAATATTGCCTGGACTACAATATAGAGTAGAAAGCTTACAGATGACTGATTTTCCCGGCAATACCCAGACACTGGTAAGATTTACAATTCCTGCAGTGGCATGAGCTGTGTGCAGATTCACTAATCTCTCATGCGAGATAGGCAACACCTGTCTTTAAACTAGAAGAGACAGATCCTTTTTTCTTCTTCCTCTCCAGCTGTCACCCCAGCCCACAAAGCCTCCTCTACTGAGTTTCTGAACTGGCACTTAGAAAACATGCGTATTCTCGGTGGGTGGCCCCATCACTCGTGCCCATGCCCCACCATCCCTCTTTACATCACAGGTGTCAGCCTGGTTACTCTCACCACAAACAACCATATCAGCAGCCCCATCAATTCCACAGCCTTGTAACCAAACCTGAGCTCATCCCAAATAAATGGTACTTGAACTTCAGAAGTCTGAATCCACATGTTCGTGAGAATGACACACTTCTCAGTATTTGAGCGGGGGCCCACCCCCCCATTACTGTTGTCCTTAGATGACAGCCCTCTATCTCCTCGAGGCTAATAAGTGATGGTCTCACCATGGAGCTACAAGGAGGACCTCAAATGATGACTCGCTAGAATGTAGCTGTTCCTACACAGCTAGGGAGCTGTAGCCATGACACTCACACTAGCAAGAAACTTGGAGTCTCTCCTCAGCTTTCCCAGTGGGAAGGAGCTGGCATCTGGCCAAGACAGACCTGAGAAGGACTGGGTCCTCTCAGTCCCTCCACCCATGGCTATTCTGGGACACAGCCTGAACCTCAGAAATGCTGCCCCTTGTTTGTTGTTCTGCCACAGCGGGGGCCAACCCTGCCCTTAGAGCCTCGCAGGAAGAGCCATTAATGACCTGATGTCTCCATCAACAAGAAACACACCTGTCACGCTGCCTACTTCGTTGCACCGCTCACACGAAGGCTGCTAACGGCAGAGTATGTTTCATTTGGCTCAAGTTGCTTTCAATGTTTTCTTGTTTTCCAGTGATTGAAAGTCAAGTCTGGAGCAGGGGATGGTATTAAAGCCCTTATGAGAAGAACTGCGGAAATGACCCTTTAACCCTGGCCAGGGAGCAGAAGGCGCTACTGACAAGGCTCTGTGGGCAAATGGCCTTCAAAGTGGCCCTCAGCTGGACTGCGCTGACTGGGGAGGAGGCCAAGGATTATAAACGTGTGCAGGAGGAGAACCGTGCCTCTCATTAGGGAGTTTTGAATTGGAGACCTTGCTTGCATCCCCCACGACAATGTTAGAGGAGATTCTCCCCTCAGCGACACATTGGGCTTCCTGAGCTCGAGGCCTTTCTTGCAGGAGGTGGGGAAAGTCGTGGCTAATTACATGTAATGCCATGCTTTTCAGGCATATGCGCTAATAAACACGGAAGTCTGGGGCATCCTTACCACATTCAAAGGATCTGAGAAGGACCTGGATGTCTCATCTAACCTGAGGCCAGCTCATCAATCAGTCAAGAGGTTGGGTCTCACAATTGAGGGTTCCTTCCCATATGGAGAGCCCTTCTGGGTTCAGCAACTCAGTCAGCACATGTGCAGCACACTCATTCCCAAATTTAAAACCTACAATCTTGACAGCCTTCAGGCTGAGAATTCACCCAGTGTCAAATGGGTAGGCAGGAAATAGGGTAGAATCCTTTTACCCAAGTGTGCCCTGAAGACTCCAGAGTTCCACGGGCAGTTAGGTTTGGAAAAGCACATTCCACCCCTGCCTTAATTCTGGGATTTTAAGACATGATAAATTGCAAGCTCCCCATTGATTTAATAGCAGTTTTTTGGGGGTGTAGGGAGATGGGGAAAAATACCTAATTACAAGTACACAGTTTTGTTCTTAAATTCTAAGAGCCTGCATTCACCTATACAGGTGTGTGAGACTCTTCTTCAGAACCCCAGTACGGCTTGGGATCACTTTGCCTTCAGAGTCTAAAGGTTTTCTGAGTTACTCTTGACCTTTGGAAGTTATGTTCAATATCATAGTGTAAGTTGCTTTTTATAAGCTCTTCATGATCTGATCTCTTTTGCATCTTTACTTTGAATCCCATAAATTTTAAATTGTATGAAGCAATATTATTAGTTTAATGTATCTTTTCTTTTTGTTTATAGTTTCATCTCTTCCTATAAATGTTGAATCCTATAAAGCAGTATTAGTTTAATGTACCTCTTCTTTTTCATATGTTTATCATTTCATCTTTTCCTTAATTGAATAACATGTCACTGAGGGGTTATCAAAGTGTCAGCTGGAAACTTTTGATAGATGCTTGGAGCGGAGTGAAGGCTCTTCATATGAAGGTATCACTATGCCAAGAACTGACACACCACCTTCTCAACTGGACGCTCTAAGACCCACCCCTAGAAATCTGGCAATTTCTATCACTTTTAAATACACTGCGTGGGGTGTGGCAAAACTTGCCTTTATTTATTTATTTTTTTAATATAATTTATTTTATTATCATTAATTTACAATTACATGTGCAATATTACGATTATTAAACTACCCCTTCATCAGGTCCCCCCCACCAACCCCATTACAGTCACTGTCCATCAGCGTAGTGAGATGCTATAGAATCACTACTTGTCTTCTCTGAGTTGTACTGCCCTCCCGTGCCCCCCCAACATTACATCTGCTAATCGTAATGCCCCTTTTTCCCTCTTATCCCTCCCTTCCCGCCCATTTTCCCCAGTCCCTTTCCCTTTGGTAACTATTAGTCCGTTCTTGGGTTCTGTGAGTCTGCTGCTGTTTTGTTCCTTCAGTTTTTTTCTTTGTTCTTATACTCCACATATGAGTGAAATCATTTGATACTTGTCTTTTCGGCTTGGCTTATTTCACTGAGCATAATACCCTCTAGCTCCATCCATGTTGTTGCAAATGGTAGGATTTGTTTTCTTCTTATGGCTGAATAATATTCCATTGTGTATATGTACCACATCTTCTTTATCCATTCATCTACTGATGGACACTTAGGTTGCTTCCATTTCTTGGCTATTGTAAATAGTGCTGCAATAAACATAGGGGTGCATCTGTCCTTTTCAAATGGGCTGCTGCATTCTTAGGGTAAATTCCTAGGAGTGGAATTCCTGGGTCAAATGGTATTTCTATTTTGAGTTTTTTGAGGAACCTCCATACTGCTTTCCACAATGGTTGAACTAATTTGCAGTCCCACCAGCAGTGTAGGAGGGTTCCCTTTTCTCCACATCCTCACCAACATTTGTTGTTGTTTGTGTTTTGGATGTTGGAAAACTTGCCTTTATAATGCAACTTCATAATCTTTTCTTTTGAAATGCATGTTTTGTTTTGGGATCATTTTAGATTAAATAGAAAACTTGAAAGGTAGTACAGAGTTCCCCTCCCTAAAGCCTTCTCCACTTTCCCCTGTTCCTAAGATCTGAGATTACCAAGGAACACTTGTGAAAACTAAGAAACCAAAGTTGATAAATTATGATTAATTGAACTCCAGACTTCATTTGGGTTTTACCAGTGTTCCCAATCAGTGTCCTCTTCCTGTTCCTGAACCCAACGCGGGATGAGGCTGCACTCCATTGTCCTGTCTCCCCAGCCTCCTCTGGCCTGTGGCAGTTTCTCAATCTTCCTCCGACAGGAAGGGCCCTGACAATACTGGGTTGGTTTTCTGCACGACTAAGTGGGGGATATAGGTTTTATATAAAACGTCAGAGGGGACATGATAGGCACAGGACACCACTCATGACGCTGACCTGCTTGGTGAAAGTGGTGTTGGTCAGGTTTTCCCCCTGCAATTAACCTTTTTTTTTCTTTTTCTTCTTTTTTTTATAACATAATCCTTTAAAAGGCATTTTAAGAGACAATGAAAGGATCTAAGTGAAAAATCTAACCTTGGTGGGCTCTCTATTTTAAGAATTCAACTGAGGGGCCGTGAAACGAGCAGGCCTCTGCAAAGGCTGGCTGGGCTCTGTTGCTTGAGGTGGGGACGTCCTCACTCACCTGCACCCTTAGCTGGGTGCCACACGGGTTCATTCTGGCGAGGGAGCCGGTGCTGGGTACACTCGCTCTCAAGGTCCCAGCTCCCTAAAACCTATGCCCTACAAAACTCACCTGCCTCACCCTCGTCCAGGCCTGCTTCTGACATGGATAATGGGACTCAGTCCAATTTCAGAAATGCTAGAATGTAAAAAGATATGCTTTTTACTTTAGAATGAAGGCTCTGGGATATCCTGCAGACCCTTATTTAACTCCCTGTTTCTCAAGTTAATTCGGTCACAGAGCCCTTTTTCACTTAAGAGCCCTTTCTTCACCTAAACTTACTAATACTGTCTGGGGAAAGAAGAACAGAATGGAAGGCAGTTGGAGGTGTCCAGCCCCTTGTGCTCTGGACCCGAATCTGCCTCGAGTCCCAGCTGCCTGACCTGGAGCTTAGTTTCCTCCTGAAGGAATGCTCTTCAGAGCCTCTGACATCCACGGCCACATTTGTGATGCAACCGAACGGATCTCTTTGACCCCTCACACCCAGGCAAGGCTGTGCTTGTCCTTCTGTGAGCTGTGGGTGGACGTGCCTACAGTCCTCTGTGAGGCGACCCTTGTCACCACGTGTCATCTAGATGGGCATGGACACATAAAAACCACCTAAATGGGTACGGAACTGATCAGACACAGTGCGCTGCTGTGAGGGAGGGTGGGCTGCAGTCACGCCATGCTCTGGTGCCCCAGCCCCCTATTAACCTCCTGCCCCCAACCACCAGACTCCTACCCACCGTCATAGGACAGGCTCCTGTTCTACGGCACAGGACCATCAACATCCCTGAAGACCACCATCCTGGCAGGCTGGTAAGCTAAAAATTTCGAGCAAATAACAATAGACATCCTAGCCAAGCTCAGTGACCAGTTCTCAGTACCCAATGGAACAGCCTCCTGGTTGAGAAGATCCCAGCAGAATAGGGAATGATCACCACTTGGACCCATAGGCAGGAGACCAAAGAGGCAGATCCTACTGGTATTTAGACCCAGGCTCTATCTTGAGTATGGCAAGGTCTTTTAGGACGTGGAATGACATTTTTCCTATGAAATGACAGTAGCATTTGGTGGGTAGCATGCATGCACAGCGTAGAGGACCATCCATCAAATGAACAACTCACATGGGGAGTCTCTGGGGAAAAATCCCACAAAATGGGGGTGTTTTCAATTATATGACAAGGTGAACTTGGAAGTGAAGGAGAGCAGCTGTTCATTTTATTTAAAAAATCTGTCATCTTTTATCAAAAGAAGAGTGATATGGTAGGAATTCATGAGACTCAAGAGTCAGATAGACCAAGGGTTCAAATCCTGGCTCCTGGGGGGGAAGTTTCCTAACTTCTCTGAGCTTCAGTTTTCTCATCAGTAAAACGGCTACAATAATACCTATTGACAAGGATATTGGAAAGGATCAAATGAAATAATTTGTCTAAAGCTTAGCCGGGGCCGAGCACAGAGAAGATGGCTAATAAACATGGAATTCTCTTTCCCTGAAAGCTTCCTTTTCACTGGAGATTGTTTCACGGTTGAGGCCATATGTCCCAGGCTCCATTTTACACAAGCCTGATGCTCTACTACCCCAGCCTTCAACAATCTACAATCTACAATCTACAGAGGCGAGAGACCTTTCAAAGTAGCCTCTGGATGATAGGCGTCATCGGGAAAATGCAGATGTATGTGCCCAGAAGCGGGTCCGTGTCAACAATTCCAGATGTTACCCCTGCGGCTAAGGTGTCTCGTTCTCCCTGGCCATCAGGATGGCCTTCCTGCCTCCCTTCCCTGGTCTCTTGTTGCCCTCATGGCTTGGCAGCATTTATTCTCTGATGGGCAGGAATTGGAAGGGCAGCTCAAACTTGTGTTGCCACTATAGTCACGTCCGGTGTGCTCTGAGAGCTTGAGAGGCAAGGAGAGTAAAGGCTCCCTGGTTTCAAGCATCCCCAGGTGGGTTTCCAGCACAAGTGATGAGATTAGCATGCAGAGATTTCAAGGTCCGAGATTATTGCTCTGGTTTGTGCCTCGTGGCTAGACTGGGATCATCAGAGCTACAGCATCTGAGCTCACATCTTTGATCCCTGATAAAATACAAGGGTCCTTGGGAAAGCCAACTTAAAGCCAGCTTGCCAGTCAAGAGACCCCAGTGGGACAGAGGGACCTAAGAGTGGGTTTAGAGAGGGCTCAAGGGAGACAAGAATGAGGCCGTGAACCCCTGACGGCTTAGAGCAGCCACCACTCGTGGGAGGCAGGGAAAGGGTTCAAGAGGAATGGCACTGACTGGGAGGGTGGGGGGTGCGGCCCACCAGGCCTGCTGCACAGATGCCCCCAGCACCAGGATCCATGAACCAACTCCTGCGTTAACTTCTGGGGGTGGTGACAGGGCTCAGCTCTGCATCCTCTTCTGACCTCCCTTCTCCCAGACCGTGGCTATCAGTGGACTTCTGTTAGGCTTTGAAAGCTCCCCATTTTCAATGGTTTGGATCCTCCACATATCATCTAGAGGGGCCTACTTAGCACAACACCTGAGACCCTGGGGTCAAGCTCTTCCCTGGTAAACAGTCACCCTGCAGGGTAGGACCCTCACAGGAGTCTCTAAAAGCCACTGGAAAAACACCTTCTGGCACAGAGAAATTCTGGCCGGTATGGTTAGTTTAAAAAACTTCTGCAGCCAGGAGACAAGAATGATACCACTCGGGTTAGATATAAACAGACACGGGGGATTAAGAAGAACAGATGTGATGAAGCCAGAGCTATGATTCAGTCCAGGAGTGCCTGGCATAAGCTGAGCTGAGGAGAAAGTGAGGCTGGCTTCCAGCTGGGCTGAATCTGTCTCTCTGGTGCTCCTTTATCTCAGCCACCAGGCTTTCTACCCTCTTCCATCCTGAGACTGGCCATGCATCAGGCTGAACATGGGGAACACTCTTTCCTTGCAAGACATCTTGAGAGGAATGTGTGTTTACAAAGGGCAATTCCAGGCTCACGCAGACGCCACCTGACGTTGGAGTGTGTCCGCCGGGCCTCACATGTTCCATCTGCTGCCGAGCACCTCGCCGGGTGCACACTTCCAGCCAGTGAGCGGACGGCGCTGAACACTGTAGCTGCTGACAGATGAGAGCTGGCCTTGCTGTGGCGCACATTCTTCGGTTTGCACGCATGCTCTTATAAGGAAGTGGAGCTCAGAGAGTGTTCACTCACTCACAGCCGGGGGACAGCTACTGTGCTCAGAGCATCCCCACCTGGACTGCATGCCTCCCGGGCCTCAGTGTCTTTACGGGGACCAGTGTGGAGCAAAGCCACGAGGCAAGCAAGCCCCGAGAGGGTCCCTGAGAACTGACTTTTAAATGAACAACTTTGCTTCGGATCTGCCAAGGAACTGGGGCATCAAATAGGAGCCTGTTACCCATTTCAACACCCCCCCGTGATCGGACTTTGTCAGGAGTTGGAATGATTTTCCAAAATATCAAACGACCTGTGATGTGGCGTGGTTGCTGACCAATCAGAAATGGTGCCAAGCAGAGCAGGGAGTCTCCGGTGGGCCCTCCCCCTTTCTGGTTCCTAGACTGTGGCAAAGACCTCGTGCAGGAGCCTGAGTGGCTGCTTGCCAGCCGGGAAGAGAGCAGCCCGGTGCTATGATGAGCGGCAGCCGGCACCAAGCCAAGGTGACGGAGGTCTCCGTGGTGATGAGGGCTGGGGGTGAGGGCCTGGGCACGGACCGAAGAAGCGCGGAAGGAAAGAAGCCTCTGTAACTTTTGCTTTTCTGTTCACACCATGTTAATCCCCAAAAGAGTCTGGTCCCCTTAAACTGCTACCGGATCGATAACTTCCAAATAAAGAAGTCCCAGCAAGAACAAAACTCCTCCCAGGGCCAAGCTCCACATTAGCCCAGGGCCCTGGAGACACAGACCTGAGCATAGGGAGACTGCTGGGCTACCTCCAGGGACTTCAGTTCAACCCTCCAATAGCCTGAGACCATCTCCTCCAGGCACCACCTGCTCAGCGTTCTACTTAAAACATATGCACTTGTGTCTGGGGAAAGGCAAGCATGAACTATACCTCACTGAAAAGTTGAAAAGCATGGAGGGCATGTTAATTTTCAAAGAAGAAAGCCACGACACAACACGTTGGAACAATGGAACGCATGACTTGCCTCCACCGGGCAGACACTGACTTTCCCACCTGGGAGAATCACCAGATTACTTGGCAGTTGAAAATATGATCTCTGCCTTTTTTTTTTTCCATTCCCCTTAGATCTTACATTTTATTTTAAAACCGTGAAACAACATGAGACTCAAGTTTCATTCAGATGCAGAAGGGGAAAGGAGGATTCAGTATTTCTCCTTGTTGAGAGAAATCACCCTTGAAGGTATTTCATAACTAAGACTCAAATGTGCAGGGGTGGGAGGGGAGGGTGTGTGGTTTTCCCTGCTCGGTCTGTGTTGGGCAGAGAGGCAGCCTGTGAGCCGAGGGGGACCAGGCCCCACGCACTGACAGCCATCACCAGGGTTGCCCTGGGCCCGGCCCTTGCTGACAGGTGTCTGTACAATGCCCAGGTCTGTGCTCCTCCCCATGGCTGATGACCTGGGCACAGGCATCAGGCAGAAGCCATGCCACTCTCTTGGGGGCTGGGGGGAACAAGCAGTGGGAGAAATCATTCATGTATGAAATGTTCTGCCACTTACTAGATATGTGGCCTTGTGTAAGGCACTCAACTCTCTGAGCCACAGCTTTAACAGTTCTAAACTGGGGCTAATAACTTTTGTTATAAGAGAGGTAGATTTAAGGTCAGGTTTTCTGATGCTTGAATTGACAAAATGCAATTCTGTAAGCCTTAAGAAAAAGAATGCAAAATTGACAAATACAGAATTGAGAACAGAATTTTGCTAGGGCCTCATGCAAGTGAGGGTTCCACGGTTTAAACCTCATTAGCTCCACAGTGAATCCACTTCTGAACACCCACCCATCTCAAACGAGATGAGTATGCAAACATGCTTTGCTAACTGTAAGGCATTATATAAATGTGACATGGAATTATTTTACAAATATGTTAATACCTACAGTGTGCTAAGTTATATGCGAGGGACAGCTGCAAATAGATAGACATGTTCCCCCACCTACGAGACTTAAAGTTTACTGGCACTGTGTCATCATCTATGATGGGATGTCCTCTGAGTCCCTAGCACAAAAGTGAAGGTGATCAGCATAGAGTGGTTTGACTGCTTACCTGAAACACCAGCCCCTCTCAGGCTCGCCAAGGGCCTGATTCCCATACCTGGCTTTCTGGGACTTGGGTTCCACTCAGTCTCAACCTCTGCCTTTGCCTCCTCCCTTTGTCTTATTATTTCCATTTTGAAATCTCCAGAGCAATAAGCCAGCCTTTCTAATCCCTTACTTTCCAGGCTGTCCTGGGCAGAGGGTGGTGAGGACAGGTGAGAGGACTAGGGGGTAGAAGCTAAGTAGCTTGGGATTTCCTTAGGGGGCGATAGTAAAAATATCCTAAAATTGTGACAGATGCACAACTCTGTGAGTATACTAAAAGCCACTGAATTGTAAACTATAAATGGGTGATTATATGGCATGCAAATTTTATCTCAATAAAGTTAAAAAATATGAATGGACAACCAAGAAGCATCTACAATGCAAGAAAAGTTTAGAGCAAGAAAAAGATCAGAATAAACAGGAAAAAAAAAGAACTTGAAGGGGATTGCGATCACTCAGAAAATGGAAGAGAATGTTTTAAAAGACCAATTACTGTTGGATAGGCGATGGTACATCCAAATAATAAGAACAGGGATCTATGAAAAAGGAACCATTTGAGAACTTCCTGTAAGTTTAAAAAACAAAAATTTTCTAAGATATAAAATATCTGCTACAGATCTGAAAGATAAAGTCAAGGAAAACTCTCAGAACTTAAGCCAAAGGCTGGAGACACTGGAAACAAAGAAGCTTAACACCTGACTACCAGGACGTTCAGAGTGAAAGAACAGAGAAAGTAGAGGAAATGAGATTAAAATGGGAAAAATAAAGAAAAATGTCCCCAGAGATAAAGGAAGACAAGAATCCTAAGATGAAAGGGGCACAGATGAATGGAAAGCCACATATGTTAGACACATCACTGTGAACCTTCAGAATATCAAAGGGCAGAGTAGCGCCTAAAGACTTCCAGGAAAATGAAATGGGTGATCAGAAAGGAACCCAAATCCAACCGGCATGAGAAATAATAGATCTTAGAAGACTGTGCAACAGGCTTTTAAAATTGTCATTGAAAATGATTTTGAATTGAGTTGTATATTCTAATTCTCCATTAAGAACAAGAGGACTACATCTCCTAATATGGTGGGAAGTCAAGGGATGCTGCTAGTAGGATGAACGAGACACACAGAAATGTCAGTGTGTTGTTTGAAGTTTCAAGGTAGCCACAAAAAGAATCAAAGAATCATTATTATCTTTTAATGGGAAGGAAAATGGTAGTATAAGCTAGATCTTTACTTTTATAGTTGGAGCTGATCACTTCTTTAGCTGATATCTAAGAAATGTGTGTCTAAAAATATTCTTTAGAGGTAAAAAATAACTATTAGAAGTATTGAAAACAGAAATGGTTTTGACAAGTTGCTCTTAAGAAGCAGGCCTAAAGGTGAGGAGGCAGGAACCTTTTGTTTTTATCTTAAAACTGAGACACAAGGTGAAAAAAAAGTTTACAAATCTAATTAATGGGATTTAAATACAGGGCCCAGAAGCCCCTAAGAGCCCAGCCCTTTTGCCACCAGAGAGCTGCTCCAAAGTGAAACTCACTTCTCTACCATTCATGGCTGTTACAGTTATTTCGGTTTGGGAAATGCCATCTATTCTAAATGCCTCTTTTAGAGATTCAAAATATACATTTGTTCACTAAAAACTCCGAGAAGTTCTGCAGAAAAGAAATCAGTTTAACTTCTCTTGAAATCAGTCAATTCAGGGAAAGATCTATTTGATGAATTATTTGCTGATTTTAATAAATTTACCAACTGCCATTTTTCTCTCCAAGATTTATTAACTTGTGATGAGAATGCTTTCAAAGTTTGAAAGGAATGTGCAAGTGGCAGAAGAATATTAAACATGCAAAAAGTTAGTAAAACATAAATTGATATAAATGGATAATTTTCCACAAAAATGATATTGCTTAGGCTGCCTCTGGTTTCTTTTGGATGTTGCCAAATGTCCTTTTTAACTTGGTTTAAAATGTGAAGCATTTAAAAAAACTTTTCCCCACAATTCTTCTAGTGGCCTTAATTTAGTATGTCTAGCAATTAAACCCGTAAGTTTAAATTCAAAAGCATCCCAAAGATATCAGAATTTTAAACTAATCTAAATGTAATTTAAATTCTGAATTGCCAGAAATACAAAATTAAGGCTAATAAGCTACTGAGAATTGGTGAAAAAAACACTAAAAATGCTTAATTTTTTAAAAAAAGAAAATGACATTTCAAAAACAAAGAAATCGAACATAGCTGAAATAATCCTATCACATAGGAAATGCCTAACCTTTACAAAGAAAAATTGTATTTCAAATAGGAATCTTTCAAATAATACTGAATTCTGTTTCATCAGCCTTCCAAAAGTTTTAGGATTTTTTTTTTTAAACATATCTCAGGAAGCATCTCAATATGAATTTAGTCAATATTCAGGAAAGCACCTCTCACTATCAGTAACCCAGACTGAACCTTCTGAAAAAGCTGCTAAGTCACCACTGGTAAATTCAGCATATCCAGCAAAGAAGTCTTTCCTGGAATTTGTATTTGGTGAACTGACTTGATGAATGGGCTATCAGTAATTGATTTTCAGCAAATTGATCTGAAGCTCTTTTATTTAACCTAGCTTTTCTCAAACTCATTTGACCAGATCCTTTTTTCATGTCGTATCAATGGAACTATCTCTGGGAACATACTTTGGAAAATGCTACAGAACAGGGGTGGGCTCAGCTGCTTGCATGCGAGGCCTGGGGAGTAGCAAACTTTGGTTGTAATGAGTAAAAACTGACAACAGGGCAACTAATGACAAAAGGTACTTAACTTTGACTCAGATGTTATATTTCTATAAATCTTCAGACTCTGTTCTATTCATCCATCTCGAAGAGCAAATAATTCCACATTTTCTATTAATTTTTTCAATGAAAACATTATATTTCATAGAAACCATGGGTGAGTGAGAATGAGAGGTTTGCCTTCTTTCTCTCATGTTCTTTGGGTCTGAAAAGCAGGATGCCTTCACATCTTACTGTTCTCCCAATCACAGGGGCCCCTGGGACAACTGCCAGTGGAGTGCTAGTAGGGAAAAGCAGGATTTAGGGCAGGGACCACACGCCTATGAGCCCACTGGGTCGGGAGGATACAGAGGAGGCGGATGACTGAGGCAGATGACTGAAGCGGCCTGGTGGGGAGTAGCGGCACCACGGCAAACAGACAGCACGTGCCTGGTTTCAAAAGACCTCTGCTGCCTAGCCCAGCCTAGCCTGGCCTTCTCATCAGCCACTCATCTTGTGGCTTCCAGATCCTTCTCACCAGATTATTCTCAGCTAGAAACTCTAGACACAGTGCGGTGGATGCCTGCGCCCAATCCCTTGATGTTGACGCTGTACGCACAATAACGCAGCCTAAGGCTGTACTGGCCACGCTGCGCTTGACGCCCCCGGCCTCTCCTGCCCCATACACATCAGTTAGGACTCTTTCTGTTGTATGAACAAGAAACCCAGTTTGAATTGGCTGACAAAAAAAGGTCATTTATCAGCCTAAATGTTTATATAACTCCACAGTACAGGGGTAAATTTGGTTTTGAGAAATGCTTGAACACTGTGACCAGGGTCTCTCTACATTTCTCACCTCTGCTTCTTGGTTTTGATCTCCACTCCCTCTCTTAGTGGTCCCAGGAGACCTAACGGCCTGCATCTCCTGTGGCTGCCTGCTTTCTCAATTATAAGCAACGGGAGAAGGGAGGTCAGCTTTCTTAATACCTCAAATAAAAGTCCACAAATGGACCTACTGGGGTGACTTGGGGCCACTGACCAGGGAAAGGTGATTCTTTAGCTTAAGCGAGTCATGGACTGCACCTGCGGTCAGTCCCATGCAGACTGCATGGCTCGGACGTATGAGGCCCTGTTAAGGAAGAGGATGGAAGAATTAACACTCACAGGGCAATGAAACGATCCGCCACAAAACATGGGGAAAATCCTGCAGCCTGTTGAATTTCTAACACAAATGCATACTCTCCCATGAATTCCTGTTTAGGTTCACCTTGTTGTTATTGGTTAAATGTTTCTGATAGTTTTGAATTTTGGTTTAGTCCCCCAAAGTGTTACTTCTTCTCAGCTTTGCACATCCCCTACAAATTTGATACATGCGAATTCTACATATTCATCTCCTTAAGTCTTTGATAAAAAATGACTCAGAGCCAAAAAGCAAACCTTTCAGCAGACCATTATATATTTCCCCAATGGCTTTATCAATCTGTTAAGGACTACAGTTCAGAAATAGCTGTTTAGAAAGTATAAATAAACCTCACTAGCCCGTATGCTTCCATCTACGGAAAATGGAGCAAGAGATGTGGACAAATACCTTGCTGAAATCCAGGCACCCTCTTTCTGTAGCTTTTCCAACATGAGTGCAGTCTTCCGGCTATGCTCCTTCCTGCCTGCAGCCAGAAATCTGTAATGTACATGGGGTCAAAGGGCCTGCACCGAGTGTCACACTCGCTCTCAGGCACGCTGGGCCCTTCCACGGCTCCGTGGGTGGGGTCTCACCAGCCTCCCAGCCCATCATCTCCTCCTCGACTAACAGACTTTCTCCCAGGCAGCTTCCTTGTCCTCTGGCCTGAGTGGGCCCCGATGCTCTAGAACCTGAACTCAGAACCTCAGTCCCCATGCAGGGCTCCCGTAGGGAGCTGCAGCTGCTCTCCCTTGCAAGTTTATCAGCCTTTGGATTTTCTTTACCACCTCTGAATCTTTTCCTTTCTGAAAATGTTACTATTTCCAAGTCGAATAGTACAGTGGACATCTAATTCTCCTGGCTGGTCTGCCATGTACCCACCCTCTCAGCTCTCGAACAACTTCTGTCCCATTCCAAGTCCGTGTTACTGACTGGTAGGGCTGTCAGCACGTCACCTCCCTTGGTCCAGGCAGGAGTGGGCAGGAAACCCAAAGAGGCCAAAATAGTCTGTCCAAAATATATATTTTTACATTTGGGACCAGAGGGAACAGACCTTTCTGTTGTCACACAGCTAGAAGAGTATAGCCTGGGGACCAGTGGAAGCCACCTTCTCTATGCTGTGGGAGGCTGCCTGTGCGGGAAAGAATGAGGATGATGTAGAGGAAGGAGCAGGGCAGAGAGAGGCCCTCCGGGAGAGAAGGAGGCAGAGACAGAGACAGCTGGCGGTGTTGCTGGGGGGGACCTGATGACCAGACTGTGTCCCCGAATTCAGTCACACCAGATCTGTCCCTGGCTGTGCAGTTACGTGGCAGCAAAGTACCTCCAGGGCTCAGGCAGCCCAAGGGGATTTCTGTCGATCGTGACACAAAGAACAGATTCGGGCAGTAGGAAGGCAGGGTGGTGTCGCTGGGAAGACCGCTCCCCATCACAGTGCTGACAGTCTGGACCTTCATGACCAGGCGAATCTGCGTTCAAACAGACTCAAGTGCTTCTTTGTAAATCACCACAACATAAAGGATCCCAAGGCCTGAGTTTGAACCCTGGCTCTGCCGCAGGTGGGCCAGTCCCACAGGCCTCGGCCTCCACCTCCCCTTGCCCAGGCGGGATGGGCTAATTCGTCCTCACTATGGCTGTGAGCAGAAGCATGAGGTCCACAGTAGGCACATAATAAATAACAGCGATTCCTTTTCCGTTTAAGAAAATCAGAAGGTAGAGAGAGTTCTTAAAGTCCTTTCCCCTACTCCTCTCTACAGATGATGCTAACAAATAACTGGCCAATGCTTTTACGATTCTTGAAGCCGATTTATCTTACTTTGGGAGGATATTGCTGTGATATTTCCCATTACAAGTGAGAGCAGATTTGTTCCTCTTTAATTCCGAAGGGCAGCGTGGTACTGACTGGTGTCCTTTGCGAGGGAAGGGCGACTCCCCCCTCACTCTTTGTAGAGTGTGCCTCCGCTCCCCCTCCCTGCTCCCAGGCCCCTACCTGTGCCGGTCTGAGGTCTCGGCCCACTGCTCTCTGCTCTCCAGTGTCCTCGCGCCTGGTCGGGCGGGCCACTTCCCTTGAGCCTATCTAACAGTGAGAACATGACATGTTTCTCACCAGTATGCTCTCAGGAGCCAACGAGCTTTGTACTATCCAGTCCAAAGGGTATTTTTTTGTGCTCAGAATAACTTACTTGGCTATCTCAAACACGAGGAGCTGTCATTCTGGGGGCCATTTACTCCCTATCTTTCATTTCTTTCAAGGACCTCTTACTGGTCCCTACAAATGCGATCACCATTCTCTCTCAGTGATCAAATTTACGAGGTTTGACAAAATCAGTTTCACTGTGCAACTTAACTGAAGGTCCATTCATCTACCCTTGGAGAATTTCTGAAGACTCGGTAAGGATGTCTCTCAAAATACACAGATAAATAGCATGTGAGTATGCTGATCAAAAAACATTTTTAAATCACAAAATATATACTTTATGTGAGATTGAAATTGGTTTGAATCAATTCTTTTTGAGCCTTTCACAGTTCCATCCATCATTTCCCATTCCTCAGGCCTGCCTGATTTTTCTATTGGCTCCCTACAGGGGAAAATGGGATTTTTTTTCCCCCTACTTGCTCTTCGAAGAGCTAAGAAAAAAGAAAAGCAACAGCAGCCATGTAGCTGCAGGGGCAGCCGAGCAGGAGATTGATTCAACAGGAGAAAGTCAATGCATCCCAAAAGATTCCCTAGGTTTGATATCCTGCTGTTTAGGGTAAGAAACTGAAGGTTTTCTGTCAGGAAAGTTAAAGTGCTCAGTGATGGCTTGTGAAAGTTAAAAAAAAAAAAAAAACGACAGAGAGAGGGAGAGACAAAGAACCACAATGGGAAATGATTTTATTCTGGAAATGCTTCCAAAAAACAGGAAAACTAAAGACCACTTCTCAGAGCAGATACGTTGCTCATAATACACTGGTGACTAGAAGACTGAGTGCCTTCCCCTGCAGGTGACCTCGTCCCCGGCAGGGAATATGGTTTTCACCTTGCTCTGCGGGGAGGGTGTTTCCTGGGAATCAAGCAAATGCAACAGAGGAAAAGTACTTCCTCCATCCTGGCCTAGAGTCCCAAGAGTCAAGGTGGGTGTAGGTGTGGGAATGGGTGGGCCTGGTGCACAGCTGTGGTGCTCGGGGGCAAAGGGGAATCGGTATTCTTGTCCCAGGTAAGGACGGGAAGCAAGGGAGCATTTGCGATGTGAAACCTTTGAGCTCTGAGAGAAAAAAATATATGGGCCAAAATGAAAGATTTCCATGGAGGACAGGCCCAGATAGGAAAACAGCTGGAACCCAGAGACAGATCCTGGAATCTGCACCGGAAGCATCAGAGATGAGAGAAGGGGAAGCCTTTCGTGGAGCGTGAGCGTCTGTGCCCTGGATGAAGGCTGTCAGCAGGAACTTGAATTTTCCTTGGACATCGCCACCAGGGCAGGGAGAAGGCTTGGGGCCCTTCGGGGTTTGCTTGGAGAAAAACTTAAACCAGGGAGTCATCCAAAGGTGGGAGGCAGGTTCCAGTGGCTCTCCTCATGGTCTGAGCCTTTCCCAGGAGACTAACTGCTAGAATGAGTCATGCTGGCTTGGGGCATCTGGGGTGCGGCCATACACCTGCCCTGTCCTCACCTGGAGCCGGGGTGGTAAAGGAGGGGCTTGGAGGCAAGAGGCAGCAGGATTTGGGGAAGGACACAAGGGGAAAGTGGTGTCAGGTGGGTATTTTCCACATTGCTCTAAAATAAAGGTTTGAGGACTACCAATTTACCTTGAAGAGGCTCCGGTGCATCCTCCAGCCTCCAGCAGAGGTCAGTAATGAGCACCGGCCAGCGCTGAGTCAGATGGCACGGCCACTAGGGAACTTTCTCGAGAGCCCGGTGTTGATCAGGGACCTCTGTTTGCCCAGGTACCTTAGTAGGTGGGTGTATATGAATCTGGAAGGGCCTTTAGCACTGCATTTTGAAACAAAAATCCAAGCAGGTGGCCAAAGCTGGCAGCTGGGTGGCTGGGGAGTCCACAAAGACAGAACACCTTTTTTTGGGTCAAATGATCTGGATAGAAGTGTCAAGGACAGGAGTTCCGTGCAGAGATGTTACTACCGCGAGGACAGCATCACTCATGTGCCAGGGTAACTCTTTCCCACGAGTGTGCCCTGGGCAGAAGGGGATGCCTCTTGGCATAGAGGCTGGGGTTTAGTTCTTGGTCTGGGTTCAAGTTCAATGGAAGGGTGGCAGTGATGTAGGATTACAAGTTCTGATTTGAAATGAGAAGCTCTGATATTTGCTCTCTGATGATGACAGGGAAAAGGTACATGCTTCCTGGGTCCTGGCCTAGCCTGGGGGGAGCCGGAAAGATGACAGGAATGGATAGGGTTGCCTCATGGCTGTGGGGTTTGCGGACAAAGAGGAATTCATATCCTTTCCTCAAGCAAGGATGGGAAGTAAGAGTAGATCTCAAATGTAAAATGCGAGTTGTGTCACGTCACAGATCACCCATGAGAATGAACAACCACCTAACCTGATCCTACCGGATTTCTCAGCTTCACCCATGGTCCCCAGGGCACTCAGAAATGCCTGTGCATATATGTGTTCAATTTCTGTTGATACTTAACCACCTGGTTAGTTGTAGATGGCACTGAAGAACCTAAAGGTACTCTAAGCAGATTATCTCTCACAGCAGAACTTCTGTCTTACACATTATTTTATAATAAAGGTAGCTGAGAGTTTAAAGATTTGATTTTAAGGCTGTATTAAAATAGTTGCATGAAAAAGCCATGCCAAATTATTACATCCCTCTCCCCACCCCCTCCTAATCAGTGCCCCCAGGATGCTGGCTTCTGGTGACCAACAAGTACCCACCACTAGGGCTAGTACTGGGCTGCTCGTGCAGAGTACTGAGGTCCACTCCTAGAGACCTGAGCATGCTAGGCCTTGGCTGCAGGGTATACTTAGAGCTCCTGAGCTCAAGTGGAAGCCCTGAGAGCAAGAAATTCTTTGTCTAAGCCAAGACAGTTGACTTCTTTTACTAAGCCAAGACAATGGTCCAAATTCATGGAAAATAAGTGTTAGGAGAGTTATTCCCTGGCACTGGTTTTCTCCAGGAATGGAAATCGGGAGGCAATATCTGGGCTAGATACAGCCAGCTCTAAAATTCCTATGTTAAAGCCCTAACCCCCAGTACCTGAGAAGGTGGCTGTATTTGGAGACAGGGCTTTGAAAGAGGTGATTAAGTTATATGAGGCCTTGGGGGTGGATCCTAAGCTGACTGGTGTCCTGTTAAGAAGAGGAGCTTTGGACATGCACAGAAATAGCAGGGTGGGTGTACACAGAGGCAGGTCACATGAGGCCGTGAGGAGAAGGCAGCTGTCCATAAGGCACGGGAGAGCCTCAGAGGAGACCAGCCCTGCGGGCATACTGACCTTGGACTCCCACCTCCAGACCTGTGAGGACAACACATTTCTGTGGTGTAATCCCCCTGCATCTGTGGTGCTTTTTATGGCAGCTCTTCTAGAAAACTAACAGCCAGGTCTGGTGGGAGTGTAACGGGGTGGGGACATCAGCTCCGAGAACACTGTGAAGAGGGCTCAGGAAGACAAAGACCTCAGCCCCTCCACAGGAGGCTGTAAGAGAGCAGGATGAATAAAGTCGACCTGTGAATCGTGGGAGGTGTTAAGTACTTGACCCACTGAAGGGTCCTACTCCAGCACCATTAAAGCCTGTTCAATCTGGTGAGGCCTGATCTGGCCCGAGACTTCCTCCCCAGGTGCTCAAATGCCTGCGTTTCTGGAGTGACCCACAGGTGACACTTAATGGGCAGCTGAGGACTATCAACGAGCTCCTCCAGAGCTGGGCCTTTGTTTTGTTTTGTCTCTTTTATTTATCAATATTTGTTTTGCACAGTGCATGTAGCAGGTCTCAATATTTTTGTTGCAAAAGTGAGTAAGTTCCTGAACCAGGAGCTTGAGAAGTTTCCGCGCAAATGATCCCTGACCCTGTGCACACAGCGGGCCAGCTGTGCACCAAGTGTGGGAGATGCTCAGCCAGCTGGAAGTCCACACGCTTCTTGGTCTGTCTCCTTCTACCAAGGCCTAACCAAAGGTCACAAATAAGACTGAGGCTCCTGCAGATATCTGCCTTCCTAAAGACTCCCATCCGCTGCTGTGGATGCGTAAGCACCCCCACAGACGTGGGACGGGAGAAGGAACAGCAGCTCTTCATTTTCTTGTCTGAGAAGAAATTGGCAGCAGAGAGAAAGAGGCCCGGATCACATATATCAGGTAACTCAGTGTTTTACACAAACGCACACACCGCCTTAAGTCACGTACAGGGGTTAAGCCACCAAAGATACTGTGATTGAAAATTACAGTGTGGAAGATAATGATTAAGTGGTTAAGGATTATTGTCCACATTAGTAAGCAGAGAATAAAAAAATTTGTTCATTCATTGGTTGAAATGATTCTGTAAACATCACCACAGAAGGCAGATGGCAAACGAGATAAGTGAACAGGACGCTGGTGGAAGGGCAGACACCCATCTCCCCTCCTGGGTAGAGAACTGGCTGCATTTACTGTCCAGGGCCTGCTCCGTGGGTGTGGCACTGGGCACTCTGGCCAAGGACCCTGCCCTCTAGGAACGGGGCACTTCCACTGACACAAGCACCCCCGGAGAGCAGCCTAGCCACCGTGTGCCACCTGGAGAGATGACAGAGGCAGGCCACGTCAGTGCTGGGTGAGCGGGCCGCCTGCGGGGACCGCACCGACTCGCTCTGGACGGGAACACCACACCGACTGACCACAAAGCTCCACAGAAGAGCAACTGCAGGTCTGCAGAAGAAAAGAAGCTTGGAAACAGTAGCAGAAGATACTGCTGGGATGAAGCCTTATATTTTAACTGAGGGAAAAGTTAAAAAATCACTGCCCAAAGATGGATAAGGCTGCTCCATAATTACTGGCATCTCTGAGTTACAAACACCTGACTTGTAAATGTGTCGTGTACACAAACCACCAGCTGCATTTGACTTCTCCTCTTCCACGGCGCCTTCTGACAATGAAGCGCAGGAAACTGAGCTGAAAGCTCGTTCTTTTCAGCGACTTCTCCCTGGGCGGGATTTTATTGCTCCCTGCCCCCCATCATGCTTGCACTCACATCACCCAGGTCCCTTCCTCTTTCTTTTCCAGGAAACTCATAAAAATGTCATCCCACCACCACAAAAATATTCTTTGAGGACAACAAAATCAATATCAGCAAATCTCACCCTAGAAGAGCAGGCCTTGATCAAGGAAAGGAAAAGGCCCTTATATATTTTGAACTGAATTTAGAGCAGATGTAATAAAAGTCCTGCCATCCATTCCCAGTTCTTTTGAGAAGAGTGGCATTTTGGCGGATGGGGGACACAATTTGGTGATAGTTACCTACAATGAAAAGGAAGCTAACTTTGGATGTAGCTAGTTAGTACTTGGGAATTTACTATATATACTTACCTAATGGATTCAGTCACAACAGGACACAAAGACACAAGCACATGGATGCTAATACAGCATTGTTTGACACAGTAAAACACAAATGGGAACAGAGGACGGATCTACAAGTTACAGCATATTCATAGATAAAATACCATGCAAGTGTTAAAAAGAATGAAGTAGACGTTCAGGAGCTGACCTTGACAATGTCCACACTTTGTTGTAATGTGAAAAAAGCAGGTTATAGAACACGGGGTAGAGATGATCCTATTTTTTTCTTCCCTCTGCCCACTGAGGGGCATCGAAGGCTTCTCCTTCTGTTTCCTCTTTCTCACACACCTCCCTACCTACACCTTACTGGGCATATTCAACAGATCAAGAATCTCCCCAAACAGATGAGCAGAGGAGAGGCAGACAGGAGGAGCAGTGGCAGAGCCCATGGAGCACTTCCGAGGGGAAGAGGAGGGCCTTCAAGGGGGTGAGAGTGGCCGGGAAACAGTGTCAAAGCACCGCTGAAGAGCCCCGGGACCTACTGTTCACGGCGGCGGGCAGACAGCGCCAGGGGCTCAGGAAAGAAGCGTACCACGGGTCTCTTTAGGGAGCAGGAAAAGAGTCTGAAAGATGAAGGTGATTTTCACCTTTGTCTTCTTTTGAAAACGTCCTTTCCTAGAAGTATATACTAGTCTGCCAACAGAAATTAACGGGACATGTGTGAATATGGGAAAGTTCTCCTCAAGGCCTCAAAGAGCCTCTGTGTCTCCCTATCATCCTTTGACCCCTAAAGAAAATCAGCTTTAATTTGTATTCAACATAATTCAAATCTTAATTTTCAAGCTATGTTCAATTTTGGTTTTGTACTTCTTTCTCCTTTTCTAGTTTTTCAAGGAACACATACATCGGTGATATTGTGGGCTGAGCGGCCTTCCCAGGGCTAGTCCGGTAACCTCACCAATAATCCTTAACACCTTCTTCAATACCAAATGCTGTCCGAGCTCTAAACTGCCAGCTGGCAAACCAACTTTTGGAACCCAGTTCATCTTATGCTTATGGTTTGATTGAATTAAAAATTTTAATAACATATATGAAATACTGTTAAATTACTTTCATTCTGTTTAATGCTTATAATGCTAAAGTACAGATGCCATGTACACATTATCACAAATACACACCCAGATACTCTAAGAACTATCATGACCTAAAGACTGTAAATTTGGCTGTATGTGAATTCCAACTTGCTTTCTGGAACATAAAGAACATGTATTATGTTGCATCATGAAAAGAACTTACTTCTATTGAGTAAAAATAACAGAGCAACAAGGGAGCTGGGGCAACACAGAGATGCGGATACAAATGGAACACGCCACCGGTCTCTCTGAGGTGAAATGTAGTTAGCCGAGGTCAGGAGTGACAGGGCCATCTAGAGACTTGACCTCAATCTCCTTGGCGCCAACAGTATATTAACGTTGTAAAACTGTTACAACAGATGGCAACCCAGGCTAGCTAACTGCCCGTGTCCTTAGCGAAAGGTGAACGCAACGGGCACCAAGGGCATCTGGGGGAGACCTCGCCGATGCTGGTGCCCACGGTGTGAAGTCCCTCCCGCACGCCTGTGGGGCAGAAACCACTGCCAATCCCCATTCCTGCCTCCCGCCTTAGGACTGGCAGGGGCTGGCAGGGCATCTCACCCATTGCTCCCTCTTTCCTCTTTTGCCCGAGCTGAAGGGGGAAAAGGGGGCACGCCGGCACCCGCCCTCTCCTTCTGCTTCACTTTGTGGAGTCTTCCCTCCACACCGCCTTTGAAAGCAAATGGTTCAGATCTCATTGGTTTGAAGTGTGTCAATGCACACTGGGTTTCCTGAAACACAGACCACCACGGAAAGCTCCTCAACCAGGTCCAGGGGAGAGAGACCAGGGGAGGCTTGGAAATGTGTCGCCCAGCCTACAAAGAATGCATGTTCGCAGAAAGATGGTGACCTGCCAAATACCAAGACAATATAAGCAAACTGTATTCCTGAGAACATGGAGTATATGCAGGTGAACTGGCCTCACAAGAAAGGCCTCTTTGTTTGACTCAAGCTTAAGTCAGTGAAACTACCAGTCCATTAAGGATAGTTAGTCCTTCAGAGGAGCTTTGACAGGTATGGAGAGAGGATTCACAAATTTGTGCAAAACGAGCACCCTCAAAGGGCATGCGGCCTTCTTTATGCAGTGCGGGCGGCCTGGTGGGTAGAGGAGGAGAGGGCACTGGCCAGCAGTGCAGGGGAGCAGGCACCGAGGGGCCCAGAGGAAGGAGGATGTTCTGGCTCTGTCCCCCTGGTGGGCATCCACTCCCCCTGGGCTCATGGTTTGGCTTCCTGAGACCCGGCCCTGGAGTGCAGACAGGTAGCACCAGCCATCCCCGACCTGCCCCCCTCATTGCAACACTGAGGCTCAGAAAATGAAGCCTTATCGCTTTGTGTCCAATTCATACTTTCTGAGAACCCACAAGATTCATCATACCAAAGAGACATTTCACGCTCATGGGAAAGTCTACAGTCTCAGCCCTAAAGGCAATCTCTTGCAGATTTGACTAAAGGCTGACTCACAGTCTGGATTCCAAAGCTGTTCGACCGCAAGGCAGTGGCAGACACCACCTCCCGAAGTCCTGAGAACACCCTCAGGGCCCCCTGGGGCACAGCGGGCCTAGGAGCCCCTGCCATCCCCCTGGCTGGTGGGCTCTTTGCCATCTGGAAGCTCCTTTCTGCCTGCACCATGCTCCTAGCCCAGACTTGGCTTCCTGACCAAGGGTCGCATGTCTAGCTTGCTACCTTTGCCTGAACTGATATCCTAGACCCTGGACTTCCTCCTGTTCTTATCACATGGATCCTGGTAACTCCCCTCTCAGTCATCTCCCGAGGCTCTTCCTCAAGTGGGGACAGGCAATGCGCTGGGCTCTGCCTCCTCCCCTCCTGCATCTCCACCTCTCCTCCGCCTTCACTCTCCTGCGCCTGCACCCCTCCCCCGCCTGCACCCCTCCTCCGCCTGCACCTCTCAGGTGCCTGCACCACTCCTCTGCCTACACCCCTCCTGCGCCTGCACCCCTCCTGCGCCTGCACCCCTCCTCCGCCTGCACCCCTCCTCCGCCTACACACCTCCTCCGCCTGCACCCCTCCTGCGCCTGCACCCCTCCTCCGCCTGCACCCCTCTGCACCTGCACCCCTCCCTGGCCTGCACACCCCTCACTGCACCTGCACCCCTCCTCCGCCTGCCCCTCCTCCGCCTGCACCCCTCCTGCACCTGCACCCACTCCTCCCGCCTGCACCCTCCTCCGCCTGCACGCCTCCTCCGCCTGCACCCCTCCTCGCCTTCACCCTCCTCCGCCTGCACCCTCCCGCGCACGACACCCCCTCCGGCCTTCACCCCTCCTCAACCCCACCCCTCCCCCGCCTTCACCTCCCCCGCCTGCACCCACCGCCTGCCACTCACGCCTGCACCCCTCCCGCACCTGCACCCCTCCCCGCCTGCACCCCTCCTCCGCCTGCACCCCTCCTGCGCCTGCACCCTCCTGCGCCTGCACCCTCCTGCGCCTGCACCCTTCCTCCGCCTGCACCCCTCCTGTGCCTGCACCCCTCCGCCTGCACCCCTCCTCCGCCGGCACCCCTCCTCCGCCTGCACCCCTCCTGCACCTGCACCCCTCCTCCCGCCGGCACCCCTCCTGCACCTGCACCCCCTCCTCCACCTGCACCCCTCCTCCGCCTGCTGCACCCCCTCCTGCGCCTGCACCCCTCTGCGCCTTCACCCTCCTCCGCCTGCCTCCTCCGCCTGCACCCCTCCTCCACCTGCACCCCTCCTGCGCCTGCACCCCTCCTCCGCCTGCACCCCTCCTCCGCCTGCCCCCCTCCTGCGCCCACACCTCTCCTGCACCCGCACCCCTCCTCCGCCCGCACCTCTCCTCCGCCTGCACCCCTCCTCCGCCTGCACCCCTCCTCCGCCTGCACCTCTCCTCTGCCTGCACCTCTCCTCCGCCTGCAGTCCCATGCTGCAGAGGTGTGCACCTGGATTCTCCCACTGCTCAGCTCCACTGGGCCAACAGCACGTTTGCAGGGTCTTCAGAACTATCCAGCACAGCACCCCTGCTCCCCATGAGCTCTCTTGCGCTCTCCTGCCCTCTCTGTGTCCCGGATGCTTTTGGGGCATCTTCCCAGCACTGAGTGACCTGGTTCCCTGCTGGCAATGGTTACTCTGACCTCAGACGATGGTATGTATGTCTGTGTGTTCTTCCCCTTGGACTGATCTGTCTCAACTTCCAAACTCATGTTCTTAGCCCCCCACAAACCAGGGATCCACACCCACCAGCACCAAACTCTAAACACCGGGCTTCCATGCAGCCAGGGCTCCCCTGAACTGCAAGAGCATCTAGGGTCAAGACACCACAGGTCAGGAGGAGTTGAGGCCAGTCAAAAAACAATGAATTACCATAATTCCTTCTCCTGACTCAGTGGCTTGTTTTGCGGGGCTGACTCTCTGCTGTCCTCCTTGGGTCATAAAGTGGTCATGAGGTCCAATGATTCAGTGAAAGCCCCCTGGGAATCCTGAAGCCCTGACCGACACAAGAGACCATCATCAGTCAGCCAGACTGAGGGCCCCTCCCTGACCATCCTCTCCCGGGTCAGCAGAGGCTAGTGATACAGCCTCCCCAAGCCAGCTTTGAGCCGTGCGCACGCCTCCTGACCCCCGCGCCCCGAGCCTGGCCCTGTCACTGCAAGTGGCATGTTGTGTCATTAAGCATCGGTTACATCGGCTCCATGTGGAGACACCATCTTGAGTTCTCTGCACACCCACAGGGCCTGACACATGAAAGGCACTTTACCAGTGACAAATAAATGCACAAAGAGCAAAATGAACAAAACAAGGTTTGCTTTTACAAAACCTTTGTATCTACTGATGGAGGAGCAGATGGGAACATTCAGCAGAAAGCAGTAAGCTCCATGGACCCCTCACATCCAACCTTTGCCCAAAGTGGAAACACTGTAGCCTCTCCTTCAGTCAGCAGGGACTCACCTGTATGGCTCCATGGTCCGAATGCCGTAGAACAAGGCCTCCTCCAACAGACCAAGGTTGATGCAGGCATCCATGGCGCAGTCCAGGACCTTCAGCTGGTAGATGTTGATGTCAGGAAGCCGTTCAGAGTTGCTGCTTATGATCGTCTGGCACATGGCCAGAACCTCTTCCCACTCTGTTATTACCCTTGGTTAAGGATTCATTGTTTTCCCCGGAAAACACAGAAGTAAAATGAGATTCTCTAAAAGGCTGAAGAGCTCCAGGCAGAGGAGGGAAGGAAGGGCCCTTTATTTTGCACAGATGAGCTGCCTGAAAACACCCTTGAAAAACAAAAACACATAAGTGCTATCTCAGAGAAGTAAATTCTGTTTACATCAACAAGCATCTTCTAACCCAGCCTGGTGGGGGTGGAGAGCAGGCATTAAGATTTCCAAAGAGCCATTCTTCCCTCATGCTCCTGTATGTATTCTCTGGGCACACAGTCATGAAATGAATGCAGCTGTTTATTAAACTGAACTAGAGATTAATTTGGTTCAATTTAAATTATGTACCCTGTTAGTTTCTGTTTCAAATCTGATCTGAAATTTGAAAAGCCTTAGGGAGATTCCTTTGTAAAAAGGGGGAGTTTGTTTTTGCTTCTGTGCCATTCGTATCTGGGACACACCTGAAACCAAATATACAACCACAGGCACATACTAGGAGAAGCAGTTTGAAGAAATTCCTTTCCACTGGATCTGATATTTACTTTTTTTTATTATAAAGCAAAAATGATCCAAGCCTATACTTCACCTCCCCTCCAAAAGCTCCAAGGGGCATTTAAATTTAAATCCTCAAAATAAAAGATGACATAAGAACATTGCTTATGCACATAAATGGTGGACACTGGGCAATGATGCATTAAGAAGGATGGGCAGGACACCCAATACCCACTTCTGAGCTACTGCCTGTCTGATTAGTCTGGAATCTATAAGTTACTCTCATGGAGCCTTGGTGGGGCCTCACTTTTTAAAACTGCTACTCGCTGTCCTTTTCCGGAGGCAGTCCAAGGAGTGAGGACATGACATAGGAAGCATGCCTTGAATCCCTCTGAGATGAATTCCCTACGCAGCACAGCTGGAAGAAACGGTGCAGGTCCCTGGGGCCTCCCAGTTCTTCCCCATCCTGCTGTGTTAGGCCAGGCAGAGACCGGGGGGCTGCTGGGATGGTACTGGCCCTGCTCCCACCCCTCCCCACCTCCAACCTGGGAAGCACTGAAGTCATCTGCTTTCAGGGGCTGGGATTCCACAAGGGTGAAAAGTTTGTCGATTTCAGATACAGCAGGAATGGCATGGCCTCTGACTGGAGAAAGTTGGATTTAAATCTAAGCTTGTTCTTTCACTGGTCAGATTTGAGGTTCTGGGAAGGTCACTGAAGTTTTGAGGTAGGCCAGAAATAAAATTGCCTAATGTCCACTGTAAGAATTAAGTAAGATACTATACGTAAAATTAAAAAAGAAATTCTTTGTGCTCGTGGTGAGCCAGGCAGAGTCCTGGGTAGAGGGACACAGTGAGAAAACATTCAGTGGCACACACGACCCCTGAGCATGATGAGGCTTAAGAACAATGGTTCAGTGGACTGAGGGTGATGGAGTTCCCCCGCCCTACGCCCACATACCCCCTCTTCACAGTCCAGGGCTCTCTCCACCCCGACCCCAACCCAGAGCCCTATTCATCGAGGCCCTGACACTGCACACCCCACCCCAGCAGAGGCTCCTTTATCCCTCCGTCCAGCAAAATCCACCCATGCCCTCAGGACATTCTGCTTTCCAGCACAGAAGCAAACACTGCAGTAACCAATCCTGTGTGGGAGTGAGACAGTATCTTCATGAACCCACCAGTGGGGGCCTTCTGGAAGCCTAATCCTTTACCTACAAAGCACCACTTCCTTAGTTAGAATTTCAGGTTTAGGACCTTTCTACTGGTCCTCTTGTACCTTACTCTACAATTTCAGGGTGAGCCCCATCTCTAAGGAGTTGACTCTGGTCTCCGAAGAGGCACATTTATTGCAGAGCAGTGAGTTCGTGAGTCTTTTGCATTCGTCTGCATGTTTCAGGTTTGGTGAATGCGTCTCCTGGGGGAGGTGGTATCAGGCAAGGCTCTGTGGCCATGGCTGGGCTGACCTCCTTGGCTTTTCATTGCAGGATTAGATATTTGAAAAACTGTCATGAGGTAAGACTGTCTCTTTCACAATGCTAGACAGTTCTGTGGCAAGACTTCACCCCTTAGGTTACATTGTGTTGTCTGACCTCCCTATTTGCATATTCATTTTTATGCTCCAAGTCACTTTAAAAAGGCACGAGGTGATGAGCCTTAGAAGTGAAAACCAGACGTGACATCTGCAGCCACTGATAGGAATACGTCTCCTGATTGCCCAGCAAGCTGGAAGGGACCGCCCGCCAATTTCCCTTCACAGCAGGGGCAGTCGACACAAACCTTTCCTGTGAAACACCCCAGTGAGCAAAAAAATGGAACCATTCTAACTAAGAGGCTTTTTCCCCAAGCTAATGCTGACATGTGTTTGCTCAAAAGTTTAGTCGCTGGTATCTGCTTCGTGGTTCCGTTCCAGGGAGGAGCCGAGCTCTGGACCTTAGCGGGGCCGAGAGCCCAGCAGAGAATAGACTATCAATGACAGAACAGATACCTCTTTTTCTCAACGCTTTCAAGGGTCCATGAGAGGATTAGGAGAAAAGAGAAAGGGGAGCGAAGTGAATCCATCTGGGAATTAATCAACAAGTTGAGACTCACGGATGGTGGGACCACAGGGCTTCACCCACCCATCATGTTACAGTACTGCTCCAAAGCTTCGTGCAGCCCCCCTTTCCCTGGAAGTCTGGCCCCTGTGCCTGTCATTTGGGGCCCTTGCTGCTCCCCTCCCCTCATGCCCGGCAGCTCCCGGTCAGCCCACTAGCTCATGTCCTGCGTGCCCAAGACTCCCCTTCCCCACTGGGCAGGCCTGGGGATCTCTGCTCGGCCGCCCCCAAGGAACCTGCTTTAACCTCCCAAAGTCGAATATTGTGCCTTTGATGCCCTTCAAATACATATTTTACCAAAACCTCTATTAATTTTATGTATTTCCTACCCTACTAGGTGTGGGAGTAATTTTTCTGTATTTCTCTTAATATGTCCTATTCCAAATTGAATAGAAAATTCCAGATGTGATCAGACTAACCTTACCACTGCTTCCATTTTCTATTCTCTAATTCTATTAATGCAGCCCGAGATCACAGTCATTTGGGGTGGGGAAGTTACAGCATACTCAAAATTCATTAAATTTTGCTATGTACTGAGACCCTAAAATTCTTTCACGTGCTCTGCTCCTAAGCTTTATCTCCATTCTGTTCATATACTTGAACTTTTTGACCCAACTAGAAGATTTTATATACACTCTAGCTGAATTTCATCTTTGTAGACCTGGGTATCATTCAAACCATAACGGGTCTCTGGAGCTCTGGAATCTGTTGTTCCCACCTCGGCTACCTCCCCATCACTGCACATTCAGGAACGCAATGAGCCTGTGTTCTGCATCTCCACTCAAGGCACAGAAGCACAGGTGGAAGAGGACTGAGATGGGGACAAAGTACCCCACAGTGACCCACTGGACAATTTAGAAAGACGTCTGCTTACACCAGCATCTAGCATACATTGTTGGCCTACTTTTTCCTGAATCTACATGCCAACTTTACCAAAGAAAGTCATGACTCTAGGGGCCCCTGGCTCTTAGTGAATCCGTATGCAACCTGGGGGTCACAGCTTCCTTCTCTGCTCCTTCAGGACCTGATTCCAGGTTCTTTACAAAAACTGCTTAAAAAAATAAAACAAAAACAAACCAAGCTCACTGGGCTATAGATTTGAGAAGTTATTTATTTCACCTTTAAAAATAGGAGCATTTGTCTAATTACCTCTCCTACTTTTCACAATTCTTTAAAAATCAGTGCCTATTGGAAACCTCATTTGCAGACTTTCTTAGAGTTTGGTTATAATTTACCCAAGGCCTCTTAATGACCTTTCACAACTTTTTCTATCTTCCTTGGTCTATTTCTTCTTACTGTGTGGCTTCCCTTGTCACATTCTTGGTCAAGTGAACTCCTCCTCTGGAGGTGCCCTTCCTGCCAGCCTCTGCCTGTCCAAATCCTGCCCCTGACTCAGGCGACCCCTCACACAGTGCCATCTCACCGGGGCCCTCCCAGATGACTTCCATCATAAATGACCCCCCCTTACTCTGACTCTTCATGTCAAGAGAATTTATTTTGCAGCAACCCTCAGGGCCCCTGTAATCATGGTTGATTTGATAGGAAGCTTCTAGATTTGAGGGTCAATGATGTTAAATTACAAGGATTCTATGCTATTCTTTCTTTGATATGTAGGGTATGGGAGGAAGGGGATCCAGAAATGTGTTACCTTGTACATCTAAAGAGATTACTTCCTCCTGTCCTACTATTACTGGCCATGATTCTCATTCTTACCGAATGGTGGTGAGGTATACATGCAGCTCTGGCCACAGTCTTCCCTAGCCAGTCCCCAAATTGTTGGCTGGGGTCAGGGATCAGCCTGTGACCATGCAACAGCATGAAGCTCACTGGCTCTTGAAGAGTAAACACGAGGGTCCAACCAGTAAGGAAGCCATCCCAACACAATCCACAAGTAAAAGGATACTCCAATGTGCCTTCAATTCTTCGATTTTTTTCAGGGATTCTTGAACTTCCTTCCATACTTGCTCATCACCAGCTAGCATATCAGCATCCTGATCAGGCCATATTAAAAGAACAGAAAGGAAGACAAATTACTCAATTAGACAAAGATCTGAACATTTCTCCAAAGAAGATAGATAAATGGCCAATAAGCACATGAAAAGATGCTCAACATCATTAGCCATCAGGGAAACACAGATCAAAACCACAGTTAGATATCACTTCACACCCACTAGGATGGCTACAATCAAAGAGACAGATAATAACAAGCATTGGTGCGGGTGTGGAGAAATTAGAACCCTTATTCACTACCAGGCGGAGTGTAAAATGGTGCAGCCACTTTGGAAAACAGGCTGGCAGCTTCTCAAAAAGCTAAATATGGAGTTGCCATATCATTTAACAATTCCATTCCTTGTGTGTGTGTGTGTGTGTGTGTGTGTACCCAAGAGAAATGAAAACATTTGTTCACACAAAAACTGGTGCATAAATGTTCATAGCAGCATGATCCATAATAGAAAACAAAGTGGAAACCCAAATACAGAAACAGAAACGTCCATCAACTGATGAACAGATAAATAAAATGTGGTATGTCCATACCGTGGAATATGAGTTGGTTAAAAAAAAAAAAAGGAAGTATTAGTACATTCTACAACATGGATGAACCTGAAAACCATCATGCTAAGTAAAAGAAGCCAGTCATAAAGGGCCACACATTACGCGATCGCACTGAAATGAAATGTTCAGAAGGTGCAAATCCACAGACAGAGAGCAGATTAGTAATTGGCGGAGGCATGGTGGTCGGTTAGGGAGAACTGGGGACTGACTGCTAATAAGTATGGAGTTTCCTTTGAAGATATGAAAATGTTCTAAAACTGACTGTGGTGATGGTCCCACAACTCTGTGAATACACTGAAAACCAATGAACTGTACATTTTAACAGACTCAACTGCATTGTATGTGAATTGTATCTCAATAAAACTGAACATATCAGGAAGGGGAAGGGGGCAAGAGAAACAATCACTTGTCAGGAGACCTCCAGATAACCCTTTAATTAAAATGAGGCCAAAATAGTGTAAGATGAGCCCAGCTGCGCCCACATGAGCCCAGTGTGATCCTGGCAAAAACTATAAAAACAATAGATAATCCCTCTAGCAACTCAAAAGGTGATTCCAAACAAAAGCATGAATTGCCATTTATTAAATACCTGTCCTGTCTAGTAAGCAGGTCCTCTACTCTTCCTGCATGTCTGCCCTCATTCTTTGCTGTTGGCACCCCTCCCCAAGTCTGGCCCACTCCCGGCTCTGTCTTACTGCTGTATACCTACTCTTCCAAGCAGACCCTTTCCCTTTGGATTCTGTCAGGACCTGGGTCGCAGCCTCCAGCTCCTTCCTGGGGTTGCCGCTGCAGCTACTTCCTTGGCTTTCTTCCCATTTGTGCCGTTAGGACCCCACCTCAAATATACTCTAACAGAAAATCTTCTCTAAGTCTGCCCTCTGAGTGAGCCCAGCCCTCCGGAGCCACCCTGGTCGGTCTGTGTGCCCCTCTCGTAGCACCAAGCTGTCACCAATGATCGAACTGTGTCCCCAGGCAGCCTCTCTTCCCCTTGAGGAACCATGACAAACCATACCTATATTCCCAGAGCCAGCTTGGTGAGTTATTCAGAAAATGTTTGCTGACAGAGTAAATGAACAGAGACGGAGGAGCGATCTACCATCCACGAGTGACAGTACTACAAGAATCAAATACTTTAATTCCACCAAAGTAAGGAGGAGAATCTCAACCATGGAAATAAAAGGTTCTTTTTCACACCGTATTTCTTTCTTGACTTGTTTCTAATATTACTATATCATGATTATGTTGGAAAAGGATATGTTCCCACTAGAGCTGTTGGTATTCACCAAGTGCCCCAGTATCAATCTAGAACCTAAATATGCACTCTCCCCACAGCTCAAGAAACCCCACTCTAGCTCAGGACCCGTAGTGTCTGGCGACAGCAAGGCCGCTGGAGAGTGGGCTCTGATGGGCCTGCTGGCTTCCACCTCCAACATCATCCTGAGCCCCCTGTTGCCCCGTCAGCCAGAGGCCCATGCCCCCATCCACCCCTGGACGGATCAGTGAGGCCACCACACATGGCTGCCAATCAACACCCTAGCGTCATTCCCTTAACTGTAAAAAATAGGTACCAGATGATAGGATACAATCTCTCCACTACATAGAAGGGTACCACTCAACACAATTACATTCAATTGGCCAAATGCTTCCTTTGGGGTTCAGGGTAGGAAGCATCCCTACAAGATGCCAGTGGGTACCGTGAATTACAAATATGAATTTCTTCAGTCGGATAAGGTTGGAATCCAGCAAGACTGGCTGAGCATATCTTTGGGAAAGTGACCACTGGCTCTATCAGGCGCAAACATCAGATGCAGCCACCCAGATAGACTTTGAATCTGGAACACTGAAACACATGTGTTCACTTGGCTCATAAGTGCTTGATGTTGAAACTCTTACACTGGGCTCATTTCAGATGGTTCACATTAAAAGGAAAAAGGAGAAAGACAATCTTCTTTCCAGCACTTCCTGTTTTCCAATCCTCCTGCAAACTCTAATTAAATTGGATTGGAGAGAGATGAGTAGAGGATGGGGAAATAAAATTACTGAACACTTACAAACTTTTCCAGTAATTCAATAATTCTAGTGTCTTAAAAGGAGAGGTTTTTTGTGTTTTATTTTGTTCTTAAGCAGAATGAGGTTCAAATACGGTGTCTGCACTTAGGAAAGAGATGGGGCAGTCCTGAAATTCACAATCATGAGGGAAATAACCTTTAATTTGCAATGCCTTTGGCTGAGGTACTCTGGTTCAAGGATAATATACTGGGACTAATAGATTAATACACAACATCATTCAAAACCTTTGTAATTCCCAGGAAACATCTCTGCTGGAACCAATTTCCACCTCCTTTGGCGAAACAATTGAGAGCAGTTCAGATTTAACTTGAGGGGAAAAGTGGTTCTTTCATGAAGTGGAAAAACAGTGGTTAAAAACAGAGCATTGACTATTATCATATCAGCCACAAACCAGTCAGCGGGCATTAGGGACTGGGGAAGAAGGGTAAGGTGGGCATGTTCTTGACACGGAGCATGTTCAACTTGCAGAATCTTCTAATGAGCAATTAACAAGCAACTGTACATCATAGTGAGAACTTAATGATAGAAATTCTGGATTTAGGGTCATAAAGTGTGGACTGAATCCCTGCCCCACAGCTGTGTGACCTTGGCGAGCTATTTAACCTCCCTGAAGCTACATTTCTTGAGTGGTAATAGTTATCTGAGGACATGCACCCTCCCACCTTTCCTGTGCACCCTCTGGAAGCACTGATGTCATGAATGGCGCAGTGGTCTGAGTTTGAATTCCCATCCCTCCCGAGGGGAGAAGGCCACCAGGGGCCTGACTAGAGCCTGCCTGGTTTGGTGGGAGGGAGAAAAACAGTCTCATCCTAACGGAGGAAGGAACAAATCCCAGTGTAGCAAGAACCCAGCATGTGCCCACATCTCTGCATATCCCGTTCCCTGCCCGGAAGGCTGCACTTAGTCAGGGAGACAAGGTGCTCTCACCCACTAAGACCAAACCAAAGGGCCTCTGCCCTCCACAGGCGCAATCCCCTATGCCCATGAAACTGTAGGAATGGGTGTGTCTTGCCAATGGGTTTCAGCCCACAGCAAGTTCGCTATGGATTCAATGTGACCAAAGAAAATTACAGTAAAACGTTCTTGGGGTGAAAGGCTTACACCTAACTTTATGTCCCCGTTGGCAGGTCAGTCACTAAAATCCCATTCATGCAGAGCGAGTCTGCATGCAGCAAGCTGGTCTCTGCCTCTGGGCCTCTGTTCTCAGCGCTGCCACCACTCCAGTCTCTGCTCTCCTGCAGCCGTGCCACTGTGTCCCCCAGAGCGCTGGGCGGAGCTCTTTACATAGAGTCAATAGCAACATATTGCCCACACGTGTGTAGTGAGCCAGCCGACCAGGGCCAGGTGAGAATCCTGGCCACAGGAACTCTCATTTTATCCACAGGGTGTAATTGTGATGCAGATGAATGGATGTCATCCAGATGCTTTACCAGTCCACATGGTAAATAAAATTCCCTTGCCAAGGCTATTTTTTTCATTCACAGTTGCCTCTTGATCACAGGGGTTATTAGGGGCACTGACCCCACCCCCAACAAACACGCAGACTGAGGAGGACCCGTGAACTGAGCTAAGCCTCAGCAGCACTGCCCACTTCCCTACCGTGTGACCTTCCGTCCCCGCTGGAGCCATCAGTGTTTGCCAGCACCCATCTAACTCTATTTCTCAGCAAAATCAGGACTCTGCTGAAGCCACGAGTTTCCACGAGGTCACCCGCTGGAACCACCTGCAGGTTGAAGGTTAAATCACCAGGTACACAGAATTGCAGGAAGGAAGAGGAACGTCCCCTTCATGGCTTCCAGGAAAGTGACAACAGCCTGGAGTGTGTGGCCTTAGACCGTCTAGAGGCACCAAAGGCCTTTCCAGCTCCAAGCTCAGCGCCTTCCCTCCCTCTGAGCTGCGTACTCCTTCCCCGTGACTGACACTCCTTCTCAGAGAAAGAAGCTCATTCAGCTCAATTTAGAGGAAATAAAAAACAGTTGGCATCCACACACATGGGGCCATGTGAGACCCTACCTGTGTCAGCAGGGCTTCTGAGCAGCTGTGATACAGCGGTGGTTAAAGATCACGTGAAGACATTTGAGGGGGCACTTCCCTGTGCCCTCCCCATCCTGCGCGGAACTGCCCCTGAGAATTCATCATGGGGATCGTAGGAAGCAGGAGGCTACAGGCTCAGCCCGCAAAAGCGCATCCCGGCAGGTGTCCTGCCCAGCCGTATGGAGGCCAGCGAATGGACAGCTGGCGCTGCTGCGGACTCACAGCTCCTACCAGAGTCCCGTACACACCACAAGGTGGGGGAGCTGAGACTGGGAAAATGCGATGATTCAACAGGAAAAATTGTTCTAATGGCAACGGTCATTAAGATACAGGATACCCTCAAATTTCAGGGTAGGTTTTGTTTTAATGGAGGCCCAGACCACAGTTCTCATCCCCTCCAACCTGCCACATCATCATCTCTTCTAGTTCCTTCCTTGAGAACAGCTGTGTTCACTCTCCTCTGCAGATTGAGAGGAAAATGCCTCTAACTGTGGCAGAACAGATGAGTTAGATGGTAGTGAAGGAAGGTTACAGGAACCTCCAGAGATGTTTAAAAATAGATGAACAGCAGCATTATCTGGCTTATGCATGCAGGAGTGTGTGACAGGAAGCAACAGGGCCGTGGAAATAAGGGGGCTGGTGCCCCTTCCCGCTCCACCGTGGGCTGGTGGGGAGACCCAGAGGCTAACATTGCCCCATGGCTCAGCTTCTGCAGGTGAGAACTTGATTAAGGTTACCATGGAGACGAAACTACTCATGGCCCTCCATTAATCACCTTGTCTATGGTGTCTGCTTTGCATGTAGAGAGACTTGAGATTCTGAGAGGAGAGACCTGGGCATCTGTGCTTGTGCAACACCTTCATTCTGTTTTCTCTCCTTCATTGTCTAGTGGAGTTTCTCACGTACGGAATTCCCTAGTCAGAGCACTGAGAGCGTGCGGGGGACGGCACAGAGACTGCACCCACCCCAGGACCGCGCTCTGCCAAGCCAAGAATCTGTCACTGATCATTGAGTTCCCACAGTCCCTCTCACATTTGTGTGTATAATGATTACAGTGGGCGCCATTCCAAACTCACATGAGAACATGGCATTTGCTTATCTGCTAAAGCAAGCACATCAGATTATTTAATCTGTGGTCCCAAACCAAGGGAATAGCTCAATTTGGGTCCATGCTAACAATTTCAGATAATGAGTCCTGGACAGAAGTCTAGACATGCTTTTTAAGGAGGCAATTGTAAGAGTAACCACAGGAAATTATTTCATGTGACATCAGAATCTGTCCCTTAACACCAGCTAATGCAACTTCCAACAGCTCCCCTTACCTTTCCAGAATGAGCTCACACAAATTCACCAGCTCTTGCTAACTAACACCTTGTAAGGCATCACTGAACCCCCAGACCACACTCCAAAACAAACAAAAGGTTCCAAAGGAATATGCCCCACCTGGAGGGGGATACTAGCTCTAATATCTCAGTCATATTTTCAAAAAGAAAGGGCCCAGAATTGCATGTGTCTCTCAGTGGAGAAAAACCAGTGTTCCTCCAGCTATTCTAAAACAATTCTGTAGTCTGAATTATTCTACAAGGAGCTGTGTTCCAGGAAGCTGGCGGGGAGGGTCATTCCAGAGGGCAATTCCCTGGGCTGAAGGCCTGACAGGGAGACCACTCCATTCCTTCTAAGGTCTGAGAGGGAAGGAGAGGAGGGACCAACTCTCATGTTCAGCTTGCTTTTGCCCCACCGCATACCCGTAAGACCCTGCACAGAATCACCAGGACTCAGATGCTCTTCCTGGCAAGTCTGCTCCTGTGTGCACAGCCAGCTTTCCCCCAGCACCCCAGAAAGCACATGTCTGCATTTTATATTCCAGTAAACTCCAATCTGGCCCTTGGCCTGTGGACCGCTTTACAATGTCAAAGATAAAAGCACTGACTATGTTTGGCACCCAGCCCCCACCTCCATTCTCTGGTAACCATCTCATAACCCAAGCATGCTTTACTGTTTGTTAACAGAGCCTTTCAGACGAAGGTCTGGTGGAGCTTCATAAACATTACCAGATGATGGTCAGAGGTGTCCCCACTTCACAGGAAGAGTAAGAAGTATAGGGAGGGGCACGTGATTCACTGGGGGCGGCTGGAGACAGTGGGGAGGACTGGAAACATACACTCCAGTGTGTACGCAGAGGACTCTGCTGCTGAGAGGCTGCTCTCTGAGCCACCGCCTCACAGGCATCTTTCATTAGGACCCGGCACGCTGGCAGCAGAACTCTCAAATCTGCCCCAAAGCATCTAGGTTCAGGCATAATCTGTGTATTGATGTGGGGCAAGGTCCTTAGCAAATTCTGGATGTCCCAAATGGCCTCTTGGGTGTACAGAGTGGCATAATCCTCTCTTCTCATACCCCTTCCCCAGGGAATGCTGTGGTGTCAGCCATTGATGGCATCACTACCTCTTACCCAGCGTTTACTTTCTTTTTGAGTCAAATTCCGTGGGTCAAAAGTATATGGCCCCAACTGTTTCCCTTTAACATTTCTGTTTTACTGTTTAACTTTCTAGATTGCTTGAAAGTAAGGTTCTAATATTGATCGATGCTCATCATCAATTAGAATATGTAAGGATTTCTTTTCTGGATGTCGGCACGTATGAAAATCCCTCTTGCTCTGTGCAGGAGTAGACAGAATTTCAGAGAGTTTACCGTAGAAGAAAACCTTCACCAGCGGGAGCTGAACTATTTGGGACACGCCTATCATTTACACATGGAAGGCTTTCACTCTAGGAGGCTACCAACCGCGGACTTCCTCCCCAGCCTCCCAGCGATGTGCCTCACGCACACACCCTGAGGCGCCCCCACACCCGCATCCAAGCCAGGACCGTGCTTGGAGGGATCCTGAGCTCTCTGACTTTCCTCCACCTTGGGTTCTCTTCTCTGCTATCAGGTCCCATGCAGGGGGCATGTCACTTGGAGAATTAAAAAAAAAAGAGGCCAGGCCCCCTCTAGGCAAATGACAGCATGATCTCTTGGGAGCAGCCAGGTACCTGTATTTCCACAAGCTCCTGGCTTACTCTAGTGCACAGTCAGGACCAAGGGCCACCCGCTTGCTTTTTGCCGCCTCAGTTGGTCACGTCTATCTCCGTGATCACACTGTCAACTTTTCGCGATTAAGATTTCCTGCAAGGGCTCCATGGTTTAAGCTTTTTTCCTCATCTGTTTAATCTACAATTGCGTGTCCCATGTTGTCCTGTTTTTGCACAAATTATTTAGAACAGACACAAAAAGTGACAAGTCCATAGCACTATGAATCATCTGCGCCCTTCAAATTCTCCTTAGTTCAGCACATGCCACCTCTCCCCAGTGTGCCCGGGGCTAGGCATCGAGGCTGCAAGGCACAGACGAGACGTGGCTTAGCCCTGAGGGGTCTCACTCCAGGGACTGAAAGCTGCGTAAGCATGTCATTTCTAAACATCACATGTGATAAGGGAAACGTAAGCCCAGGGGCTCCGTGGGCAAAGAAGCAGGACCCTTTGTCCAACCTGAATTGGGGGTAGGTGTACTAGAGAAGACAAGGCCTGAGTTCAGGCTTCAAGGCAATGGAAGTATTAGCCTCCAGCAGAAAGGCAGGAGGAAACAGAGGGGCATGGATGGCGCAGGTGGGGAGGAGATGCGCCCCTGAATTCCTGCCAGCTTGCACGGCAGGAGCATGAGGGGAGGCACGCGGCACATCGTGGCCCTCCCTGCCCTGCCTCTGCTGTTATTTCCTGCTTGGAGTTTTTCTTTTTTTTGCAGCCTGTGGGGTGGAACCTGGGGAACTACTTTGCAACATGGTCACACTGAAAACAGGAGGCTGAATTAAGTGTTAATGGAGGGAAAGGAGAGAGAGGAAAGGGCAGAGAAGAGGGTGAAGAGCAGGGCAGGGGCCAGATAAGCGAGAGACACTGGTAATGCACGGGGAACACTGAGACGTGGAAAATTCAAGCACGACCACTTACAAATGTTCAGATATCAACATGGAAAATACACTGACAGGCAGAGGGAATGAAGGCAGGAAGACCACTTAGGGAGATGCTGCGAAGCCCAGAGAGCGGTGATGCCAGCCTGAATAAGGCAGTGGCCTTAGGGACAGAGGCACAGAAGGAGGGACCAATCCAGAGAGCTGGGAAGACGATGGCGGGCGCAGGGGTGGTCAGCAGAGAGGATGCTAGAGGGACAGCCAAGCACCTGCCTTTGGTGACTGAGGGCATTGTGAGGCTGTGGGATAGGACAGGGGTACAGAAGGATGTTCAGGAAAGGCAAGGTTCCTTTGGACATGTTGGCTATGAGATGCTCACAGAAAATCCACACAGGGCTGTCCCACAGAGAGCTGGAAATAGGATATGGACCCAGAAGACAAGCAAAGGTGAGAAAGAGCTTTTGGAAGTCACTGTCATGTGAGTGGAACCTGAAGGTGTGGGCGTAGAGCAGATCACCCAGTCCAGGAGAATCCCAACATTTCAGGAGCAAATGGGGAGAAGTAGAGGAACGTGCAGAGGCCAAGCTGGGTGGGAAATGGAGGCATCCGTAGCATGGACTGCCGCAGAGGGGTCAGATGGGGAGAGACTAGACCAGACGTGGAATCGGGGGCTCACTGATGACATGGGAGAGAGATGGCTTCAGCAGGGGTCGATGGTGGAAGCCTGTCCGTGGAGTTAAGAGAAGAGACAGGGCCTTAACTATACAGATGACTCTTTCAAGAGATTTCAGGAACTGAAGAAAAGGAAACAGCGGCTAGAGGCAAAAGCCAAGGTTGTGCTGTAATAACGGGAATGTCAGGAGCCTGTTTATGCCACAGGGAAGGAGTGAGGAAAGGGAGGGGCTGCCCACAACACAGAGGAAGTGGCTGGGGGGTAGTCACAGCACAGGCGGTGGTGGAAGGGGCGCACCTGCTCTGCGGCAGGAGGCAGACAGAGAAGGACAGGCGCAGCTACAGCAGGAGGCGGTGCGGCGAGGAGCTCAGGGGTAGTGTGCCTGACGGGTTTTATTTTTTCTGTATCTACTGAAATCAAGGGTGAGCAGGGGCTGGGGGGGATGAAGCAGTAGTGAAGACTGGGAACACTGGAGGAGAATGAGGAAGGGGTCACCTGAGGACATGCAGGACAACTGGGCAAGGTGGGGGCCTGCCGAGGAAAGCCCCTGACAGCTGCAGGGTCCTCGGAAGGGTCCTGGGATTTGCACCAGCACTGTGCTGCATTACACGTGCCAGAACAGCAGGAGCACCCCATTGGGTCCATCCATGGGCACTGATGGCAGAAAAGACAGAGGGAGTTGAAGCAAAGGGGAGATTAGATAGAGGAGGAGAGGAAGCCAGCCAGACTTGGTGAGATTTTCAAAGGAGCAAATGACTTGTTTTCTCCAACTACAATTCAGCCTATGGAACCCATGCGTATTTGCATAGCCTCCAGGAAGTCTCGCGACACTTCTGGAGACGAGGTTTCACAATGCCGATAACAGATTTTAGAACTGCTTGCCCATCTCTCCGCTTCTCACGGGTTTTTTGATTTTTGTTTTGCAACAAAGCAGCTTCAGTCTTGATTATGAGGACATAGTCATCAGTAAACGATTGGAAAACCGAGTTTGGAAGACTGATAGTCGCTTAAGTTCACATTTCTTTTATCCACTTCCAGCTCATAGAAGAGCATTAGTTCACTTTCTAAAACAAAATCTGAGAATGCTGACGATAAAGTAGCCGTTGAGCCTTTCCCAGGGGGCCTACCTCACAGGCCGGTATCGGGACTCGGTGAGCTGACGAGTAGGAAGGAGGTGCTCGGCACAGCAGCCGGCCTGCAGCTAAGAGCTGTGTCTTTACAGAAGGGGAGACCAAGGGCAGCAGCACAGGGACGTCGACGAAGGGAGCAGGAATCTATCAGGCCAGTGTGAGGAAGACCAAGCTAAAGGATAGGGACTTACGAAAGAATGCTCTGGTGCTCTTGGAGCAAGGAAGCAGGCACAGAACAGGTGGATTTACTGCATGGAGCAACTGACAAAAGATCAGTTGATGCAGAAAGAACAGAGCTACTTGATTCTTGGTTTTCCCCTTTCCTTCCTCCCTAAAGAAATTGTCAAACGGGGCAGAGTAGAACGATATATTTCAGGAAAGTTCACATTTAATTCCAGATGAACTATATCCTGGGGTAGTCAAAGAACTTGTAAAGACAGTCATGAACCTGCATCTGTTCTTCCAGGTGAGCGGGAAGCTGCTGGAGAGGTCCTTCCTGAACCCCCTCTGGCTTCCGCTCAAAACTTGAACTGTGAGCAGCAGGGAGAGACAGACAGACCCCCAGGACAGCCTCGCAGCAGTCCAGGCAAGAGAATGGGGCTGAAGAAATGCTTATGGACTTAGGGTCGATATGGGAAGGGAAGGAGTGGTAACAGTGTGGGGTCAGTTCTTGACTTGAATCCGGTCTGGCATGCTCGTTGCGAACACGCGTTGGTTCATTAACCCAGGCCCTGCTGCCCCAGACAGCAGCTGCTGAACCTTCCCCAGGTTTTCAACGACAGAAACCCCTGTGTGCCTCACATGTTCTGATTTTTACTCTTCAAACCTTTCTCTCATCTTCCAGAGAGCCAGCCCACCACAGCTTGAAGTGAAGACACTAGGCCAAAAACAAATTTGTAATTTTGGGCGATGGTTCTGAACCTATTTTCTCCCATAGTGAGGAAGAGGGAAATGCAGAGATGAAAAAACAGAACCAAGTTTGGGAAGCTTGCAGTGAAGTCTCTGAGTCAACAATTTAATGACTTAGATAAATAAATGTCCTGGAGTACCCCTGGGTCCCAGTTCTTACTCAGTTACACATCTGCTCGGCAATGGAATGAGCAAGTTAATTACTTTTCTATGACATGTATGTATTTTGTGCAATGCCACACTGCACCAGTTAATAATGATCTACCTTCTGTTGACATAAAATGTTTGAATTAATAAAAATCTAAATGATACGTCTCATAGCAAAGCATACTTAAGTGAAGGGCTGGGTGGCAGGAGTAGTAATTTTCCTGTAAAAATTATCGAGATGAGCTTAGGGTAGCAGGAAAAGCTCAATCAACAACAGGACGGATGTAGGCCAACCGCTTGCGAGGGGACAGACTTGCTAGAAAGGGTAGGCGGTGCTTGTGTGAAGCTAGCACTGAAGCACTGTGATGATTACAGAGAAACTGAGACTGGTACCAACTCATTGCCCACAAATGATGTTATTAGAGATTTTACAGTTAAGCCTTTCTGTTCACTCTTTAGGGTCTGAAATGACAAATGCCAAAAGGGTATGAACAATCCCTTGAGGATCTGCCAGTAATATTAAAAACCCTGCTCTTCCCTGAGTATACTGTTGGTAACTAGACACTGAACCAAGAGCATTATGGAAACAGTTTCTAAACTATATAGCGGTATTAGATTACCTCGGAAAAATCCAGATAATATCTGAAGTAGGCTCCCAGCACTGCAACTGAGGGGCACACTACAAGTAAACTTGACAGGAGCGTCCTGTTCAAGCCCTGAAACCACCCAAAGAAAACTCTGAAACCTAAGACACCCAGTCATAATTTTGCTGCTTTCCACTGATTTGGAAAAGGAACAGAACCGCCTACCATTTTTCTTTTGTTCTTAAACGCCCCCCTCATTCCTCTTTGCCACTCTATCTTGCTTAAATCACCGAACACAAAACACAAACAACAACTTCTTGGGACTGAAGTCAAGAAGCGAACTTCATTGCCTATGTGGTGATGTGTCTCCTTCTGGGGCGCCTGAGCTCAAGGACCTAGGGGAGCAGCACCCCGATGCTCGGCCCCTGCATGGCACTGTCTTCAGGGAAGGCGGCCTTTACCCATGGGGACCAGCGAGGAGATGGGCCTGACGTGGTGAGAGTTTAGGCACAAACCCAGCGGGCTCGGTCCTTCTTTCACTGTGACTGTTTTTGCCTTGCCTTCCAGGCAGCTCCACCTAATGGATCTTCTTTTAGGCCTCTGCATGCATAGTGTAGCAGGTGTTCAGCAAAGGCTTGCTGATTGTCATGGAAATCAACAGGTAAAGGTGAAAATGGCCCAAACCCAGAGTGGGCGACATAAAGCACATCTAATTTTATCAGGTAAAATTCTTTTTCTAGTGTTAGAACATGTGATTTTTTTCAAATTCCAAACAATCTCACTTATCCAGAGACTTATCCAGGGACTTATCCAACCGAAGGATTCCAGAACTGGAGGGCTGGGAAGCATCTTAGGAATTCAAGAAACCTGGAAGTGGGAAAGGCTGTTCTAAGAAGACTTCACAGAGGAGACCCCTACAGCAGAAACCCACCAGGTCTTCAAGAAAAAAAGTTCAGAAGGCTGGTCCCTCTAATCCAAACGCTTACAGCTGAGCCTCTTCCCCAGTGTGAAGGCTCAGCCCTCTCCCTGCCTGGGCACAGCCCCTGTTCTTGCAGGCCCAAGTCGCCCTGTCCCCTCCAGCTTCCCTTATGCATCCTATTTTGGACGCTCCTCTGAGCACATGAGAGGTTCTCCTGTCCCTTTATAGGTGGGGGGGGGGGGGTGCTGCTGGACATAGTGAACTGCGGCCGCCGAGTGGAGCTGATGAGCCCTGGACTGGGGTCTCACTGAGCTAAGAGGCAATGCTGTGACATCAAGGGGGCTAGAGCTGCAATCTGCCCTAGGTCGTTAATTGACCTTATTCACAACATGAGGCAGTTGTAACAAGTACATTGTATATAATGTTGAACTCGGGCGATTCTCCTCATCTTTGGAGGCTGCGCTTGTCAGCCCCACGGAGGAACTCTTCCACATTGGATGCAGCCTAATTGTTTGTAAATAACTAACAGGCTTTTATTTCAGTTTTAGAAAATATAATTTTATTAATTGGCTGCTGCTTTATGCATTCCTTCTTATGAGGCGCGATAAAGAAAGAAATTAACATAAGAAAGTACTGAAAAAATGCCAAAATTGACGAAATCCTAAAAAAAGCAAGATGATTCTAAATTATCGATAAGTAAATTTACTGAACAATGGGGTTTGATGACAAATGTGGAGGCGACTCTTTTTATGGACCTTTAGCTGCAGCTTTCAAATTTTGATTTTACAGACAGGAAAGCATTACCAATGGTTTAATAATTAGAGGACTCCCATTTACACACCAAAACAAGGCCCAGAGAAAGCCCACAAAGTCCTTTACTTTTCAGAGTTCTCAGGGTCTGAAAAAGACTTGGCAATAAAGGTTGAAAGGAAAGAAAACAAGATATGCTGACGTCAGTTAGTGCGGAGAACCATCAACCCTCCCCACAGCAATTAACACTCTGCACAACCGGCAAACATTCTCAGCTGTAACTGAAACACTCAGAAGCAGACTGCAAGCAGATAAGTATTTGAAACAAATCATTTGCCACATCCCCGGGTGTTACCTGGACCCAAAAAATCTCATTCTTTGTGGGAGGGAGAAAGGCTGCATCACAGACATGCCCACTCCAGGAAGCCCCTCTTCCACGGGGTAATGGCATGAGCACCAGGATAGCTCCCTGGCCGTTTTCAGGATTTTGATTCCCCTTCCTGGTGGAGTGTTCTCTGACTTTGTTTTCACATACACTATTCCATCTTTCTGGCTATTCTGGTCAAAAGCCCACCCTCACTGTCTTGAGTGGCTCCCAGCCGCGTGATGGGCACCCATACTGCCTGGCACGCTTCACCCCTCGGCTCTGACACCAGCCTCAGCAGCCTGTGCCCTTCAGGAGTGTGGAACCATGTGCCGCTCCCCGACACACTACGCTCTCCAAGTCTCTGGACAGTTCACAGGGGGTGACCCCAGTACGAATGCTCCCTCTGAACCCGTCTCACTGAAAACTCCTATCTACTCTTTACATCCCAGATCGCTGTCTCCTCTGTGAGGTCTTCCCTAACTGACCAGGGAGGTGGTTTTTTTTTCTCTGCTTCCACTGAACTTCAAACAGGCTTCCATTAAGATAATGGCCACCATGAACTGAACTGTGTGTCTGGTGTCTGTCTCCACACTGGAATGTAGGCCCCTTGCAGGAAGTGAGATCTTAGGATTCCCACAGTTGGTATATATGTAAGCTTCACCTCACTAAATACTTGAGGAAGGAAGGAAAAAAAGGAGGGAGAGTAGGAAATACCGGGGCAGGTCTGCTGAACAACAGGAGGTAAATGGTAATTGCAGATAAACAATAAGCAAAACAAGGAGACTTAGGTCTACACACGTCCTGAGCAATAGCAGAAGCCTGATTCCCTGAGGGCTTATGCTCCAGTTAGGAACCGAAAAGACTTTCTCCGAATCACAGTCTTGGTTGGAGGGTGGGAGTCGGGGCCTGCTGGCACCCAACAGTAACTAACAGTTTAGTCTCTTACAAGATATACTTAGTCTCAGCCCCCCAGGTGGGTAGTGGAAGTATTAGTGAATGTTAGTCTAGGGCCCTGGACAGACATAATTAAAATGTGCTGAATTATCCAGTCTCCTTAACAGTCTCTTCAATAAACGGTGCTGGGTAAACTGGACAGCTACATGCAAAGGAATGAAACTGGATCACTGTCTTATGCCACAGACAAAAGTAAACTCAAAATGAATTAAAGACTGGAAATCATAAAACTCCTAAAAGAAAACATAGGCAATTAACTCTTGAACATTGGCATTAGCAATTTTTTTTCTGGATATGTCTTCCCAGGCAAGAGGAACAAAAGCAAAAATAAACAAGTAGGACTTATATCGAACTAAAAAGCTTCCGCACAGCAAAGGAAACCATCAATGAAACGAAAAGACAACCTACTGAATGGGAGTATGTATTTGCAAATTATGTATCCAGTAAGGGGCTGACACCCAAAATATATAAAAAACTCATACAATTTAACACCAAATAAAATAATAATAATCTGAATAAAAAATGGGCAGAGGACCTAAATAGCATTTTACCAAAGAAGACAAACAGATGGCCAAGAGGCACATGAACAGATGCTCCACATCACTAATCATCAGGGAAATGCAAATCAAAACCACAGTGAGATATGACCATGCAGCAGTCAGAATGGCTAGTACTCAAAAGACCAGAAATAACAAGTATTGGCAAGGATGGACAGAGAAGGGAACCCTTGTGCACTGTTGGTGGGAATATAAATTGGTGTAGCCACTGTGGAAAACAGTATGGAGACTCTTAAAAAAAAAAAGAAAAATCAAAATACTATATGACCCAGTAGTTTCACTTCTGGGTATTTACCTGAAGAAAACAAAAAACCCCACTAATTTGAAAAGATATATGCACCCTTATGTTTATTGCAGCATATTTGCAATAGCCAAGATATGGAAGCAACCTAAGTGTCCATTAATAGATGAATGGATAAAGAAGATGTGGTATATATATGCAATGGAATATTATACAGCAACAAAAAATAAATCCTGCCATTTGCAACAACACAGATGGACCTAGAGGGTATGACACTAAGTGAAATAAGTCAGACAGATAAAAGACAAATACCATATGACTTCACTTAGAAGTAGAAACTAAAACAAAACGAACAAATGAAAATCCAGAAATAGATCAATAAATACAGAGAAAGACAGGTGGTTGTCTGAGGGGGAGAGGTGTGAGGATGAGTGAAATAGGTGAAGGGGATCAAGAGGTATACACTTCCAATTATAAAATAAGTAAGTCATGGGGATGAAATGTACAGCATGGGGAATACAGTCAGTAATATTATTATAAATTGGTATGGTAAAAAAGAAATGTGCTCAGTTAACTAGTGGTACAACCCATCTAAATAAAATATATACATTTTCTGGCTTCATTTCCATAGTTCTATTATCTAAAGGACTTGAGAATTTGGATAAAGATAGTATTTTAAACACTGTAAAATGAATAGTAAACAAACGTAAATGATCTTTCAAGAAAAATCATCAAAGCAGGGCTTCAAGACCAATTTCTTCTTTAACCTCTTCCCTCTGCCTCCACACCCAGCTGTGGCGCTCACTGCGCCTCATGAAAGGGGCACCGCCCCAGAATTAGGACACCCACATTTTCTGGCCCTGACTCTCCAGTGCCACTCACTTAGGGACCGGTACAAGTCATTTCTCTGTAAAATGAAGATGCTGGACCTGATGCCTGATGTCTCCTCCAGCTATTCAAATGTGGCTGGCTCCCTCTGACATGTCACTAAGCCTCTGAGATACTTGTTTACGGATCTAGGTAAAAATTATGCTCTCTCATGTCCACCTTTTAGGCTCAGAAGTTATGCCGATGACAGCATGGTAGGAAGAGTCCGATCTGACCGTGACATCAGTGGGTTTTTGGAGAGATATGTGGAGAAATGCATGTGCTCAATCCATGTTTACCTGGAGCTCAACAGCTACTTTCCAGAGCAGGGGACTATGAAAGTGGAAACACACTTGTTAGGGCACCATCCCCAATCCACACAGCTGCCTTGTATGTTCTCCTGGGGCTCACAATGGCACCCACTCCCAGCTTCACCCTTCAAGGAGGCATGTCCCTGCAGGGGAACGTCTATGACTAGGTGATAGCAATCCCACAGAGCTCTCAAGGAATTCACTATTAGTTTGCATCTTTCTGAAGTCCCACAGTGATAGTGGAGGTTTGTGCGGCAGAGAGCTGTAGGAGTCCAAAGTGCTGTGAAGTCATGCACTGTGGACCGGAAGTGTCAACCTTCAAGTTCGTTGTTGAGCCTAGGAAGTATATGAGGGGGAAATGCATTTTGCAAGTAAAATAAAAAGTTATTTTATATGGCAGCATGTGCCCTTAATTTCTACACAGAGTAGGATAATTAAAGGGATTAGAACACCCATCCTCCCCCTCCTGACCTCTGGGACATCCTTCCCATCATCCTGTAGGACCAGTCACAGATTTTAGGCAGAGCCCCTAGGTGCCCACCGAAGAGGCTGTTTTTAGGCTGGGGGCCGAGGACGTGTGGGTGACGCTCCCCTGCGCTGGAATGAATGAGGAGTAAGAGGCAAGGGAAGCCTTGTCTGGTTGCTGTCCCACGCTGTTTCATTATGAGCAAAAGATTCCAAGTGTGCTCTCACTCAGGAAGGGAGAATAACTCCGGTGTGGCAAACCCTAAGAGAGGCATCATCTTATTCGGGAGAGAACTTGAGGAAAGAGAGAGTCCAGAATGATAATCGCCTTTGTCCCGGGATCTCGGGGGAAGGAGAGAAATGATCTGGCACATTCCTCTGGGCAGCCTGCCTCGTGCTGCCCCTCCCTCTTCCTGCACGGCCCCCACTCCTACATACAGCTCCCCCTTACACACCCCTCAGAGTGAGCACTGTCAGAAACAGAGGCGTGCACGCACAGGCCCACGCAAGCAGCACTGCAGGGCACTGATATGCCCCCGGAGTTGGACAAAGGTTGGCTCACTCCTCAGGAGGGAGAGCCCCGCCTGGGGATGGGACATCAGGGAGAGGGGTATGCCAAAGAGAACGCAAAAGTGAGACACCCCAACTACCCCAGCACAGACACCCCGGGAACCACATAGAAGGCACTGGGAACAAAACAGGGAAGGAAGCGGAAATTGCTAGAGGATTTAAAAAGCTACCAAGAAGATTATGTGAGCACTTCAGGGACCATGATCAGTAAATGATGGGAACTTAGAATGCTGTAATTCCTGGAACTTTCCGTATAGACTGTTTCCTCAGACATTCAATAACAATAATGGCTACCACTATTAAGTGTCTCCTGTCTCCCAAGCTAGACTTACATTCCCTAATTGAACCCTGAAAGCAGCTCTGCCATGTAGATTATTCTTTCACAAAAAAAGAAAGCTAAGACTAGAATAGGGAAACTCGCTAATGTCACATGTTTGGGAAGCAGTGGAACCCAGGACTATCAGACTGTAGGGCATGTGCTCTTCCCACAGCATCAGCTGCCCAGCTACCCACCACTCACATTCCATCTCTGGCTATTGTCACTGATGTCATGAGTAGATGCTCCAGAACTAGAACCTAATCTCGCTTGTGTCTGATTCTGAACTGTTTCTATAATACCCGACTGCCTTAAGTAAGATACCGGTTCCACAAATGGTACTAAAATAGTGGGACATCCATACGCAAAACATGAACCTTGTACCATACACAAAAATTAACTCAAAAATGGATAAAAGAATGCAAATTAAAACCATAATGAGATATCACCTCACACCAGTTAGGATGGACAACATCAAAAAGACTAGGAACAACAAATGCCGGCAAGGATGTGGAGAAAGGGGAACCCTCCTGTATTGTTGGTGGGAATGTAAATTAGTTCAACCATTGTGGAAAGCAGTATGGACGTTCCTCAAAAAACTCAAAATAGAAATACCATTTGACCCAGAAATTCCACTCCTAGGAATTTACCCCCAAAAAACAAGATCCCAGATTCAAAAAGACATATGCACCCCTATGTTTATCGCAGCACTATTTACAATAGCCAAGACATGGAAACAAGGTAAGTTGTCCATCAGTAGATGAATGGATAAAGAAGATGTGGTACATATACACAATGGAATATTATTCAGCCATAAGAAGAAAACAAATCCTACCATTTGCAACAACGTGGATGGAGCTAGAGGGTATTATGCTCAGTGAAATAAGCCAGGCAGAGAAAGACAAGTACCAAATGATTTCACTCATTTGTGGAGTATAAGAACAAAGTAAAATTGAAGGAACAAAACAGCAGCAGACTCACAGACTCCAAGGGACTAGTGGTTACCAAAGGGGAGGGGTGGGGGAGGGTGGGTGAGAGGGAGGGAAAAAGGGATTAAGGGGCATTATGATGAGCACACATGGTGTAGGGGCGGCATGGATAAGGCAGTACACCACAGAGAAGACAAGCAGTGACTCTGTGACATCTTGCTACACTGATAGACAGTGACTGCAGTGGGGTGTACGGGGGGGACTCGATGATATGGGTGAATGTTGTTAACCACAATGGTGCTCATATGAAACCTTCATAAGATTGTGTATCAATGATACCTTAATAAAAAAAAGAAAAGAAGAAAACATGGATAAAAAGCCTAAATGCAAAACCTACAACTATAAAACTTTCAATAGAAAACATAGGAGAAAAATCTTTATTGGCTTGAATTTGGCAAAGATTTCTTAGATATGGCATCAAAAGATGATCTGTAAAAGAAAAATATTGAAAATTGGACTACATCAAATGTAAAACCTCTGCTCTTCAAAAGACTGTCAAGAGAATGAAAAGACAAGCCACAGACAGAAAAAAATTTATGAAACACACATAAAAGACTTGTATAAAGAATAAAAAACTCTCAAAACTCAGTAAGAAGAAAATACCTGATTTTTAAAGTGGGCAGAGATTTGAACAAATGTATCATCAAATAAGATACACAGACAGCAAATAAGCATGATAAAAAAAATACACCATTTCTGGAAATAAACACTACTTAAAATGTCAAAAAAATTAAATTCAATTTAGTTTTAAAAATAATTTTTAAAATGCATCATTTGTCATTAAGGAAATGCAAATTAAAACCACAATGTGATATTGTTACACATCTATTGGAATGACAAAAAACAAGAACAGAGGAAAACTGAGAAAATCAAGTGCTGAAAAGGATGTGGAGTACCTGGGAACTCTCATTTGTTACTGGGGGAATACACGAGGGTACAACTGCTTTGGAAGACAGTTTGGCAGCTTCTTATAAAGTTCAGCATATATTTACCATCAACCCAGTAGTCCTACTTCTGGGTATTTACTCAAATGAAATGAAAATTTATATTCACACAAAAGCCTGTAATGTGAATGTTTACAGTGGCTTTATTGATGACCACCAAAAACTGGAAAAGAACCCAAATATCCCTCAATAATGTCCCTCAATTGGTGAATGGATAAAAGAACTGTGGTATATCCACGTAGTAGGACACAACTTGGCAATAAAAAGGAACCAAGTGACGAGATGATAGAATTATGAGTGTGTGTAAAAATAACACGGTTGAACATGAAGCACATTATTCTAAGTAAAGAGAGACAGAATCAAATGGCTGTTTGGGTCAATTTATATGACATTCTAGAAAAGGTAAAGCTGCAGTGACAGGAAGCACATCAGAGGTTGGCAGGCGCTGGAAATGGGGGGCAGGATTGACTACAAAGCAGCACAAGGGAACCTGGTACGGGTGTTCAGACTGTTCGCCCGTCGATAGTGGTGGTGACTGCAGACTGGCATTTGCCAGAACTCACAGACCTGTACACTGAAAAGAGTGAACTTCACTGAATGTAATTATACTTCAATATTTAAAAATAAGATAGGGAAAGTATATCGGTTATTTATAAAATTATAGAGACAGCACAGTGGCGTGGTTAAGCCTCTGCTGTTTAAAGCCCCAATTACCTCATCTGCAAAGTGGGAATAAGAGCAGCCATTACCTCATAAAGTCATGGAGACTAAATGGGAAGAGGTGTGTCGTCAGTAAGCAGAGCACCTGGCACTCAGTTGGGGCCCCAGAGCTTTTGCAGGCATCGTGCTTATAATGCTCTTGGAGGAAGATGACCTCATTCTATGACACTCCTTGAATACAGTGTGCTCCATGCTGGGCTGGGGACTACGCCTGGCTCACAAGCATGCACACTTCTGTGACATACTAGCTGTCATTGCCCATCTGTTCCCTGAGCTGGAGCTTCTTGTCAACCACAAGCCAGAAGAAAAGAATTTTTGTGCAAGAATTGGAAAGACCATATGATGGAATTCATGTCACCACAAATTCTGGAGAGATCCTCTTCTCACCCCTGGGTGGAGTCTGGACAAACCAGAGCCCCCTGAAGCAGGCTGGGGAGCACAGGGGCCGGTTCTCTGGGGAGAAGCATCAGAGCCCGCGTCCTGTGAGGTGGGGCTACTCCAAGGTGAACACAACGGCCACATGGTTTCTTTCCCAGCCAACTTTACGGCCCCTTGTGCCATGCACAGAAACCTCTCCCAGTATTTCATGGTGACACAGTAGGTGCGATTATGCGGTGGTGAAGTCAATGAACCTCTCTCCCCACTTAAATGGTGATGACAGGCAACACTGTGCCCACTCCAGGGAAACCCATCCTTTTGGTTGTCTGAGAAGACAAGTAATACACAGTGACTTCAGATTAGAACAACCGAACAACCTCTCCCTGCCTCGTTCTCTCTTTCACACACACACACACACACACAAGTTCTTCCATCCCCTGCCAAATCTTCCTAATCTTCCTGAAGATAACATAACTCAGTTTTGATGAAAACTTTAGAAACAGGAAATACATTCTGCTTAGATTGTTAAAACTTGAAATACAAAACAATTCAGAGCTGGTTGAGCTCATCATCCCACCACAAGGCATTTCTGCTTACAATTAATTTAGCAAAATAGAGCAAAGGCAGCCGAAAAAAGTCTTGGTCTGCTAATGACCTTTAAGTAGTTGCTCATATTTCAAGTAGACTCAAGTTACCATAAACTTGTCTCGGGCAGAGAACACTCACTTCCTGTGAACGCGGCTTTAATACTAACATTCCTTTCCGCCTTCTCAGACTTCCCCTGTGCCTTCGCCGGGTTCAGTCCTGCCTTTGCCCGCAGTGATCACAGCTGGGCTCTAAGAGCCTGGTTGTGGGGCAGCACACACAGGACTGAGGCCCAGCGCCGAAGGCCTTTCTCTGCAGGATGCCGGGCTCCCTCCGGGCTTCACAACGCACAGATGGCGTGGAGGTCTCAGAGTGACTGAAGGAAAGAGTATCTCTGGAAAGAAGCCGAAGTAACTACCACAGACAATAATTAACACTTCTTTATTTCTACAGAGGGAAATAAGAGGGTGTGGACTTAGGGGTGTAGCATCGAGGAATGAGAAGCTATTTGGGGCTTTCCCCCTACAGAGCTACTTGTTAGACTGTTTTCAGATTGGATCCATTTTCAGAAGGACTCCACTCAATCTCTCTCCATATAAGGCCCTGCGATAAAGAAAAAGATACAGATTCCTTCTCCACACAGGCCAGTAACAGGTGGGAGGTGCGCACACGTGCTCGGAGCCCGGGGGGATTACATCATCGTTTAATCCTCACATTATTCCTTTGCTTCCAGGGACCTGAATGTTTACTATGTACTTGAAAAGCAAATTGCAGACTCCCAGTCAGGATGCTGGACGTCCAGACTTTGAAGTGCCCCCTCTCTACTTCAGACCCATAGTAATGATAAGTGAAGTATAAAAAAAGAAGCCAGAAATAGCTTTACTAATTCAAAAACAAGATAAACATCTCCCTGGACCAAACACAGAACAGATGTAAAGCAATAAGCACAGGTGAAGCTGGGGCCTGGGGTCTGCAAGTGGGCAGAGACCCAAGTTCAGCTCCCACCGTTAAGAGAGACTAAAACTGGTTCACTTTGCAAGGTGAGTGGAGTCAGCTTTAAAGCTTAAGGCCAGCGATGAGCTGGAGCTCCTTTGTTTATGAAGAGGCTGAAAATACAGAGCTGAGGATCTGTTCCCTTGGTCGACATGTTTATAAGGAGCTCTGGGCCTGGAAAGGTGAGAAGACACAGAGTCTCTCTAGGTACAGAGCCGAGATGCCCACCAGCTAAGTAGCCAGACCTGCAGAGCCCCAATGTCACTGTGGTGCAACAGGGCCAAGTGCCATTGAGCCCTGGTTCCAAATGGGCCTCAGGGCTCTGGGAGAGGCAAGTGCAAAGCAGCCAGACAGAAGGGGTGAGCACAGAAGGACAGAAAGGGACAAAAGCCCAACTCTTTCCACTAAAAGAGAGCCTGCCGTGCAAGATCCAGAAGTGCTTAGTGAGATATGGTGTTGAGGAAACCGCCAGCAACAGCTGACACTCGGACGGGATTTCACTCCTGTACATAAGCTATGGCGCTGACTGACCAAGACGTCAAGAATGATTAGGATACTCAAATGGACAATAACAGAGTTGTATGCATTAGGAGGGACTGAGAAGTTATGAAACAGAAAAAGCAGTGAAACACAAACTGGGCGATATGGTAAAAAAGTGAGGTTGATATCCTAGAAACAAAAAATAGTCATTAAGCCAACCCAGTGGCCAAAAGCATCCCTTGGATGTGACTTACGGGAGCATCAGATTGGAAACACGGAAGAGACGGCCAACAGGGGTCTCTGTGGGGACTAGGACGCGGCAGGAGCTGGAGCCGGAGAGGGACAGGGCACAAATGTTTCAAACTGGGCCCCAGTGCTTTGATTTTCAGACCACATAAGTCGATCAACTTAGTAGAAATTAAAATACAAACCATAAAAGATTGCTTGCAAGATGAAGCGTTAATGAGGGGCTATCTGAAGGCTATGCAATCCTGCTTTTCCTCTGCATAGCCTCAATTTTATTCTTGGCATGAAGCAAACTATCAGAGAGAGAACCAAGATTACATAATTTTTGCCTTTCTTGTCAGTTGTTTTATTAAGTTACAACTGAAATTATGTCAAGAAGCCATGTTGAGGAATATTATAAAGATCAGCGATCTGAATCCTTGTGGAAAGCCTGGCAAGAACGTTGACCATTCAATCTCAGGGGGTCCCTTCGTGAGTGCCTCGGGCTTTGGGGTAGGAAAAACTGAGCAACATGAGTGTGTCCAATCTTACAGCTACTGTACATTTTGAATTAGTCTTTTAGCTTTGGTTGCTGGGAAATGTAGAGTAAATTTGTGCTTTATTTCTTGTAATTGTACAGGATCATATGGCATGCATTCTGGGTACTAACTTGCTTTCATCTTATTTCTTGTCATTCCTATTTCACAAACCAAAATAAAATTCATTGCTTTGTATTGCACACACACACGTATATACTTATATTCATAGAGAAGGGGTACGAATGTGTGTGTGTGTGTGTGTGTGTGTGTGTGTGTGTGTGTTACCTGCAAGCCACTGCAGAATCTTTTGAGTGGGGGAGGGTATAATCAGATAAAACATGCTGTGGGAGAGGAGATGGCAGGAGAAGGGAGAGGAGAGTGGAGGGGAGGGGAGGGGAGGAGAGGGGAGGGGAGGGGAAGGGAGGGCAGGAGAGGGGAGGGAGAGGGGAGGGGAGGGGAAGGGAGGGGAGAAGAGAGGGAGGGGAGGAAGGGAGGGAGAGGGGAGGGGAGGGAGGGAGGGAGGGGAGGGGAGAGGAACTAAGGTGGACCAGAGCTTGAAGTCGAGGCTTTGGAAGATCCAGAACATCAGCAAAGAGTTTGAAGTTTGCCCTGAAGACTAAAGATAATGCTAAAAATAATTTAAAAATTCAGAGCCAAGCAATGACATAGAAACAGTGGTATTTCACAAAACTGCTCTGAAATAGTATGCAAGATTAAAGAGAAGAAAGTGAGGGCCACTTTCAATAATCTAGGAGCAAGGTGACAGGGCTGTGAGTAAACTGATGGACACCGTGTTTCAAAAGAAGGATCAAATGTAACAGGCTTTAGGGAAGGAAGAGTGACATGGCAAGTAAATATAAAGTTTTTTTGCAACAAAGCATGTACTATCCACAAACGTACGGAAACAATCAAGTCCCTTTGGTCTGTTATGCTTCTCTTTCCTAGGGTTCTGACTTGGGCAAGCCACAGGAGAGGTCAAATCATTCCAAAACCTCCCTTAGAAGGTAAGTTTTATTTCTTCCAGAAATTAAGTTGCTGATGACTACAGATGACTGCACACATGCAAATTACACCATTATTAAAAGGTCTCTTGCCTTCCTGAAACATGATATCATGCAAGTCCAGTAAAATGCAGATGTAGGAATGCCATAAATACTGCTTGATGCAGAAATCTGTTGAGAGGAATTTTCCAGATTTTAAGAAAAACAGAAAATTATCTTGAAAACTTTAAATTTAGAAAATGAAGTAAATTTAATTTCGACTGAAATAATTTGGAATATATGATCTTTGGGGAATGCATCAAGTTTCATTTACCTCTGTATTATTTTTTCAAAGCAAATCACCAACATTGATTTCAGAAGTGATATTTATAGCACTAAACAGAGCAAAATTCTCAGATATATAGAAACTTGAAAATATAACTGATGGACTAATTGAAATCAAGTTTATATTCTCATCTAAATACATACCCTACTCACTTCTACTAGGAAACATGAGATAATAGAGCTGGAAGGGATCTTGAGACCAGCTAGTCTAATTCCCTTGTATTACATACAGTTTTTGTCTTTCTCTGGCTGATGTATTTCAGTTAGCATAATACCCTCACGGTCCACCTGTGCTATCACAGATAGCAAGATTTCCTTTTTTTTTAGGGCTGAATAATAGTCCATGATACACAGATACAAACACCACATCTTCTTATCCATTCACCTGCTGATGGGCACTTAGGTTGTTTCCATGTCTTGGCTATTGTAAATAGTGCTGCAAAGGCCACAGGTGTTAAAGATAGCTTTCTGAGTGCCTTTGTTTCCTTTGGATAAATATCTGGAAGTGGGATTGCCGTATCGTATGGTAGTTCTATCTTTAATTTTTGAGGACCCTCCATACTCACTGCACCATGCTCACTGCACCAGCTGACATTCCCACCAACAATGCACTAAGGTCACCTTTTTCCCACATCCTGATCAATACTTGTTATTTCTTGTCTTATAGATTTTAGCCATTCTGACAGGTATGAGGTGATATATGATAGTGGTTTTAACTTATATTTCCCTGATGATAAGTGATGTGGAGCATCTTTTCAGATGCCTGTTGGCCATCTGTATGTCTTCTTTGGAAAAATGTCTATTTAGAGCCTCTGCCCATTTTTAAATCAGATTGCTTTTATGCTATTGAGCTGTCTGAGGGCCTTTTATTGCAGGCGAAGGAACATATCAGAGAGGTCAAATGACTTGCCCAAGACCACTCCGCTTGTTAGATACAGAATGGACTGAATCCAGTAGAGTAATCGAGTACCTTCTGGCTGGGCTACAGCATGCTCAGAGATTTGATTAAACATTATTCCTGGTATGTGTGTGATGTTGCTTTTGGATGAGATTAACATTCGAATCAGTAAACTGAGTAAAGCATACTGCCCTCTCCAATGTCGGTGAGCCTCACCCAGTCGGTGGAAGGCCTGAAAGCACAGAGAGGCTGACCCTACTACACGTAAGAGGGAACTACTCAATAACTGCCTTTGAGCTGGGACATTTGTTTTCCAGCTTTTAGACTCAAACGGAACCACTGGTTCTTCTGGGTCTGACTGGTACTGTGCCATTAGCTCCCCTGAGTCTGCCATTTACCAACTGCAGATCTTGGGACCCCTCAGCACCCACAATCACATGAGCCAAATCCTTCTAATACATTTCTCTCTCCCCACTCTGTCTCTCTCTCCCCACTCACACACAGGTATGAGCATCCTGCTGGTGTTTTCTGGAGAAGTCTAATGCAATATTAAACAAACATTTAGCTCAAAGGAAGAAAGAAAATGGTCTCAGTGGATATGATTAGACACTGGAGATTGCCTGCCCAAAAGCCATGCACAGCCTTCCTCTCGTCTTCCTCAAGTATAAAGGCTGAAAACCTAGAATGTAGTTTCCTCGCCTCTGTTACAGCTCCAGGTGACCAGGTGACAGTTTCAAGCGGTAAGATGTAGGTGGGAGTCCCTGGGAGGGCTTCCCTTTGTTCTCTGCTCCGTAGTGCCCCTTCTTCCCCTCGTGCAGGGCCTGGACACACCGACCGGGGGCTGGGGGCACGGCCATCCTGGGACCACAAGGACAGAGGCACAGGCTCGGGATGGCCAAGGGGAAAGACAGAGGGATTTAGGTCCGTGATGAGATTTGTGAGTAGCTGCTCCCACCTGGGACTCCTCCTGAATTCTTGAAACAAACACGCCGCACTGACCGAAGCCAGTTTTAGTTGGGTTATCTGTTATTTGTAGCTAAACCCTTTCCTAATACACTGTTCCAGCCAGATTTCAATGACATCAATAAACTGAAAATGAGCATCACTCCAATTTTAATAAAATGTAAGCACTTACACAAGAAATTTCTGTGGGGCTCCCATATAGAAGACATGCAAGAGGCACCAAATTCGAAGGCCTTCCCATTCCCAACCAAAGATGCTGGTGGGAAGTTGGCTTGCAGCCTGCCATTCTTACAGCTGGGGCAGAAATCCCAGGGGATCCCCCATAAGTCCCGGCAGCCTTGCTGGTGGCAAAAAGCTGATCCTTGGGGAACTATTAGCAGTGGATCCAACTTCTTCCATTTAATTCCTTATTCCTAAATGTCCCCTTTAATTAAGAATTAATCATGTCACTGATCCTGGCATCATTAGAATGAGCTCATGATCCTTTCTCATGCAGTGAAACCCATGACCTAAGCTTGGTGTGGCGCAGAAGTCACAGGTAGTGTGGTATAACGGAAGGGGCACTGGACTTAGTCAAAGATCTGAGTTTGAGACTTGCTTCTGTCACTTTTTCCTTCTTCCTATCCCAGAGACACATCTCTGAACCTTTCTGAGTTCTGTCTCCTAATTTATAATTATCAAGTTCAAATGAAATAATGGTTAGAAAAGAATTCCAACAAACGTAAAATACTCTACAGAAGTAAGATTTCATCAGTAATCTGATCATGTGCAAACTGAAAGTAAATAGGATCAACGTGAGGCGAGTATATGAGTATATGAGTAATATGAGAAAAGTCCATTCACTATCTTTATGGCACTTATTTTGGCCTTCTTCCTTCTCAGAGAGTAAATGTTGCCAGGTAAGTGATCTCCACTGATAAAGTATTGCAGCAAAACCTTACAGGACAAATTATAAAGACATAGAAAACTAGATACAACCTGGTGTACTCTCTTGTTAGAAGCTCTAATAGCACTCTGGCCTGCAACATCCCTTTAATTACATATTTAATGCCTACGCTCCCTCTAGACTCTAAGCTCCCTGATCCTTACCTGAGATTAAACCTTACTGCTTGGTGGGTGATCAAAGTTCCAAGAAATAAAATACAATGCACTATTTTACTTTATCTACCTTTGTTTCCTGCTATGCATTGAGGGTCATTTACTTTTAGATTAATGAAACAAAAGCAGAGGTCTCTGAAAGATCATTGGGACACTGCCTGCGAGATTCTCCAAGTGGGTTCCGCGCACCTTACCTTGTCCTGGGTTTGACACCGGCAACAGTCACATTCAAAGCAGTACTGGTCCCTCAGCTGCTTCCGACGCTCCGCACTGGTCATCAGCACGTCCAGGTAGCAGATGGTGAGCTGTGGAGGCCAGAGAGGGAAGGGCCACATGGCGGGTGTGCTCATGCCTTTAACAAATGGTTATTATTACTGCTGATTATTAAGTAGAACATAGTTGATTTACACACCAAAAAAGTGTATGACAGAAGATACTTCACCCAAATAGTCATGTGTAAAAATCTTAACGCGTTACCTTCCGGTCTGTGTAATGTGGCGAGGACGTGTGCATCACATATTAATGTTAAAGAACTGGACTCATGACCTCTAGACACTCTTATGCCTTACTTCTTATTTACTAAACAGTAAAGTATCAAGAGCTATTATATGTTTGGTATTACTAAGATTTGGTAATAAATTCTGTAGCCACTGGCAATCAGAGAAGCCAAATTAATCCTGGAACCCAACTGGGTGACAGATGGTATAGCCAGACTGCTCTTAAATCCTAATCAATTTCTATAGCTGCCTCATGGAATTTAGGGTCAACCACCTTTGGTATCTTTGAAATTAGGAGACAGTTCTCTTACTCCTAACTAGCTTTTTTTTAAAAAAAAAAAGGAATAGTTTCTAAACAGGGAGAATTTAATGTCAGAGTGCAATCACTGATGGAGGCTCTAAATTGACTTCCTTGGACCCTTTCAAATATAGTCACTGTGAAAGGTCATCAATGAGAGGGCACAGGTCAGGAGTCCTCAGGCTTCTCTTTGGCGCTAAGATTCCTCTTCCAGCCACAGGTCTTTAGGTAACACCAGTATGCTTAAACATTTCTCACCTGACTATCTCTGGCGCACTGAGGGTCCAGTTCAAAATACACAAAATGGAGCCCCTGATTTTCCCCCCAACCTGTTCTGTCTCAGCCGGAGCCTCCCAACCTCAGCTGACAGTAATTCATCCCTTGTGCCATGGAATCTCAGGATCATCCTTGCCTTCTCTCTTTCATACCCCTCAACCAACCCACTGGGAATTTCTGTGGGATCAACATTAAAAACATATCCAGAACCAATCCCCTTTACCTTTCCCAATGCTACCGTCCTGGTCTGAGCCCCCATCATCTCCTGCCTGTAAAATGCAAGTCTCCCTGCTTCTCCCCTCTGCCCCCTGCACTCAGAACCTGAGCCAGCGATTCACTTAAAATGTAAGCCCCGGCAGGGCCCTCCTCTGCTCAGAACACCAGTGGCTGCCCTTCTGCTTAAAGGCCAAGGCCTCACAATGGGTTCCTGCGGTGCAACTCAACATATGGTTCCGCCGGGCCGGGCAGGTTACTAGTCTGAGTGAGGAACTGGTAGTTAACATTTAGAAACTTTTATAGCAATTTGGTAAGGGAAATTTAGGTGACTCCAATAACAAAACACTGGGCTTTTTACTTTATATGTTTTGTAAATTTCACTTTTTTTTCTAGTAATTTATTTTCATTAAATTTTACAAAAATATCAGTCTGTCTTGGATTAGGAATGATACTACCAGTACTAACAGTAATAAATTGGCCCTCTTACTACACAGGCAGTAAGAGAAGCAGTGGCTTCACCGACTCCAGCCCAGTTTCCTTTGTGGACTCATGTCCTCCTGCACCCTCTTTTCACTGCTCCAGTGGGCCAGTCTCCTCCTGCCTTCACACCCCCACAACCCACCCGTTTCCTCTGTGTGTCCTCTAGAATCTGCTACAGTGACTGTCCACCCCCCCTCTGAATTTCAGTCAGACCTTAGTTCTCTCCGAGGTCTAACTGGACCACACTATTTAAAACAATAATCTGATTCCCACCACACCCCAGGGCCCTACTTCCCTCACCCTGCTCTAATGTTTCTTTTTCTGCAACATGTCAGCCCATGACAACTGTGTGAATTACTTCTTTATTCACTTTTACCTGTACAGGGTAATGACGGGGGTGTGTGCGGTGGGGAAGAGCGTGGGATTATCTGCCACAGGAGATGACACAGACTCCTGGAGCAAAACCCTCCATGGACTTAAAATAAAGCATCTCATGTCTACAAAGCATGATGTTACTTGTTTGAAAACCCGGTGGAGCAGAGAAGGTCATTCTCTGACAGAAGACAGCTTCGGGACGACCTCACTAAAGCAGTTAGTGGAAAGGAGGCCTGGTCTGCCAGCCAGACTGTCAAAGCCACCGTGGCCATCACCAGGGCGACAGAAGCCACAGGCTGATCGGGCTGGCGGCTCTCCCTAGATTCTTCACATGTGAGGCAATGATATCATGCTGTTCCACACACAGAAACAAGAGTATCTGTGCTTAAGAAATGTAGACAATGACAACATTGAACACCTGCTATGCGCTAGGCACTCACCTAGCGAGGCAGCACAAGACAGTGAAACCAGCAAAAGTCTGGGATCCCTCTGGGTTTGGCACCCACATCTCTCGATACTGCTTTCACAGTAACACGGCTGCTTCTCCTACGCCTGGGGCTGAAGGAAGGACCAGCTTCTCAAGGAGCCACTGCAGCACCACCCTAGCAGAAATGCTCCAGCCCTACTGAGTGACGCACTGTGACAAGGGGGCCCCCTCAGCTGGGACCACAGCCACTTCTCAAACCCTAAATCTTCCCTCTCTCTGTCCCCTCTTGGGTTAACTCTAGGACCCTAATTCTCAGTCCAGCCCATGTTAGCCAGCAGCCCCAGCTATCACATTGGATCAGCTGGCGGTGGCTATTGGGTGGTTACAACATGCCCACGCGAACCAATGGATCTAGGGCCTAAGGAGCTGGAGAAATGTGCTTGGCAAAGCCACAACTTTGTGACAAGGGCTGAAACCCACAAGTGGTGATGCCAGGCAGTGAATGGGCAGTAGGAGGCTATTTATTTCATTTATCCCCAATAAACAGGCTGGTAGCACCTCCCTCGCTATCTGGTAACTGCTGGTAACCATTACCAGGCGGGCAATGGCTTTCCAACTGGCTTCCATCTTCTAAACTGCTTTGAGAGAGATCTTCCTACATCGTTTCTGATCCGGTCATCTCTTTGCATGAAGACTTCATCGGTTTCTCACTGCCTGTGGGCTACAGGCACACAGGATATGCCTCCCAGCTGATCCTGTCTGCATTTCTAGTCTCAACACCTCCCCGCCTTGCATCTGTCAGTTGTGTACATTGCTACACCTCTGAAACAGGGCACCCCTGTTTCACACACTTAATTGACATTAGCTGGCCGATGCCCTTTCCTCTGCTCTTAGCTTATCCAGAACTCTCTGTGCTTCTGGCTTGACTCAGATACCCCTCTCCCAATGAAGTCTGCCCCACTCGCCACTTTGGGCCTCTTTCTTGACACTGCAATTCACAGAATACATTGTATCACAGCTGCAGGTCTCAACAGCAAAACATTTTTTCATAGTTCTTTTGGAAAAAAAATATATAGATTACTAACTGGTAATGACAGCTAAATCATTTTATCAGTCAAAGATAAAAACCTTTATTAAAGAATCACTGACTCAACAGCTTTAATGGAGAATCTGCTCACTGAATGTAGGGCTCATTTAGTGCGAACATACATACGAAACTTTGCCATTAATCACTGGATACTTCAATGGCACAGAACAAAAATTGCATTAAAATATTAATGCCACTGACCATTGCTTTGCCATTTTAGCACAGCCCTTATGGAAAATGCAGTAAATAATTCCCAACATTAGAGTAATACCGTGAAATATTAGCTGGATATTAAATATATTGCTTACTAGAAAATTTCAAGGCAAAATGAACCCCTTTTCTGTGAAGCCCATCTTTTCATTATGTATAACTGAGTGGATAAGAAGACCCAATTAAAATTGGCCTTTGTTTTCATTTCTGGAATTACACACTGTCACAATTATAATTTTTTCTGCTAATACTAGCTTTGAACTGCAAAAGGGCTGAGAATCTCATTAAACACAACCCTGTTATTAAGAGTGCCAATCTTGTCTCTTCTCTTTGTCACACCCCCATAGTCAGTCAATTATCAAATTCTGTTCATTTTAGCTTCTAAATAGCATATTCTTCAGATCCTCCAGCATGCGCTGCCCCAAGTTCCTCCTGACTTTAGGCACCGTCCTCACCTCTGACCTGGATCATGGCACCATACTGATGTTCATTCTCCCGACCTTGCAGACACACACACAAGATCTGATCACGTGGCTCCTTTGCTTAAACCCTTCAGTGACGCCCCCCTGTCTGCCCTCTGCTTCCACCAATATTTACTGAGTGCCTCCTACACACCAGACACCGTGAGGGAGCCTTCAGATAAACAGAGTTCCTTAAGAAGGCACCTGTGAGTTCGTCGGTCTGGTCCCTGAATGTTCCCTCAACTGCTGGTCATATTTAATCCTTCAGTCCTTTGATGAGGACCGCTACTTGCTCCTTGAACTCACCGTCCTGTTTCGGGCCTGTGTCTTGCTCTAGAATGCCTTCCCATCTTAGCCAACTTTAGCTCTGTGGATCCTTTAAACATCTAGGAGTCACTCTTGGGAAGCCTTCCTTGATGGCACCCAACCCTGGCCCCTTACCACTGCCTGGGTGCCCCTGCTCTGAACTTGTGCAAAGCCTGGGCACATTTATACTATCACACATTTTATATTCTATGACTGCCTTCTACATCAGTTCTCCTTGATTGAATCTTGGCCTCCTGAAGGCAAGGCTGGTCCTAACTCCTCCTTGTATCCCCAACGCCCACTCCAGTGCATGATACCCAGCCAGCATGCCGTGACCCTGTTAAATGACTTCACAAATAAGTAAAGATGACCGAGAGAAGAAACAGATGGTCTTCACTCCCAAATTTTTAGATCAAAATGGGAGGGACTCTGATGTGCTCAATTTACGCAAACCAGAGTTCCAACCCCCACAGGGTGCGGGCAGCCATTGGTATTGCTGGTGACAGCCACACCCTCTCCTAGCCAGGAATTCCCCTGAGGGTGGCCTGCACTGTCCAGCCTTCTTCCTTGCTCCAAGTTTTAGAAGACTGTCACATGAGAATATCTATTTTGTGGCTTAACAAAACCCTGAAGTGGCAGCCACCAGCAACCCAGCGTGAGCCATGACTTCAGCCAAGTACAAACGTCTCTCTGAAGGCGGTACTAGATGAGGAGACAAAAACCCAGCATTGCACTGAAAACTCTTCAATAGCAAAGTGCTATAAATGGTGCTGGTGTGAACAGAAATGGTCCAAAAGTGGCCCGAAGGACAGCTGTATGCAGAGAGAAATGAAGGTGAGAAGCCTCCCCAGTGAGTTCTGTTACTGAGGAACCCTTGGCAATTGTCCAGCTCACCTGTCTGAAACATTCCCACCTCACACAAGCAATGGGCTGGCTTTCATGTGTAGTTCTTTCTAGGGCCCAAGGGACATGCCTGAGGATTGGTGGTAGTTTCAAAATGGCTCGAGGATTCTATTCCGCCTCCAGTTTTGTCTTTCGCTAGCCTTACTCATTCTGCCAACAAATACAGATTGAGGGTATTCTGTATCCCAGGCACAGGGCAGCCTTCCCCCACAGAGCCTACATTCCGGTACTTACATCCCAAACAGAACACGTGACAACTGGGGTTGCCCTAATGAGCAGTAAAGTCACATCGCAAAGCTGAAGCTGTGAAATTACCAAAATTTCTGTTTACTTTCTTGTCCGATTTAACTAAAGCCAATATTTGCACAATAAAAAGGAATTGCCCCTCTTAATCAACTTCAAAACGTCTTTTCTGACAGTGCTTCCACTCCCCTCCTCTGCAACCAAGGGGCTGGTTTTAAATGGGCAGGATGTATCTTAGTCGTTGGGCGTGGCCACAGGCATTAACTGACCAGGACTGCGGGTGCCAGCCTTCCTCACAGATGCAGCAGTCCTGCACAGGGAACAAACTTAGTGAGGAACACCATTGGTCAGTTCAACGAGAAGTCACTGAACGCTTCTGGCTGCAAGGCAAAGCGCTCGGTATTTAAGAAGACACAGAAGAGAAATGATTTTCTATCCTCGTGAAGCTCCTCGCTGGGTAGAGAAGCCACCAAAGGAGGCATAAAGGGTGCCAAAGAAATATTAATAACCGCTATGAAGGAGATCTCAGAGGGAAAGACCTTTCTTTAATTTGGAAATCAGGAAAAGCTCTATGGAAGAGATGGTGTTTCAGAGGGCTGTGACATTAATATAGGTAGAACTGTGGGCAGAGAGGGGCGCCACCGAGCAGAGAAAAATCTCCTGCACTAAGACGTGGGTAATGGTCTTTATTTTCTAGAAAAACAAAACCAAAAACCCACCTGAGATTCGGAGAATAGATTGGTGGTTGCCAGAGGTGGGGGTGGGTGGGCAAAATGGGTGAAGGGGGTCCAGAGGGACAAACCTGCAGTGATAAGATGGGTGAGTCCTGGGGATGTGACCTACAGCATGCTGCCCATGGTTACCAATACTGTATTGCGTAGTTGGAAGCTGCTTGGAGATAAATCTTAAAAGTTCTCATCACACACACACACACAATTCTGTAACTGTAGGTGGGGACAGATGTTAACTAGTCTTACTGTGGTGATCACTTCACAATATACACAAATACTGAAACTAAAAGAATGTTGCACATCAATTTTACCTCAATAAAATACTGTTTTCTGAACAAGATGGGATAAGCAAGACTCATGGGAGAACCCTCTCTTTGTTGAGAAGCTGCTCTGATAAGCACTCCTGGGGAAAATGCCTGAGTGTGCAGGACCGGACGCTGCGCAGAAGGATTCTGTGTGGGGCGAGAGAGGGGCCTGCTGGTCGCCTCAGTGGCGGCGAGAGAAGGACATGAAACCAGAGGAAGAAGCGCCAAAAGACACGGTGTTCTTTCAACTAAATGAAAAACCACCCGATGAAAATAACGGGCAGCCAAGTCTAGAGAACAAGATAAGAAGAACAGTTCTTTGTTGTTTCTGAAAATTCCAACCACTTCTAATGTTTCTTCGGTGTGCTTGTCAAGATGTTTTTTGAATAAGCAAATCATCATCCCAGCAAGAGCCGCGCTGAGCCCCCAACTAATGGTTGGGAATGGACAGTGGTTCCCTTTCTCACTTGCCTTGAAGTCATACATGGCCCCAGAGAGAGAAATCTAAGTCCCCAGACTGTTGACAGGTATCCCTGCGTACTTAGTACACCGCTCCGAGAAGCTGGAAACTCAGTAGGTGGCTGCACAAGAGACAGCTTATTCTGCCGAAAGCCGGTATGGGGGGAGTCTTATCAAAGCCAAAGCTCAGTCTCCATAAAATATGGTGCCCTTGGGTTTAGGTTTTATTGGCTAAGTGCAGCATAAATGCAGTTAAAGCTTATGACACTGTTTGCCTTGCAGTAAATATCCACTTGAGCAAACTGGAAGGCAGAAGAAAACTGGGCTCTGCAGTGACAGTGATTATGCAAACCCTGGCCGCTCAGTTGCACAGCCCTGGGGCAGCGCATTGCAGCTGCCTCCCGAGGCCGCAGACTTCTGAGAAGGCTCCTCATCAAAAGCGGCTGGCTTGGCAGCCTGGAGAACTGGAAGGTTCAAGGCCAATTCACTGCTGGAGGCTATGCTCTGGCCCCTCTTCCCTTCACAGCTTTACTTAAACAGTCACCCCCAGATGCTGGTCAGGTTTGCAAAGGCCCAGTGACAACCTGAAAGGGCAATACTTGTTTGCTTGGCAAGAAGGTAAAAACGAGTCACCTTCAAAATGCAATCAGTGGCCTTGGGAGTAGGCAGTCCCTGGGACCTACTGCATCCCTACCGGCCAGGGAAGGACGGCACCTACGGAGGTGGGAGAGGCTGCTGAGCTGGCATGCACACAAAACACACACACCCTGTCACACATGCACCTGTCTCTCGCACACACACCAACAGGAACTGTCATCACCTACAAAAACAAACTATGATTAATTTTAAAAAGCCCACCTATAATCTGGGAGAAGTTATGATGGGTAAGTCGGCTGCTACCTATCTCCTCGTTGGCAGAAGGAGAACAGAAAACTGTCCTCCAGGCACAGCTGGCTTTAGGGAAGGGCCACGCGAGAGGGAAGAGGAGGCCAGGCAGTGGGAAACGGGTTCCTTACCTCCTCTCCCGCCTCAATGTCACGGACCGCACGCAGCAGGAGGTGAGGCCCATTGAACACAATCGAGCAGTTGGGATCACAGCTGTGGTTGAGCAAAGACACACTGGAGGAAAGAGGAAAAGGAAAGGGAGACCATCACTAGGCAGGCAGAGTCCCACATCTACATTTCATGACTCTAGTGGGCTCAGGGGGCGGGTTTGGGTGAGGCTGGGCACACTGGGGATCGAGCGTCCTGGGGGAGTCACCCAAGTGGCACCAGCTCACTTCATGTAAATGAAATTCTGCCCAGGACTGAGGCTAATTAGGGAAGTTGTTCATAAAAGCATTTCTGAGTCCTTTAGGGAGTGGGTGTGGGGAGGTAGCTGTCTCACTGATTCCAACCAGTAAGGCACCCCGCCAGGAGGACGGGGAGAAAACGGACTTGCAGAGCAGCAGCCTCGGAGATGACAGATGCGGCGGCGATCACGCAGCCCGCGCACCGGCCACCCCGCCCCGGGTCTCAGCTCTTGGGCTCCTCTGGAGGAACGGCCGCCTCAGCTAGATCAAAGAATAGTTAGGAGCACCTGCTCACAAACGGATAAATGCCGTTACCTTGCTGACCGGATCGGCACGTTCTGGGTGTGGCCTGGACATTGTATTACCGGAGTGCATTTGTTACCATCGGGGACAGGCAGGGGATTTCAGCTGCCCCCAAATTTGATAGTAATTAGAAGAACTCATTGGCATTTACCACATAAAAGCATGTCCTTAGCACTGGTGCATGTTTATCAAATGTTATCACCACAATAACGTTATGAGGATCCCTTGCACATGAAGAAAGGGGTATGTGGAAGTTAGGATACGTACCCCAGGACACTCCCCTGAATCTGAACCAGGCAGCCCGGACTCAGAGCCCATGCTCAGAACCCCTGTGACTGCTTTCTGATCAATACCAATAGACCTGTAGTTTATAACACTTGTGAGAAATAAGAAAGGTAGCTGACTTCTCAGACTGAAGATTAATTATAAGGAAGACTACATTTGTATCTGGACGTGTTCTAAGGGCATGAAAACAAAATGAAGCTCGCAGTGACTCTGGGGTGCTTGTGAAGGACATCCAGAAGCTCAGCGAGGAAGGCCGCCTCAGGGGTAGAGGAGAGGGCGCTCAGAAGGCCAAACCCCGAAAGGTTCTCACCTCCTGGGACAACAGGACTCGGAGTCTGCTGGGCCGAGAGCCAGATGAACCCAGCTGCTGCAGTTCAGTGAGTCTGCTGAAACCATCAGCCCAGAAGGGCAGGGCTGGGCAGTAACCAAATCCCAGCCTGATGGTTTATCAGCGCTCACAACCCCCAACTTCTTAACCCAAAATTCTTAAGAACAAGATTTAGGTCTGAGGTCTACCTCTGGAAATACCATAGCATACAATGTGGGTTATAAAATCGTTTTCTTTAAACTCAACATTTTCCATTTTCTTGTAATTCATCATATGTTTCAAGCTTGGCTCTTGAACCAGCTGCTGCAATAGCCTTCTGAACCACCTCGAAGAGGCTGGGGAGCTGGGTGGGAATTAAAGTTGTTTCTTCTAGTAAATGAAATACCATCCACATACCTAGGATACAAGCCAACACCAACTTCCTGCGTCTCTGCATTGCAGATGGTGAAAGTGTTGCAGATCACCTGTGAAAACAAGGGGGAGACACTCAGGATGACTAGAGTCACCTATAAAACCTCACAGACAAGAGCACAAAAATTTTCAAAATAAAATTTAGAAGTCTTTCAAGAGTTGCTTTGGAAAGATCCAACCCCCATGTGGATGTCCTTTCATCTGCAGAAGAACATATCGGGAACACACTTCCCTTAAGTGCGGAAATATCAACACCTGTAAAAAATCTCTGGCTTAAAGCAACACAAGGCCATTTATATCAGTCTAATTGTCTCCCCCACAGTAATACAGTTACACGGAATGTCCAAATTCAGCTTACAAATTATTTATTGAGAACTAGACTCGCACTATGTTGGAGTTTTCACTCAAACTGCATGCAGTTTCCACATGTCACTGTGTGTCTGGTGAGTAACACCAGCCTGCCTTCCGTTCCTCTGAAGAGTGAAGCGTATCCTGAGTGCGTCTGTGATCCAAGTTGAGGACAGAAAACAATGAGCCCAGAAAGGCATTCGGTGGAACCACCGCATTTACTAGGCAATGGAACCCCCTGAGTGCGGAGCACGGCCTCAGGCCCTACAGGGGGACGGGGCAAAGGGAGTGAGAGAGCTGCAGTGCCTGCACCCAGGGGACTGCAGACCCATGAAGGCTGCACCGATCGTGGAGAGAGCCCTGGACTTGGTATCAGACACCTGGGTCCTGGCCACACGTCACTGCCTCAGGCAGCACAGGGGATAGAGCAGTGAAGAAAAAACCCCAAATTCCTGCCCTCATGGAGCTTAAGGTCTGGTGGGGGAGACAGTTAAAAACTCAATGATGGAAAAAATGGCACATGTGGATAAATGCTAAGGAAGAAATAAGGTAAAGGGACAGAGGAAAACATACTCAGGAAAGCTCTGTAGGATAAGGTGACATTTAATCAGAGACCTAAGGAACTGTGGAAATGAACCTGTGCCCATCTAGGTGACAAAGGTTCCTATCAGGAGAAAGAGCAAGTGCAAAGGCCCTGAGGTGGGAAGATTCTTGGGCAGAGTAATGGCAAGAAGGCTGGTGTGGGTGTACAGGCAGGAAGAACAGGAGGGGAAAGGCAGGAGAGCAGAGGGGGTAGCGAGATCCAACAGGGACTCTGCCATGTTTGGGTTTTACACTGAGACAGAAAGCTGAGGAGTGACTGGGTTGACTTCTGTGTCGAAAGGCGCTCTCTGGCCATGGTAGAGAATGGGATATGCAAAGACAAGGGCGGAAGGACAGGAAACAGGAGCCAGACTGAGACATGACGGTGGCTCGATGCTGGCAGCGAAGTGGGGAGAAGTCAGTGGTGCTGCCCACAGGACTTCCTGATGACTGCTTACGGGGGACAAGGGAGTCAAGGACAGTGCTCTGGGTCTGATCAACAAGACTGCAGTGCCATTTATTAAGATGAGGGAGGCTGGAGAAGGCTGCAGAAGGAACAATCCCCCTTGGTTGAGGAGATTTGGGAGGAAGTCTGGTGGTTCTGTTACCATTAATGTATGTTTGAAATGGCCTAGTAGATGTCCAAGCCAAGACTAAGAATGAGCAACAGGAGTTCAGGGGAGCAGTCAGGGTGGAGATACACATTTAGGATGAAACAAAAGCCTATTGAGAACAAAGGAGAGGCGGCCACTCAGAGCTGGGGTGAAGCAGTGACTACAAGTGGATGCCGACTCTTTGTCATACAGTTTCCATAAAGGAGGAAGCAGATTTTCTCTAAAGCGGGTTTATATGAGGGAATGTGGAGTTTAAAAAAGCACACAGTCCTTTGAGACACTTCCACTGCTCCAAATAGCTCTGATATGACATCTGGTGTAACTGATCGTGATTTGGCATTTTTCCTCTAAAAGTCTGATAAAATGCATTTTCAAATCAGGAAATAAATTGGTGCACATACATGTAATTTAAACACATACTAGTTAAATTGCATTAATAGCATCTGTTTCATATTAAGCTGCAATGGTATACTGTCTATCCATAGTTATTTATGGAAAGGATGGTAAAAACATAGGACAAAAGATCCTGTGTTTTCTTTTTGAACCTTTAAACATTTTTAAATGGGTATGAATTGTGGAGAAGGATGTGAATTTTAACACCTGTTTTTAAAGCGTACTCAAGACATTACCTGACGCAGTCCACCAATGAAAAACCAGGTCACACAGATCAGTTTGCTAACTTCTGAATCAAAACATAACTTAAAAGTTGTTTCTCAGCTATGAAGCCAATTCAAGATTTTTCCAAAATAGGATTTATTCTGATGGAATTCTTAAAAAGGAAGAGCTAACAAGGGGAAATGTCAACTGGGCTGCCTCTTCCTCCAGGAAACTTTCCGTGATCCATAAACTTAGCTGACTTTCACTTTTCTCTAGCAGCATTTACCACACCGGATCATTGTTTACCCACATACTTGGCACCATACACACGAGATGGTAAAATGCTCAGAGGACAGTGATGGTGTTTCATTTACCACTGTACTCTCAGCCCAACTCCTGGCACATGGCAGACACTAAGGGATGTTTTTCTGATGTATGGGTGGTTGTAGGATGTGGTCCTTAGCAACCCCAGAGCATCATGATCTAGAATAGGCTCAGAGAAGATGCCAGAAACAAGTCATTGGTACCCTGTAGGTGTGGAAGAGGAAAGTTGGATGTACTTCTGTGCCATGAAAAGGAGTAGAAGTTGATCTTCCATCTGTTATGCTCTGGCATCCAATTTGTGTATGTCCCTGCTCACATTGCTCAGTCCATCCTTTCCCTCCACTCCAACTAATCTTTTGTGTAATGCTCTTTTCCATTAGTCCAGTTGGTGGGAAGACAGTCTTATCCATCAGAAGAGGACAGGACTTGCAGACTTCTACTTAAAATGCCAGGGGCCTGATACTTAGGGCAGTATTTGCAGAACAAATGAAAGAATGAATGAATGATGGCCCCCACATTTTCCTCCTTCCTTTCACTCTTGCATCTTTTCCTTTAATTCTTTACTTTCCTTCCTTCTCTCCCTTTTCCTGTTTTCACAATCATCAATCTGTCATCCTCATCTCTCATTCTGCCCCACTCTACAGTGTACGGTAGCATGCTTTAAAGTTTAATTGAACAAATTTCAGGCAAGTTCCCCATTTGTATTATTCTGAGAGGTGTTTTAGACTAGTGTTTTGAGCTAGTGAATAAAAAGTTTAACTTTTAACCTAGTCCCTCTTTCATGAAAAATACTGGCTCCATTAGGCAGATCTGAATTAGAAAAATGTTACAGGAAATATTTTTGACATTAATAACTGAGAGCAATAGTGACATGGGGTGCTCTTGTGCTTTTTCTTTCTAAATGAAAGAATTAAGTATATATGTCCATAGATACTCAACTGAAAAATTGAAAGGAATTGTTCTTTATACTAAGAAATAAAAGAATGGAAATAAAGCCCAGAAATAAAAGTTTAAACATTTTCTAAGTATTATCTTTGTGTAAACAGTTTTCTTAGGAAATTACACAGGTTAAATAATTAATGAATGAGTGCTTCACATAAGGATACATTTAGAAAAACATTTGATAAGACTATTTCAATAAAAAAGTAATTAGTTTAAACATTTATAAGCTTGAGTATTATTTTTAAGATAGTTCCGTGACATGCAATTAAAACATACATTTAAATTATTTTATATATATGTTTTGAATATAAAGTTAAGTTGAAAAGTATAAAATTATTTTATATGTATGTATTGAATATAAAGTTATGTTTACTCTTCATAATTTTTCTTTTAAAATAATCAAAAGCCTTTATGACATAACTTTGGAGCCTTCTAGATCATAAAAATCTAGTGGTCTAGTACAAGGGGTGATCGAACCTCTGTATTTTGTAAAAACAACTAAAGTAAAATTAGTAATATTCTATGAACTAAATTCTTATGTAATTTGGTTCAGGTTGTGGGTCCAGAACCTGACATTTGTATCCTGGAGTTAAAAATTCCCCTGTAGCAATACCAAAACACAAAGTAAACACCTCAGGCTCTTATTATATATATTTATCTATTTAAATTCCACAATTTTTTTCTCGAATTTTCTGAACAAAGGTTTTTATTGTAGCAGCAGATAAGTTAAGGTACTTTGAGACAAGGGAGTCACCAACACACCATTACCTTTTAATGGCAAAGTTGAACGGCCATAAGAAAACTTACAACCCATTCGGAACAGATTAATTCTACACAACAGAAGAAGCCCAGCCACTCTGCAGCCTCTGCTCCCAACTGCTCACTTCTGCAGAGAACTTGGCCTGTATGCACATAGCATTACCTGGCTTCTGGCCTCCTTTGAAGAATGCTTTCTGTTCAAAGAATTACAAATTTTAAAACACACTTAAATGAAAGGGAACTCTGTGTCTGAACACAAATAGAGAACAACCACTTTCCTCAAAGACCGTTCGCATCTCCTTTAAAATTTCTCTATTTAAAGCATTAAGTAGAATGCTCAAGACACAGAAATGCAACATGTAGTGATTATTAATTAGAGGAACTAAAGGTGAATTTTCAAAAAGGAGCTTACTGCATTTGGTTTTATTAAGCCTGTGAATAGAAGGAAAGGAAGTAGGAAGAATTGGCGGTTAAGAAAACCAAAAGCAGAGGTTTTCAAACAAAATAATTGCTCCTCCCTCCTCTCCCTAGAGATAGTAATTCTCAAACTTTAGATGTGTGGTAAGTATTTCAGTCAGGGTATAGTCTCCTCCCATGGAATAAGACATTTTATTAAATACAAAATTACTTTTTCAGAATCTTTCTCATAAACCTTAAGAGATTTACATTTTTACCTCCTGATTCCTCCCAGCTGCATGGCAAATATTTACCCATCTCTCATGACTCAAGTTTGGCCTTTCCTAACATCCCACTTCCGCCTTTCGTCCCTCATTTACTATCCTTTTTGAGCCCCGAAAATGAAGGGTTTGCAGTCTCAACCCAGAAGGACGGGAAGAGACCAGACTCGGGAGGGAGGGCAGCTTAGGGGCCAAGAGACTGCACTTCGCAAGTGACAGAGCCACAAATCCCAGGATTCACAAGTGTTTGCAGAAGGTTTACAACAGTAAGGATGAGTATGGCACCTGTTTTGATGTTTTTAAAATCAATACATGAAAGAATTAGTGCCATATATTTTCCCTCTACCAGGAAGTAGCTGGAGAGCCTCCATGCCTGACCAGTGGGCTGGCTTTAAGGTGACAGGGGGCAAATGACTACGTTCATGACTCTGCCACCGAGGTGCTTCCTTGCTCCACAGCTGGCCTTCGGGGGGTCTCACATGATAAAGTTTTCTAATGTTTTTCAGCCATGTGCTATTCGTTTGCAAGCCTAATGGGCCACTGGTTAAAGACAGCAAGCAAGGGTGTTGGAAAACAAAGAAGAGCATAAAAATGATAATTCCATAAATTCCACTCAAGATGCTCCATATAATGACTTTTATCCGGTTGAAATTCTTACATAGCATCACAAGACATCTCTAGTATTTAGAAAATGATAGAAAAGGAATATGCAATGACTATATAGTCTTATTTTTAGCAGATGGCATGAAAACTATTAGAGCCTCCAGTGTGTTATCTGAAAACCTAGCCACATAAAATCTTCTCTTTTATCTTGTCATTTAGAAACACAATGTGAAAATTAAGCTGGTTTCTTAGAGTAAATTTTAAGAATGGTAGACATCAGGTCATGAAAACATGATGCTAAGGCCCAAACCAAAAATACTCATTTAAAAATGAATGTACATGTTCATAAATAATGCTTTAATACAAAACTAACTTAAAGCAAATTAAACTACATATGCCACTTGTTAAATGGGAAAATGAAAAATGTGTCTATTATATGAATATTATTAAAGACTTTGCCACTGTACCTTGTAAGACAAGCCAAGTAAAAAATAATCTTAAGGAAATTTCTTCATCACATCCCATATAATAATATACTTGGAAATGCAACCTCCAGACCCTGGGACATTCAAGTACCATCTGTTTCTACAACTGCAATGGAGTCCATCACAGACTGTGGTCGCAAAGAGTACACACCAGACATACGAAATACTCAACAATGACTTTCAAGGCTAAAACTCATTATCCAGGGCACTACATCATAAGTGAGGGAATAGTGATCCCAAAATCATGCTTCCTATTTTACGTTTTTCCCAAGGTCAAACTACCAAATGTTAGCAAATGAGGAGTCACAGAGAGAAGTTCTGTTAGATAATATGTGTGCTTTCTAAAAACCGCTCACATTTTCATTTTCCTAAGAGCTTTCCCCATAGCAGAACCTATTATATCTCAAACAATTGTCCTTCATAATAGGAAGCAAAACAGAGATGATACTCACAAATGTGCCCATTGTTCTTGCCTGGAGGATATTACCTGGCATTTCACCTCCTTATAAGTCATCTGATGATAAAAGCACTTACTATAGATGTGTGCTAAATATGTATAAAAAAAGTCTAAAGCTTTGTAACATGATTTCCATTGTTTAATTTTCCTTCCACATCCTGAGGCTTAGAACTGCTATGATACTCTTAAATAATTTATTACAGGATATTGTTGTAGGTTTCCATAGCTCTGCCATAAGAGTCTCTTCTGTTAAAAATTTCATTTCATCATCTTCCTATCCAAAAAGTTATTACAATGAACTCAATTTTCTCCCATAGATCACACTTAAAGATTCTTTTGTTAAGTTTGAATCTCCAAAAATGATAATCTAGTTTCATTCTCCTCTCCCCATGTACTCAGAGCAAAAATCCACCAACGTAGTATGAATATCTTTCACTGGAATTTTTCTTAGTTCCAGCACTAAATTCCTAAACGAAGTGCGTGAGGTGGTATGCATCACCTGACTGAGTGAGGCTGAACTGGATGAAGCTGAGCGTGGCTCACATCATCTGTGCTTTTCCACCAAGTTAGTGGAGAAAAGGAAACTACAGAAAAGGTTCTATGTGAAAGATAAAAGCTGAACACTAACCAACTGCTTAATGTAATCCCCAAGTAAAAGATGAATTCAGGTGTGAGTTCAAGTTCTCCTGGTACTACATAGAAACTGAGGTGTATATTCTCTCCAGAAGAAATTTTGGCAAGTGCTTGTTACGTTGATCACACTTGACATCTTAGGGAGAGAAGCCCCGGATGGAAGTATTTCACGTTATAGCAGGGACGCATGCCAACTCATCTGCAAGCCCAGGGGCCTGTACAAGGGCGTCCTGGGGACCAGCACCCGGGCTGTTTCAGGCAGCCAGTGGCGGTAGTTGAGGGAGACCCTCCACAGGTCAGTCCTGTGGATACCCACGTACACCTGTCCCTGGACACTGCCCGGTGACCCCTGGAGACAGGAGCCAGGGAAGAAAGGGCACCAGGCAGACTGCGAGTCACAGCTCTAATCACGCAGTCCAGAGGCTGCAAGGAATTGGGCTCTGAGGTCAGACAGTCCCTCCTGCGGCCTGTCAAGGTGTGCTCCCTGCTTCTCCGAAATAGAGAAGGAAGTAAAGAGAAAATAAATTATGCTTCATTCCCATCCCCACCCCATCCCTTGCTTTCGAGGGAGCCCATAATTAGCCTTCCCCCCTTCCTCCAGCCACTCTTACAGACAGCTGGGTACACCAACAGGGCTGGCGGGATTTCAAAGCAAGGGTGCAATGTGAGCATCTTCTGGTACTGTTTTAAATTAATCACCATACTGAATACATCAATGGTGCTACTCCCGGCTCCTCTCCAGACCAGATTCCTGAGTTGGCAACCACATAAAGCACCAGCACGCTGCCCCTGAACCACTTCAGGAGGGACGAACAGGGACCTCAAGGGAGGCAGCCTCGCCCCACTCAGAGGTCATCAGAATGTGAAGAGAGAATTGGAGATTCAGATGGAATACATCATTTCTTTGTAATACGCACTGCTGATAGTGACAAACTCCTCTGGGCTAGTCAGCGGGACTCCTGAGGAAGAAAACAATTTAGAAGCATGGCTGCAAAAGAGACAGACGTGCTGGCCTCCTCCGCCGGTCTCTCCTCTGGCGCTTGCCCTCTCATGGCATCCTCTGAATGTTCTACTCGTCACAACTTCATGTCTCTGCAGGGCAGGCCAGGCCCTCTGCCGGAAATGTCCCCCCTCCCAGCACCACTGATCTGGGGAGACTCTGGGTCCCTCTGCGAGAGGCCTTCGGCCGGTGCTCCTGCAGGACCCGTTCCACATTCACGCAGGGATAACAACTGTGTGCTCACATCTGAGCTCCAAGAGGGGAGAATTCTACTTTCTTCTTCTTGCCCCAGCTCAGACTGGTCTGACACACTGAGCGTGCTCGATAAATGTTTGCTGAATGAATGAAGATGGACTGAGACTATTTAATGTCAGTGGCTTTGTTAGCCTTGGTGACTTCTATTTAGAATCATTAATAAACCAAGGCAATCATCATTATATAGCGAAAAAAAAGAAAAAAAACACTCTCTTACTGTCCTCTTTTCTTCTCTCCCGTCCCCTCTCCATCCCTTCCTACAACACTCCTCCGGGAACCTACACAGACTAGGTTCTGGAGCTAAGAGAAGGTGTAAGGTAAGGGCCCTGCCCTCCAGGGAGCCACAGCTGCTGGCGAAGCCATGCAGGGGGACCCGGAGCTCAGCTGGGGCAGGGCTGGGCCGGCTCCCTGAAGAGGGGATGCCCGAGAGGGGCGTGGAGTGTGGAGTCACGTGTAGGACTCCAGCTTCTTATGCTTTATGTGACATAGCAGGAAACTGCCAACTTAATTATGAATTCTAAAAAAAAAAATTTCATTAGATTGAAGAAAACTGGCATAAACTTGATACCTAGAAGACTGCTTTGACTTTCAAAAGTCAAAGGCCGTGAGGGTGGTGACCGCTGATAATTAGCAGACATTACAAAGTGAACACTGATAAGTTAAGGGGGCGAGGACATAGGCTTGCTGTGGGCCGAGGAGCCAACACCCAGACATTTCACCCTTGGCTTAAAGGACTCATGACCTCTGAAACGTGTCCTGTTCTCACTCCATGCTGCTGAAAGTGGAAGGGAGAAAAAAGCATAGCAACATTAAAGACAGTGTTGCCTAAAAATGCCACAATTTAGCTGTTTCCTCTGAAGAGTAGGAAAGGAGATGCAGGAATGCAAGCAGGGGCGGGTCTGAGGAGGGGAGCTCCGAGCTGGGGGGGCCCTGCCCTCACAGCTTTCCTCGGCCACTTTCTGGGGCCACCTGCGAAGCACCCCACCAAACCCACTGTTTGCTAACAGAGCAAAGCTGTCACTGCAGCCCAAACATGTTGCCTGAGAGGAACGTCTGCCTCTCGGGGGCCACAGTTGTGAGCATTTCTCAGCCGCCATCTCTCCCACTTCACAGAGAGCTATTCATATGGTATCATTTGAGGAGTGTAGAGAGGAAAGCTAAGGGAAATGAATACACAGTTCCAAGGCTGCCCTTACACATCAGCAAAGTGTAGTTTGTCAAAATAACCTTCTTAGCAGAAAACTCAGTCCTGAAGGAATTACACTACACACAGGACAGAGTGGGAGGGTCTGGAACATAGAGTTGTACCCCTGGGCCTTAAAACAGGTTTATTCATTCACTTGCTAAGGGCCTATTTTATATACCAGGCACAGTGCTAGATACTAGGAAGGACTGAGGGAAAAGGGCCCCTTTCCCCCTTTGGCCTCATGATCCACACAAAAACAGAATGTAAAAAATGTCACGTTTCTCTCTAATTCTGATAAATTTCAGCCTTCCTCAGCCAAAGTTTATTTCCTCACTATTGGCCATATTTCTTTGTAAGTCACTCTGTCAAAACCCAAGTTGCCGTAATGCAGGGCAGCACTCTAACCTGTCAGATCAACTTAGAAACATGTGAGTCTGCTGCTCTTCCAGGGCTCTGGGAGGCACGCTGGCCTCCCCCTGCTCTCTGATTATCCGCACAAAGGGTTGCTGGGCATTGCCAAAGACCCGCTGGGAGACGGGAGTGAAATGGATGGCCTCTGAATTCTCCCACCGTCTAACTGCAGCCAGCCACCCTTCCCAAATTAGTGCCGCAAAGAGAGGGATCTTCTCTCCCCATTTCAGGCTGGGAAGATAAATCAGCTACAAAGGAGCACACGGCTAAAGGAGGAAAGAGAAAATGAAGCCTAACACTTTGTCTTGTCAATGTCATGGTATCTGTTGGTTTTCATACGTGGGACAATCAGAAACAGAATTGGTAAAAACCCTTCCTGCCCATCCCAGCCCTCCCCGTATATTCCCTCCCCAAAATAAATGTGGTTGTTTTCTCTTGTTTCATGAATACCTTCTGCCTTCCCATCTGATCACATTTAAAAACATCACTCAGTAAATAGTAAGATGTACCATTTTGTCATGGTCCCCTAATAAAAAACCACTAACAAACTATGTCAGGCTATCAGTTGTATGTAAAACAGATTCTAGTTTCAGAAATGTAAAATTATGAAAAAATATGCATCTTGGAGTTAATGAAATTCATATCACTATGTACACCTCCACGTTCCTAGAAGAACATGTCATGATCTACGTAACTGGGATCTGAGGACAAGACCTTGCGTCACCTGGCCACATTAGGCCCTGAGTCTCTGACCAGCCCTCGTTTCTCAGAACCTCTTCCACTATACAGGTTGGGTTACTCTCCTGACCCCTACCGCCATCCTAGGCATTTGCCACCACTTCCCATCGTTTTCACCATCCACTGAAGCAGCTGTCATGGAACAGACTATGATAAGTCACTCAAAACCCCAAATATGCCCCTGATATAAAGTTACATTGCTCGTGCCACGTCAATCGTCTTGCCAAATTTAGCTATACTCCGGAGGTGACTGAATGCACATATGTTCCTAGCATTATCTTTCAATACAGCCTTACGCAGTGCGGTTTCCCTTGGAATGGAATTCAAATTAGTGACTTTAAAACCCAAGTTCACTTTCCCCCCACCTACCACCTAGCGATCTCTAAATAACCACCTGAAGGCACCTGTGAGGATAATTTGGATAGAGAAGCCACGGATGGAGTTCAAAGTCGTTCTGTCAAATTGCACGGATGGGTGCTGAACGCTCTGGAATCCTGGCTCGCTGCTTTTCATTGAGAGTACTGGTCTTCAAGTCCATTTTGCATCTAAAAGAACTGAAGAGAGAGATACAAACCCATGTACCGGGACAATATTGCCCAGGACCTGAAGAAACGTGGGCCCTGTTTCACCATTGCACTCCCCATGGCAATGCCGGTGGTGGCTAAGCTTCTAGAACACCAGCCAGAGCCGCTGGTGGCCAAGATGCATTCCATGGTTATGCAAAGGTCTGAGAGCGTCACTTTATCATTATGCGCCTATGCTCTTCAGATATTTAAAAATATATATTTTTCAAGACTACAGACAAATCCTAGCTATTAAAAGTGACATTATGCTGCCTGCAGTATGACCATTAAAACTCCACGCTTCTCCTGTATTTTCCTTCATAATGACCATTCTTAACATTGCCCCGGTGAAGAAAAAAAAAAGTCTCAACTTCCTAATTTGTGAGTTTCAACAGTCACCCTACAGGTAACTACTAGAAATAAGAGAGTTCAGTTTTCTGTTTCTTGGGTTATACACAGATTAATTAGTTATCTTTAATAATAAAACTTCAAATGATTCTTCCTTTCCCTCCAGCCTTAGTCTGCACATTCTCTCCTCATTTTCCCCCAACATCTAAATGTAAAACAGAACAAATTCACTAAAGGAATCAGAGTGTGATCATTACAGCAAGCATAACGGAATTAGCATATGTGAAGTTTCCAACTTGGAATTCACAGACATGAATAGCCTAACAGTCCAAATGAGAATTAATCTGCTGTTTCTGAACAAAAATTCAGTGACTTATCAATGGCAGGAAAAGAAATGTTGGCTTCAAAGAAAATAACACAGAAATATCCCTAGGTAAAGATTACCATAAAGCCTGTTTGAAGGGGGAAAATGAACCAAAACATTATCAGTAAAAGATAAGCCTAAAACACTGAAATACAAGGATTGTTTTGGGAAGTGGAGTAAAAATGGAACAGAAGTAAACAAGGCATGAAAAGAGGAGGATTAAAGGGACAATGGGTTGACAACAAAAAAATTACAAAGACTCACGGGAAAGAGAAGTATGAGATGCACTGAATGTCACTATGCATTTCGATTGTCATGAGGAAAAATAAAAGACGGACAAGAATAGAAAAAAAAGATACAAAGATTTTACATGGCTGCTTGATAGTTTAGTCCAATCAGTCAAAAAGCTGGTTTACAGAGGCAAATGAGTGAAGAGGCAGCTTACAGGCAAATGAAGAGAGTCCTGGGTGATGGGCACCACGGTCACCGTTGTTCTACCAAACTGATTTGGGAAGACTGTGATACTAGCTCCCCAGATGCTCCTGTTAATTACTAATGAAAGGTATCCCCCTGCTTCCAGCAGGGCTAGTGTTCCATGCCAAAGAAACATTGAACGTCGACATGTGCCCATAGTATGTTCTGTGTTATTATGGTATAGACTCACCAGGTTTTCATTAAGCCAAAGGCAAATACACCATTGGTTGCCCATGGAAGCAGAGAGTTCCTAAATGATGAGCCCTAACTCCCCAAATGTCCTCAACTGTATATACAGCATCTTGTCCTACCAAAAACCTTCGAACATTTCCAACGTCATATCCTTATGCAGGGGTTGATGCATATCTAGGTGCTCTGTCAGGGTGAAGACTTTTTAGTCTCAGTAAGGCCCTAGATTCCAAACAGAAAAGAAGTTCTCAAATAGAGTAGGTAGGAGTTAAGGACTGAGCAGGAGGCTGTAAGAATCTAAAACAAAGGAACTTGATAGGCATGTAATCATGAAATCCCCCAAACATCCCAGAAAGTGAAAAAGATAAATATCTCTGGTAAAGTGCTGTTATTTCCCCAAAGAGGAATTCAAGATAGTTAAACCTCTTTAGTCCTAATATAAACTATTATCAGTGTAGTCGGAGACAAAAACAAGTAAGAGTAGAGTCCTTTTTTCTTCTGCTTCCATAATTAAATTTACTACATTGGGAAACTTGTCTGCACATTGATATAGTATTGGGCTCCCAACTACATGAAATCTTTAAATTAACTGAAAATATTTTCCAGGATGTTACTCTGCAGAGAGGAGAAAGGCAAAGCAAATCTCCAGAAAACCAGTTAAGATGTAGGGTTAAGCTGTAAAGAGCGAACAGCAGCAATAGTAGAAAGCCTGCTAACACTTTCCACAGTTTTTCCATATAAATTAATGGTAACTGCTTCTTCACTTTAGACCATTTCAGCTTAGGAAAGGTTTCATAGGAACGGATAGCAGGGGAAACCTGCATATTATAAAGGGTAATATTTATCATGTATGTCAAGGTTCCATTTACCTCCCACCCACTGAATAAACAGAAATCTCCCATGCCCTCGTGTGCTGGCAGAACATACTCTGGGCTGTCTCCCATCTCATCCCTCTCCATGTGCCATAAGTAATTGCTATCTTAATTTTGTTTCTTCCCTTGTTTTTATAATAGTCTTACCCATATGCGTATATCTCTAAACAACATACTGTTTAGTTTTGCATGCCTTGGTTTCTTATAAACAGAATCATAAGGCATTCATTATTTTGCAACTTGTTTTTGCTTTTGTTTTTTTGGCTCAACATCACGTTCCTAAGATTCCCATTTGCATATGTTGACTAAACACGTAACCAGAGTCCATTCACTTTCACTACCTAAGAGCCCCTCTTGCAAATGAGCTCCAGGAGGCACATACGAGAAGAATGCCCATGGTAACATGGTCTGTAAGTGTAAAACATGGCAAGTAACCCAAATGTTCACTATCAGGAGGCTCCATAAATAAATCATGACATTTTCTATACTCACGCCCACTAATGTGTCTGACACACAGTAGGCCCTCCATTAATATTTTTTTGAATAAATGGACTTGAGAGAAAAATATAAGTGATTCATCACGGTGCTTCCTGTGAGGCCAGCACATGCTAGATGTCCAGTAAGCACCTGACATTCATCCACAAAAATATGTTTGCCCCTCAAGTGGGCTGATAGATACTCAGGAAAACTGAGTTATGACAGGTGGAGAACAAAATGGGAACTGTGATAGGGGTACGCGCCCCACGAGGGGCAGACAATGTGATATTTCTGACGGTGTTGCTTCTAACTGCTTACCTGAGCCCTACAGACCACTGCGGTTCACAAATGTCCCTCTTTCTCCTGCACCCCCCACCTCCCTCCTTTAGCATCTTTGGTATTCCGCTCTTCTGGACATGAGTCTGCCTGGTACACTTGGGAAGGATTTAGGGAGGATGTAAGAACTGCCTTTATTTCCTTCCTCTGCCTACCCACCTCAAGCTCTGATTAGTCCAGTGATAATTACATTCTGTTGGGCAACAATTTGTCTCTCACCGTGTCACCATTGGAACACTGCAGACCCATTTTAAGACAGTTGAGTTACCCTGCTTATTGTCTTTTTAACATATTCGATGTCAGGTCTGCACAGAACTAACCCCCTCGAAAAATGATCACCATTCCAGCATGCTATTTGTCTATTTCTCATTTCACTGAAATAGAAACTGATCGTCAGGTAACACCACCCGTAAAGATGCAGGGAAGACAAATCACAGCAAACCAAATGAGCGTGTGCTTATCTGCGGGGCCAGCCAATTACTTTCAAAAGAACTGGTACAGAAAATAATGAAAAGGAATTAAATCCAAAGGTAAAGAAAAGACTGCCAACTCCAGACAAGTTTTTCGTGAAACTGAGGATTATTCACAGCAGTTCATCTCACTCTGACTTCACTTTGTCATTTTACCAGAGTCATAATTTAGACCTGACCGTTTAGCCAAAAACAAAAAATAAACTAAATAAAAGGAAGGCAGGCAGTCAGGAAGGAATGAAAACAGCCTTTATTCTGACAGGAGAGACATAAGAGATGCAAAATCATCCTTTTCATGTCTGTTTCTACAATGAAGTCCCCCTCTCCCCCTCCCAACCCTCCGCTGTCACTCCCTCCACTGCGTTTCCCTCGCCTCTCTTGGTGAGGATGCTGGGAAGGGACTGAAGATGGCCAGTCCTCACTCCTTAACTTCAGCTTTCCTCTGGACATGCTTTCTGTTAGTGTGAGCTACCATTTCACTGCAAAGGAATCAACTCTTCCTCTGGCGCTCGGATCTCTCCTGGAGTGGCTGTGTATCTTGCGTGTGTTTAGCTGATGCACACCCTCTGCTCTGGGCATATTGCTACTGTATTTGAGCAGACTCGAAATCCTTCTTTCAATAAAATATCTGTCCTATCAATACTATCTCCTCCACATATTTCAATTAAGTCCAGCAGCTTCCCTGACCTTTCTGTGTCTGCCCTTCTCTTCCAGGGAGCCTCATGCTCCGACTCGCCTAGCCTGCTAGAAGCAGGGTATCTGGAAAAGCCATAACTTACCTTCCTAGTTACTCTCTCTCTCAAGCTTTTGGAAGTAATGAGGGAAACATTTACTTTGGACTTCATCTCACACCAAAATGTAGAATTGTGCGGTTAGATACAAAATGACAGGGGCCTTGCAAGAAAGGCCCGGTCCGGTGTTAGAGGGCAAAACAGCCAAGGCAGGGGACTCTGCACGTGATTATCACAGAGACTTTAGGAAAAGAAGGGAAACCAACGTTTTCCAATAGCCGCAGTGAACCATGCACAGCTACACATTCTTTTATCTGCCTGGCAGTTGGGAGGAGTTACCACCACCTTCATCTTACCGATGAGGAGAGTGAGGCTCAGACAGGCCAAACAGCATCAGAATCTGAACCCAGGTTTTTCTGACCCTCCAGCTCCAAAGCATCGCATGTTCAATGTGAAGGCATCTTGGAGGGATGAGGCCAGAGACTGTTTTGACCCCGTGGCCACACGAGGCACATGGCTCAGTCAGGAGGCCCTCGCCGTCTGGCTCCCGCCTTCCTGCCTCGCCTTCTCTCCTCCTCACCTGCCGTGATCTCCCCCCTCCAGCCACACAGAGCATCCTGCTTTCTCTCAGGCGCTGTGCTGATGAATGGCTCTGGGCCTTTCCACAGTACTTGCCTTGTCTGAAGGCCCTTTCCTCCAGCTTCACCTCCCCAGCTCTTACTCCAATCTCAGCTCCAGGGTTCCCTCCTTCAGGAAGCTCTTCCTCACCTTCCAGTTGGGTACAAATGCTCTGCCTCCAGAACAAAGTGCTTCCCCGTCACGGACCACCACTGCTCATCTGCTCCGGGATGGAGGAACCACACAGTATTTCACGCTGCAGCTCTAGCATACAGTACTGTGACTGACACATCAAGGACGAAAACTGGGCAGATGGACAGAAATCACAGGGTACTACATCTGGGATCCCCATATGGAAAATCTTTACAAACCAGAGAGATCTATCTCATGACCAGTGTTAAAGCAGAAGCTGGATAACAGCCGATCAGGGGTGGTGAACCACTCCTGACGCGGGTGAGCAGTAAGTAGTGCTAGGGGAGCCTCCTGGAACACCCGTGCTGGCCTGACACGCGGCTCCCAGCTGCTCTGGTCAAAGCGCCTGAGACACGAGCGAGCGTCTAAGAAGCTAGTGTGGCACAATAAGGAGAACACAGAGAGAAGAATCAGAAAACCTGGATTCTAGTCCTGTCTCTGACTTCAGGATGTTAGTCATTTCATCTCAGTTTCCCCATTTATAAAATGAAAGCTGAAAAGAGTCAGGCAGCAGTGACCAACCAGCTGGTGTCTCGAATGCCTGAGTGCTCGGCGTCTAAGGAAGGTTCCTGCTCGTTTCCGTCGTTCATCGGGCTCTGATACGATGCACTGATGCCCAAAGCCCTCGGCCTGTCCATCTTGCACCTACACTTTCTTCTCTGTCTGTTGGTTCCTTTCTCTAAACAGTAAAGTGTAATACACACTGGAAAAAATGAGTAAAATCTACCTATTTTATTTGCATGCATGGGACAGGATAACTTCCAGAAAAAAATTAATAAGACGAATTCAGGAAAACTCCAAGTCTAAAGGGAAATCAGTATTGACTCACAAAAGGTAATCAGTAGTAATTCTAGTAGACACTTAGTTCCTTGGATTTAACACTTGCATCTTTGGCTTTGCTTGACACGAAAGGTACATGATATGTAATCATCTGTACTGTTATTGAGAACCATTTGAATCCCCTTGCGGTAAGGTTGGTGTCCACAGGAAAAGGTCCATTAACAAATGAATATGATTCATATGCTTTGCTGTTCTTGGCTCTTTGTGATGAGAGCAGAAACTTGGGTAAAGTGGCAAAAATCTCTTTTCTGCCTGAGAATGATCCTGACGTGAAAACCAACTGATGGCATTGGTGAGAGAAGTGTCTCAGTCGAAAGAACAGCCAGAAAGTAGTTTTATAAACCACTCTAATACTGATTTAATAAAGAATCATTTACATATCTGGATTACTTAACTTTTTTGATTACGACATTTTTCAGGGAGAGAGATGGAGAATTATATGCTATATGGCATTTTTACATTTGGAAATTCGGAATACCACATGAATTGCCAAAGGTCTCCTGGGTGGTACTCAGCCCCTTAAAATGGCAACATTAAAAAAAAACTAACCCCTTTCTCCTGGCAAAAATCAACGCAGTATGTTTAAATTCTACCAGATGTCTTTGAAAATTACTGAGAACAGGCAGAGTTAAATATGGTTTAAATGTTGGTAGGTCTCTGAAAAGAACTGAAGAGAATCCCAAGTTACGGTTCATTCTCCACTCTTAATTCTCTCTCAGCCTCTACAACAAAGAAGTTTCTCTCAGCAGAGACGCGCAGGCTTGTTCTCCTGATATAAACTGAGTCGACCCTGATTTCTAGGAACATAATTTTCAATCAAATAATTTTCTTACATTTTCCACTTTTCCCACATCAGTTGGCTAAAGGAAAGATATCTGGTTATAATTTCATTTTGAAGGGAAATGAGTCTTGAGAGAATGCATTTTATCTTGTCAGCATTTTGGATCTGAATTTCCATCTCACCTTTCACCCTAACGTCTCAGCTTGCGTAAGACGCAGAGAGAGACACACAGCTAACAGCATTCATGAGGACTAAGGAAGGGAAGGCAGACAAGCCCCTAACTGGCTCTGCAGAGTGTACCCTCAAACACAGGCGTCATTCTCTCCTACTGCTATTTTTGGAAGCATTTATTTCAGTCATGGAAAAGTTAAATGTTGTCATATAATTCCAATTTTTTTCCATTCCAGCTCTGAACAGTGTCCGGGCTGTTAAGATTCACGGTCTCTACAGTGGCTTTCACACTGTGCTCTCGGGAACCCTTGGAGCCAAGGAGAGGGGAGGCGTCATTAGGAGATGCTCCCTATCTCCTAAACCCATTTTACTATAATTAATTTTTATTATGAGAATGCAAGCTCCATGAAAGCAAGGTTTCTGTCTTGTTCACTGACATAACCCTGAACCTAAAACAGGGCTAGAATAGTGCTACAACCTTTCCGAATGACCAAACGGAAGGACTGATGCGTTGCATTCCTACCACGGCTGGGCATGGTTCTCGCTGACCTTTGCAGCCCTCTAAGGCAGGTAGGGTGGTTAATGTCATTTCACAGAGGAGGCCCCAGGCAGCCTGGCTTTGGATTCTCCCTTCTAAATACTAATCACACTGCCTAGCCTCCCACATGGGCCAGCAGCTCTTCTCATCTGCTCCACATATACGATTTCCCAGCACTTGGGCTAAAGAAAGGATTGGTAATGGAGAAATACTACATTTAAAGAACACTGACTTTATGGTGAGATCCAAAGACTGGAAGTCACAAACCTCACTTCTTGCTCTGTTTTTACCACTACCTTTGGGACTTAAGTGGCCTAATTTCTTACTGCTTCAGGCTCTATCTCAATTTTTCACTTATCTTGCAAGGTTACTAGACATGAAATGATTAGAGAATCCTGATATCAGAAATTCAGTTTTGAGTCCAGAACACAGGGGAAGGACCGGGTGATGGCCACAATCCTAAAGCTCAGTGCTCTGTGACTGATACCCACGTGCAGCGCTGTCCACACGGCTCCTTTATTCCCCAACATCCTTTCTGACTGGACAAGCCATATTGTTAGGCAGAAAAAAAGACATGAGTGGGGTGGAAAGAGAATAAAGCCAGTAAAGCCCACTAAAAGGGACTCAAAGAGTTAACCAGATAAAACCAGAGAGCCAGAAAGAACTCACAGAGTTAATGAGTTAGTTAGTTGAAGTTTCGAAGGCCAGGAGTGACTTACATGTCCAGATATTCCCCAGATAAAGAAACATATCCAAGTGTAGCCCATGTCTTCATTTTATCAATTAGATTATGCCATTGTAAAAATCTACTTAGCCTGCAAAAAGGCCTGGCTTATTCTTTAACTTAACCTATATGCTGTTTTTTCCTCTTCTTCCAGTGCCTTAATCAAGTAACTTTGTAACCAGGACAGGAGACAGACTTCCAAAGTATAAATAAATCTCTGTGGGCAAAGAATGCTGAATCCAGGCCAACAGTCATCTAAATAACCCTAGTGTTAAAACAAAACTTCAAAGGAATTAAAAATAACCTGTATACATCATGCCTTTTACTGACTCCTACGCATAAGGCCCATAAAACCCCAGACCCTAAACCCATAAACATGCTTCCTCTCTGAGGTTTCCTACACTCGCCCTTCTTCGAGTGTGTCACTCTCTCTGTTCTAGTCCAGGTAAGTAGGGAGGGGCTGCTGAGAGCTCTGATTTGAGCTTGACAAGACTGCAGCTATATGACCATGCTCCTTAGTAACCTGCCTGAAAATCTCTTGTCTTTGCCTTTGGGAAGCTCTAGGAACATAATCTCACTCCATCCAGTACTCTGCAGCTCCCCCAGATCCTGGGGTGGTAGGGACTCAGTTCCCACACCATGCAGATTCAAAGGGACACTGGACTCCAGGTGACCCTGGCTTTAAGAGTTAGCAAGGGAAATGCCCAACGCCTAGCAGGAGTTCAATAAGCTTCCCTTTCCTTCCTCTCTGCTTTATTTAAGTAAACCTGCCTTTGTCTATGTTGACTCTGGCCTGCTCCTCCCTTGGAGTATATTCAAACAAAACCTTAACTCTCTTCACTACTGTGTCTCTGCCCTCCAATTCTTTGTTGCAGCAGGGACAAGAACCAAGGAGAATAAACTCAACTCCCAACAACATGGCTTCCAGTTCGGTTGCCAGGCAGCTGGGCCAAGCTCCAATTAACATGTCATCCAGGTGAGGTGGAAGGGGAGAAACAGAACCCTACACGTTGGGTGTGCTGAACAGAAAAGATAAAAACAGGCACACAGAATCTCAGGCCAAGTTTTGACCTCAACAGCTACAAAACTAGTCATCTCTGTGTTTTACTGTTTCTAGAAACACTCATAGAGGAAAAATCACAGTGGCCCTTAATACATGATAATGTCTCCCATGGGCTTACTTCTGATACGGTATTTTAAATACATGACAAAATCCAAGGCTATAGTTTCACATCTTGCCAGAAATTGGGATTTCACTTGAACTATAAAAGAGTCGGGGGAAGACATGAGGTCCTTCTTTATAAGCTCTTATAAAACTAGAAACCACTGGATGGCCATGCAGTGCCTGCTGCTGGCACTGTGTTCAGGAAAATAAAGATGTCCAAAGCCCTGTTTTAAAAACAGGACGAGACTTCTGGTTCCAGCCTAGTGTGTAAGGAGCTTGGAAGTCATTACTCCAGGCTAACAAGTAAAAAGCTGAACAAACTGAAACATCAACAATTCTTAGAGCCATCAAAGAAGTGAAGTCACAGGGCAGACTGCTGCCCCCAAAGTGGAGAGACAGGTGCAGGGAATCATGGCTTACGGGAGCAGTAACCTCCTAGGAACCAGTGCTGGGGAGAGAAACCTGAACTGTAACTGGTGACCAGTGTAAGCTCAGTGGGGACAAGCCTGAGAGAGAAAGTCCCAGGCAGCCCAGTCTTGGACCCACACATTTGTGAGTTTTACCTCCAAGAGCTCTGCCAGACCTGCAGAGTGAATATGGGAGAAAAATACTCTCATGCTTCCAGCAGAGGGAGGGGAAATGAAAACATTTTGAAAAATGCCACAGATTTGGTTCCTTATAAGGCCTGCCCTCAGGACCTCCCCTAATGGGGCTCTGTCAGAGCCTAACTGACTCTAGCCATTATGTCCCACATAAGAGGAGGTGGGGGAAAACAGGCACTGTGAAATGAAGGTCATAGCTTGGGAGCACATCCCACCCAAAAGACCATGACCTAATCATAGGACTATGGAAAGCTTCCCAGTCCCTCATAACTTACCATTATAGTATTAAAGCCCTGTTGACAGCAGTTCCTTTTACCCATGACATCACATCCACCATTCAATGAAAAGTTACAAGGCATACTAAAACATAAAACACAATTTAAACATAATGAACAAGTATTGGAACCAGGGGAGAAATGGCAGCAATGTTGGAATTATCATACCAGGAATTCAAAAATACTGACTAATACGCCAAGGGTTTTAATGGAAAAAACTAGACAACATGAAAGAAGAGATGGATGATGTCAACAAAGAGATGAAAAGTCTAAGAAAGAACAAGAAATGCTAGAGATGAAAAACAATGTAACAAATGAAGATGAAGATGCCTTTGATGGGCTCATTAGTACACTGGAAACAGCTGAATAATAAAATCTCTGGACTTGAAGAGATGGCAATAGAAACTTCCAAAATGGAAAAGCAAAGAGAAAAAAGACTGGAGAAAAACACAACAGAATGTCCAAAAACTGTGGGTCAACTACAAAAGGTGTAATGGAAATACCAGAAGGAAAAGGAAAGAAAGGAAGAGAGCCAGTATTTGAAGCAATAATGACTGAGAATTTCCCCCAAACTAATGCCAGATATGAAACCACAGATTCAGGAAGCTCAGAGAACACCAAGCAGGATAAATACCAAGTAAACTACACCTAGCCATATCATATTTAAACTTCTAAAATCAAAGATAAAGAAAAAAATCTTGAAAGCTTACCTAGAGAAGAGCAAGGATAATAATTATATTTGACTTCTCAGAAACCATGCAAGCAAGAAGAGAGTGGAGCAAAATATTTAAAACGTTGAGAGAGAAAAAAATCACCAACCTAGAAAATTCTTTATCCTGTGAAATTATCCTCCAAAAGTGAAAGAAAAAGAAAAACTTTCTTAGACGAGCTACAGTTGAGGGAATCTGTTGCCAGAAGACCTGTCATGTAAGAAACTTTCGAAAGAAGTTTTTCAGAGAAAAGAAAAATTATGTAGGCCAGAAACTTGGATCTACATAAAGAAAGGAAGAGCATCAGAAAAGGAACAAGGAAGGTCAAAGAAACACTTTCAGTTATCTTAACTGATCTAACAAGCAAAAATTTGATCCAAATAATAATAGCAACAATGTATTCAATTATGTATGCTTACATATAAGTGCAATGAATTCAGGGGCAGGAGGAGGTAAGGATTACTTTGTTATTATAAGGCACTCACATTACCTATGAAGTGACCTATGAAGTGGTAAAGAGTTATTTGAAAGTGGAGTCGGATTAGTTGTAAATGTATATTGAAAACTACAGAACCATTAAAAAAAGGTTAAAAAGAAGTACACTTGATATGTTCAGAAAAGAGAGAAAATGGAATCATATAAAATGCAGCTTCATTCCTAACTGCCGAATCCTGGAGGCAACCAAGACATCCTTCAGCAGGTGAATGGACAAATAAGCCGTGGTCCATCCAGACAGAAGAGTGTTCATCACGGAAAGGAAATGCACCATCAGGCCATGAAAAGACAGGCAGGGAACCGAAATGCACATTATTTGCTAAGTGAAGAAGCCAATTTAAGAAGCAATATGCTGGATGGCTCCAATGACATGACAATTCTGAAAAAGGCAAAGCCACTATGGAAACAATAAAAAGATCAGTGGTGGCCAGGGGTTAGCAGGGCAGAAAGAATGAATTGGCAGAGCATAGAAATTCTTAGGGCTGTGAAACTACTCTGTGTGGCGCTATACTGGTGGAAGCACATCTGTACATCTGTCCAAACCCACAGAATGGGCATCACCGAGTGTGAGTCCTGGTCATGTGCGGACAGGCGTATGGATTGTAACAAGCACAGCACTGTGGGGGGAATGTCAGCAGTGGGCCAGGTTGTGCATGTGTGGGGACAGGGACTCGGTCTGTGGGAACTCTGTACTTTCCCAGCAAGTCTGCTGTAAAACTAATACTGCTCTATAAAATAAAGTATAGTACAACAAAGCAAAAACTGAAGGAACAAAACAGCAGCAGGCTCACAGAACCCAAGAAGGGACTAGTGGTTACCAAAGGGAAAGAGGGTGGGGAGGGCGGGTGGGGAGGGAGGGAGAAGGGGATTAAGGGGTATTGTGACTGGCACACATAATGTAGGGGGGCCACGGGGAAGGCCGCATACCACAGAGAAGATAAGTACTGACTCTGCGGCATCTTAGTACGCTGATGGACAGCGACTGCAATGGGATATGTGGGGGGGACTTGATAATAGAGGGGAATGTAGTAACTACAATGTTGCTTATTTGAAACCTTCATAAGATTGTATATCAATGATACCTTAATAAAAAAATAACATAAATAAAGTTTAGTAATGTTAAAAAAGACGATTTTCAAGAGCATATTAACTAAGCTTTGATAACTGTTAACCGTTTTTTTCTCCTTTCTTCTTCATCACGATTATTTTCCTGCACTGTTTTGCTATTTTCAGCATGGAAATAATATGTACACATTAAATAAAATGTGAGAAACAAAGGAGAAAAGAAAAATCACCAAGAGTTCTCCAACCGGGACTAAAATCATGGAATATTTCCTTCCAATCTGTTTTCTAGGCATTGATAGCTTTTTTTAAAAAAAAATCTGTTTTAATTATCAGGTGTAAACCTGGCTGCTAAAGACCTGGCTCTTGGGGAGACGGCCCTTCAGATAATCTGATGCTGCTTCTGCTTCCGCCTCCCCCTCTGCTGTGCCTGGGGTCTGAGCTGTGCTCCAGAGCTAACTGTGAAGAGGGGGGCACCAGCCCTGGCGGTGGGGGTCGAGGGCGGATTTCATCCCAGCTTCCCACATCAGCCATCCTCCTGAGTGCCTGGGTTCCTTAATTCGTGACCTTCCCAGAGTTCTGAAGGAAATCTGCTTGCTTCTCATGGAAAGCCACTACTGTGGGCACTTAGATCTCACTCATTTCGTCCTGGTAATGCAGCTATCAGGCCTCCAGTCGCTTTCTGTCTTCATTGTTGGGGAAGCAACGTTACAGATGGCTCCTGGTCACATCACAGGTAGAACGTGTGTTTCTAGTCGTCATTTTCCTTGTCAGTGTAGGGGGATGGGTGATTTTTGAGGGAACAAAGAGGCAGAAAAGTCTTTATTCTGCCGTAATTTTTCTCACATGGTATATTCTAGTGCTGTTAATGTTCTGTATTATAGCTTTTTGTCTATTTCACTGCCTAGTGAGAATATACCCATTGCCAACATGAGTTTTTCTGTTTGGAAGTCTTGTTTGTTTGTTTTCAAAATGATGAACAACTTCCCAGATAAATTAACGAGAAGGAAGCTCGATATGGTAAACAGCATTTGCACGTGTGGAACTTCCTCCATCAGCTTCAAGATAATGGCGGGCACATCGCTGGTGATCAGTACCTGTTGAGTGGTTATGAACAAGCTGTCTGGGGGGAAGTCGACGGCACAGGGGCATCCAGAGAAACCTGGGGCTGTGCCTGAAAGCCTGCTGTACTGTGAGTTTGTTTCAGTGTGCGAAGCCAGGAAGAACCACATCTGGAGTCTACATGGAGGTGATGCTCCTTGGCCATCAAGGATGAAGCGCTGTTAACACAGTCTTAGTCCGCCTGGAGGGCTCGCCACTGGGCTGGTGACTGTGTGACAGACTTCCTGGGGCCCTCAGACCAGGGGCAGGCATAACTCCAGAATGTCCCCTTAATTAAAGCAACAGGGATCAAAGGCCTAAACAGAGGGGTGATGGTGGAGCATTAAGTGTAAAGTAAACGCAACACCCCCTTGAAAACTCCATCTGTGACTGGTCAGCCCACGTAGCCATGGCAGAAACCACATCTCGGGGGAATGGCTGGTGTAGACAATAGCCAGGGGTGCCATGAACTAATGTCTTCTCCTTCCTGCTTACTCACCCCTTCTAGGGAACCATTAATTTCTGAGCCTCTACCTTGTGGCTTAAGGGTGTCCTTCATTTCCCCAAGCCTTGCATCCTGGACCAGCATGTGCAGGATTTATTTCACAGCTCTGGGAAACGTCTGTGACAATAGCCATGAGGCCCAAACCACATAAATGAGGATCCAGATTTCTGTTGCTTCCTGGCTGCTTCTACAGGTTCTGTCACTTCTCACAACCGCCTCCCTCTGCACACGGCCATCAGGGCGCTGGAGAACACAGCTCCGAGCTGGGCAATCCTCCCTTCAAAAACAGTGTTCTGCTTACCAGCCACTGAGCAGACCGATCCACTCAGGCCTCCTCAGCCCCAACTACTCTTCCTTCCCCGACTGTACCGGCGCCTCCCGCACCTCGAGCCTTTGCCACGCTGCCTCCCGCTTGAAATGCCCTTTATCGCATAACTGAAACGACAACCATCCTTCAAGGCCCAAGCGCTATTCTGGAGAAGGAATGGTTAGAAGTTCCCATTTCAATGAAATTATTCAGAATTTGCATTAGCTGGAAGAAGGACACAATCCAAAGCAGAGGGGAGAGTTCAAGGCCAAATCAATTTTGTTACCAATATGTGTTACATAAACTGCTGTGGGGCGAAGCAGAGGGCACATGGGGGTTTACATCCTGGCTCAGACACCTCTTAATTTTGTGATCATGTTTAAGTTATCCAACCTTTCTGAAAGTGAATTTTCTCCCCATAAAATGGACATAGCGATATTTATGTCACAAATGTAGATGGTAGACATGACACACACATTTTGTGCTCCATGTAATAATTCTGTGTGGCCCATGTCCTCGGTGCTAAATTATGGCCTTATCAGGTCTCTCTCTTCCCTCTGCTATTCTCCGAAGGAGGCTTAGTGCCAAGTGCTGATGGAAGGCGTCCCTACAGGCTGTGGAGGGAATGCTCCTCACCATGCTCCTGAGAGAAGCTAGTGCTCTGCACCTCTCTCTTTTTTTTTATAATTTATTTTGGCATCATTATTCTACAATTACATGTGCAATATTATGGTTATTAAACTACCCCCTTCATAAAGTCCCCCCCACCAACCCCATTAAAGTCACTGTCCATCAGTGTAGTGAGATGCTATAGAATCACTACTTGTCTTCTCTGAGTTGTACAGCCCTCCCTGTGCCCCCCCAACAGTACATCTGCTAATCATCATGCCCCTTTTTCCCCCTTATCCCTCCCTTCCCACCCCACTTCCCCAGTCCCTTTCCCTTTGGTAACTATTAGTCCGTTCTTGGGTTCTGTGAGTCTGCTGCTTTTTGTTCCTTCAGTTTTTTTTCTTTGTTCTTATACTCCACATATGAGTGAAATCATTTGATACTTGTCTTTCTCTGCCTGATTTATTTCCTGAGCATAATACTCTCTTGCTCCATCGATGTTGTTGCAAATGTCCAGATGTGTTTTCTTCTTATGGATGAATAATATTCCACTGTGCATATGTACCACCTCTTCTTTATCCATTCATCTACAGATGGACACTTAGGTTGCTTCCATTTCTTGGCTATTGAAAATAGTGCTGCGATAAACATAGGGGTGCATATGTCTTTTTCAAACTGGGCTGCTGTAGTCTTAGGGTAAATTCCTAGGAGTGGGATTCCTGAGTCAAACGGTATTTCTATTTTGAGTTTTTTGAGGAACCTCCATACTGCTTTCCACAATGGTTGAACTAATTTGCATTCCCACCAGCAGTGTAGGAGGGTTCCCTTTTATCCACATCCTCGTCAACATTTGTTGTTTTTGTGTTTTGGATGTTGGCCATCCTCACTGGTGTGAGGTGATATCTCATTGGGGTTTTAATCTGCATTTCTCTGATGATTAGTGATGTGGAGCATCTTTTCATATGCCTGTTGGCCATCTGAATTTCTTCTTTGGAGAAGTGTCTATTCATGTCCTCTGCCCATTTCTTAATTGGATTATTTAGTTTATGTTTGTTGAGATGCATGAGTTCTTTATATATTTTGGATGTCAACCCCTTATTGGATACATCATTTATGAATATATTCTCCCATACTGTAGGATGTCTTTTTGTTCTACTGATGGTGTCCTTTGCTGTACAGAAGCTTTTCAGCTTGATATAGTCTCACTTGTTCATTTTTGCTTTTGTTTCTCTTGCCTGGGGAGATATGTTCATGAAGAAGTCGCTCATGCTTATGTTCAAGAGATTTTTGCCTATGTTTTTTTCTAAGAGTTTTATGGTTTCATGACTTACATTCAGGTCTTTGATCCACCTTGAGTTTACCTTTGTGTATGGGGCTAGACAGTAGTCCAGTTTCATTCTCTTACATGTAGCTGTCCAGTTTTTCCAACACCAGCTGCTGAAGAGGCTGTCATCTCCCCATTGTATATCCAAGGCTCCTTTATCAAATATCAATTGACCGTATGTGTTTGGGTTAATGTTTGGATTTTCTATTCTGTTCCACTGGTCTGTGGGTCTGTTTTTGTGCCAATACCAAATTGTCTTGATTATTGTGGCTTTGTAGTAGAGCTTGAAGTCAGGGAGTGTAATTCCCTGTTTTATTCCTCCTTCTCAGGATTGCTTTGGCTATTTGGGGTCTTTTGTGGTTCCATATGAATTTTAGAATTATTTGTTCCAGTTCATTGAAGAAAGCTGTTGGTATTTTGATAGGGATTGTGTTGACTCTGTAGATTGCTTTCGGTAGTATAGCCATTTTGACAATATTTATTCTTCCTAGCGAAGAGCATGGGATGAATTTCCATTTGTTAGTGTCCTCTTTAATTTCTCTTAGGAGTGTCTTGTAGTTTTCAGAGTATAGGTCTTTCACTTCCTTCATTAGGTTTATTCCTAGGCATTTTATTCTTTTTGATGCAATTGTGAATGTAATTGTTTTTCTGATTTTTCTTTCTGGTAGTTCATCATTAGTGTATAGGAAAGCAACAGATTTCTGTGTGTTAATTTTGTATCCTGCAACTTTGCTGAATTCAGATATTAGTTCTAGTAGTTTTGGAGTGGAGTCTAGGGTTTTTTATGTACAGTATCATGTCATCTGCAAATAGTGACAATTTGACTTCTTCTTTACCAATCTGGATGCCTTGTATGTCTTTGTTTTGTCTGATTGCTGTGGCTAGGACCTCCAGTACTATGTTGAATAACAGTGGAGAGAGTGGGCATCCCTGTCTTGTTCCTGATCTTAGATGAAAAGCTTTCAGCTTCTCGCTGTTAAGTATGATGTTAGCTGTGGGTTTGTCCTATATAGCCTTTATGATGTTGAGGTACTTGCCCTCTGTACCCATTTTGTTGAGAGGTTTTATCATGAATGGATGTTGAATTTTGTCAAATGTTTTTTCAGCATCTATGGAGATGATCATGTGGTTTTTGTTCTTCTTTTTGTTGATGTGGTGGATGATGTTGATGGATTTTCAAATGTTGTACCATCCTTGCATCCTTGGGATGAATCCCACTTGATCAAGGTGTATGATCCTCCTGATATATTTTTGAATTCGGTTTGCTAATATTTTGTTGAGTATTTTTGCATCTACGTTCATCAGGGATATTGGTCTGTAATTTTCTTTTTTGGTGAGGTCTTTGCCCGGTTTTGGTATTAGAGTGATGCTGGCTTCATAGAATGAGTTTGGAAGTATTCCCTCCTCTTCTATTTTTTGGAAAACTTCAAGGAGAATGGGTGTTATTTCTTCTGTATATGTCTGGTAGAATTCAGAGGTGAATCCATCTGGTCCAGGGGTCTTGTTCTTGGGTAGTTTTTTGATTACCGATTCAATTTCATTGTTGGTGATTGGTCTGTTTAGTTTTTCTGTTTCTTGCTTGGTCAGTCTTTGAAGGTTGTATTTTTCTAAGAAGTGGTCCATTTCTTCTAGGTTTTCCAGCTTGTTAGCATACAGATTCTCATAATATTCTCTTACAATTCTTTGTATTTCTGTGGGGTCCGTCGTTATTTTTCCTTTCTCATTTCTGATTCTGTTTATGTGTGTAGATTCTCTTTTTCTCTTAATAAGTCTGGCTAGGGGTTTATCTATTTTGTTTATTTTTTCAAAGAACCAGCTCTTGGTTTCACTGATTTTTTCTATTGTTTTATTCTTCTCAATTTTATTTATTTCTTCTCTGATCTTTATTATGTCCCTCCTTCTGGTGACTTTGGGCCTCATTTGTTCTTCTTTTTCCCATTTCAGTAATTGGGTCTTTAGACTATTCATTTGGTAATGTTCTTCCTTCTTTAAATACGCCTGGATTGCAGTATACTTTCCTCTTAGAACTGCCTTTGCTGCGTCCCACAGAAGTTGTGGCTTTGTGTTGTTGTTGTCATTAGTCTCCATATATTCTTTCATTTCTGTTTTGATTTGGTCGTTAACCCATTGATTAATTAGGAGAATGTTGTTACGTCTCCATGTATTTGTGAGCCTTTTTGGTTTCTTTCTAAAATTTATTTCTAGTTTTATACCTTTGTGATCTGAGAAGTTGGTTGGTAGGATTTCAATATTTTTGAATTTACTGAGGTTCTTTTTGTGGCCTAGTATGTGGTCTATTCTGGAAAATGTTCCATGTGCACTTGAGAAGAATGTGTATCCTGTTACTTTTGGGTGCAGAGTTCTGTAGATATCTGTTAGGTCCATCTGTTCTAGTGTGTTGTTCAGTGCCTCTGTGTCTTTACTTATTTTCTGTGTAGTTGATCTGTCCTCTGGAGTGAGTGGTGTGTTGAAGTCACCTAAAATGAATGCATTGCTTTATATTTCCTCCTTTAATTCTGTTAGTATTTGTCTCACATATGCCGGCGCTCCTGTTAGGTGCATATATATTTAAAATGGTTATATCCTCTTGTTGGAGTGACCCCTTTATCATTATGTAATGTCCTTCTTTATCTCTTGCTACTTTCTTTGTTTTGAAGTCTATTTTGTCTTATACAAATACTGGAACACCTGCTTTTTTCTCCTTGTTATTTGCATGAAATATCTTTTTCCATCCCTTCACTTTTAGTCTCTGTATATCTTTGGGTTTGAGGTGAGTCTCTTGTAAGCAGCATATAGATGGGTCTTGCTTTTTTATCCATTCTATTACTCTGTGTCTTTTGTTTGTTGCATTCAGTCCACTTACATTTAGGGTGATTATCGATAGATATGTACTTATTAACATTGCTGGCTTTAGATTCATGGTGACCAAAGGTTCAAGGGTTGCTTCTTTACTATCTGACAATCTAACTTAACTTTCTTTTAAGTTATTATAAACATAGTCTGATGTTTCTTTATTTCTCTCCCTTCTTATTCTTCCTCCTCCATTCTTTATATACTAGGTGTTTTATTCTTTGCCTTTAGTTAGTATTTGGGTGGTCTCCTTTCTTTGCTATGATTTTATTTTCTCTGGTGACATCTTTTTAGCCTTAGGAGTGATTCCCTCTAGAGTAGTCCGTTTAAGATATCCTGTAGAGGTGGTTTATGGGAGGCAAACTCTCTCAGCTTTCGCTTGTCTCGAAATTGTTTAATCATTCCATCATATTTAAATGATAATCGTGCTGGATACAATATTCTTGGTTTGAGGCCCTTCTGTTTCATTACATTAAATATGTCATGCCATTCTCTTCTGGCCTGTAAGGTTTCTGTTGAGAAGTCTGATGGCTTTTCCTTTGTAGGTGATCTTTTTTCTCTCTCTAGCTGCCTTTAATACTCTGTCCTTGTCTTTGATCTTTGCCATTTTAATTATTATGTGTCTTAGTGTTGTCTTCCTTGGGTCCCTTGTGTTGGGAGATCTGTGTGCTTCCATGGTCTGAGAAACTATTTCCTTTCCCAGCTTGGGGAAGTTGTCAGCAATTAATTCTTCAAAGACACTTTCTATCCCTTTTTTTCTCTTTTCCTCTGGTACTCCTATAATGCGAATATTTTCCCGTTTGGATTGGTCACACAGTTCTCTTAATATTCTTTCATTCCTAGAGATCCTTTTATCTCTCTCTGCCTCTGCTTCTCTGTATTTTCTGTTCTCTGATTTCTACTCCATTAACAGTCTCTTGCATCTCATCCAGTCTGCTGCTAAGCCCGTCGATCACTTGTCTCATTTCTGCATTGTCTTTCCTCACTTCCCTCACTTCGTCCGTCAGCTCTTGCATATTTCTCTGTAGATCCATCAGAATGGTTATGACTTTTATTCTGAAATCTTTTTCAGGAAGATTATGCATTTCCATCCCTTCAGACTCCCTCTCTGGTGTCTGGGTCTGGATAAGCTTTGTTTGTACCATATTCCTATGTCTTTTCATGGCGATAGAAGTGGTCGCTGGTAGGTGCCACGTATGTCAGCTGGGCTCTTTAAGACTTTAAAAAAAAGAAGAAAAAAAAGAAGAGCAAGGAAAGAGAAAGAAAAGAAAAGAGAAAAAAATATATCAACAAAAAAAAAAAACAAAAAAACGCCCGCTGGGAGTAGATTCTGTGCGGCTGCTGTAGGTGGTGCTGTTGCTCCACTATTCCACAGCCACAGCCGCGCCACTCCGCAGGGCCCTTTGTAGCTCTGGCCGGAGTGGGTATGAATGAGAGGCTGCTGATCTCTGTGGGAAGTCTCAGTGCAGCTACTTTTCCCCAGTCACTAGCCAAGGGGTCCGAAATTCCCCAGGACTCCCAGCCTGCTGGGCTGAGTGTGCTGGGACCATCCTGCTACTCCGTTGGGCCCCTGTCTCTTTAAGACCGCTAAAAAACGCATGCACTTTTCTTTTGTCCCGGGGATCTGGATGCGAGGATCTGGTGTGTTTCCCGGCTCAGATCCTGCACCCTCTGTCTCTCCAATCTCCAATATACCATGCAATGTGTGTCAGTGCTCCTGGCGCAGATCACCAGGGCTGGTTATTTTGCAGGCATGTACTTCTATTCCCTACCCGCTCTGAATCCTCTCCTCCCACCGGTGCACTGGGGTGAGGGAGTGCTCGGTCCCCACCAGGACGCGGGTCCGTATCTTATGCGCCTCACGGGGTGCCGAGTCCTCTCAGGTGTAGATGCAGGCTGGGTGCTGTCCTGTATCTTCTGATCTCTCTTTTAGGAATAGTTGTATTTGTTGTATTTTCATAAATGTATATGGTTTTGGGAGGAGATTTCCACTGCCCTGCTCACGCTGCCATCTTCCCGGAACCTCTGCACTTCTCTTTAACGGTGAGACTTCTAGCCTTCAGGGTCTGCTATGCTGCCCTGTGAGAGTGACTGCTAAACTCTGTGTGATTCTAATTTCTGTCTCCATTGATAATGTGTCACCCTGAAAACAGTTTTTAAACTGATCTATCTTCTCAAAAACATAGGCACTTGTGAATTCTCTGTGTTAAGTTGGAAGGGGAGGCAAAATGAAAATAACTCTGCTAGGTTTCTTATTTAAATTAAGAAATTAAAAGCCTTGGATGAATTAAAATTAACATGGGGTCACTGAGAATTGCAATAATTAATTAATAACTGTTCCTCAGCTGGAACAGAAAGACAGCCCACATTAACATGATCATTTACAATATAACAACTGCAACTGCTTCTTTCAACAAATGATGTAGGAGGCTCTGCAGAGCTACAGAACACTGCACTCGAGGCCTCCGTCCAGACCTCCCTCTGCTGTGGGGGAGAGCACTGGGCCTTGGCCCTCCTCTCAGACAGCAGCGTCTCTCAGCCAGGGTGGTTGTCTGACCCTGTTTTCTGTGTGTTTTTGCCATCCTGTTGTAAACCAATTGATGCAAACCCAGAAATATATTCCACTCGTTTACTTAAATAGCACATAACCCTTCAAAGGACAAAGGGTTTTGAGGAAATCCCACCTAGCTGGGGGTAGAGAAGGCAGGAGTGTGGATTCCTCTGTTGGAGATAAACGCTATCTATCAAATGCACCCACAAATCCCTGGACAGACACCAACAGCATTCCTTTGTGTCGCGTTAGACTTCAGATTACATTCAGGAAAGAGCAAGGAGACCCGCTTTTACACCACTAAGTCTTCACTCTGTCAGAATGCTGTTAGCATGAATAGGAGATTTTATGACCTCTCAAAGTGTGTGTAAAAACCAAGTGTCTCTAAAAAGTATTATTTTGTTGACATTTATCATAAGGGCTATTAAAACAACATATAAAAACATCAGTGTGGCATCGGCATACCTAGTTACACCCAAACTGGCGACTGTACAACTTCAGTTTCCAGTGTGTGAACGCAGCGCACACTCACGGCCGATCAGACTGCCTTCTTCCTCCTGGGGGACCTGAGGCTCCTCTGCGGCAGGCCCTTTGCTTACATGATCACTAATGTTTAAAACGATGCTGTGAAATAGGTTTAATTAGTCCCTCTTTACAGATGAGACACCTCAAGCCTAGGAAGATTAAGAAATTGTCCAAGGCTACATAGCTGGTAAATGACTCAAACTCCATGGCCTGGTGGCAGGCGCGTCTGACGTGAGCCTGCGCGGCCTTCCTAAGTGCATCGCCTGCCACCACCGAGCCGCCTCCTCCTTGATGACCAGCTGATCTTGCAGGGCCTCGGGCACTTCTGACTCCTCTCCTTAATAGGGCCAAGGGAGCAGGGAGCACTGATCTGTGTGTATTCTGCCCCCAGGCCATGTCCTAGAACATTTAAATAAGGCTCTAATATCTTGTCCTGAAAGCAGAGGTCAAGGAAATCAGATTTTGATTCATTAGGATACTGTATTTTTATTCTGATACTAGGTCACGAAACAGCTCAGCTGGTCAGGGAAGTCTGATGGTTGGAGATGTGCTTCTGCAGCCGTAAGCATGGTTTACATGCATGAAGTCCCGCTGTCAACTCCAAAGGGCTCTGGCATAACAAATAAAGCATTCGGTTGCGATGTGGTGGTAAAAAGAGCATGGAATTTGGCATCAGATACAACAGAGTTAGAATCTGCACCCTCCTACTTACATGCTGGTGATCTCCAGCAAATCAGGTTAATTAACCTCTCAAAGTTCAATTTCCTTATCTGCAAAATGTACAGAATAATGCCAGTTTTTTGAGAGGTACTGGAGGTTGCCAGCTGTTCACTGACATCTGCTCTCCCTGCTTCCAGGGCTCAGTGTGAACCATGTTTCCGCCATGTGCCCACCCCTGGGTCAGGAGTGGCCATGTGACTGAGTTCCCTCCAAGGGGGATGCAGCTGAAAGCTTTGGACCTGCTTGGGGAGCCGGAGTCTTGAGACCGGGCTGGCCCCTCTGTGCCTCTTTCCCGTTGAGCTGGGGAGAGCCCATGAGGACAATGCCTGAGGGATGTGGGAGAAGCAGCACGGACCTGGCCCTGAGTAACAGCGTGGAGCAGCGCCACCCCCACCTGGGACACTCACACTGGACTCCTGGTGAGAAAGAAAGAAACATGTGCCTCCTGAGTGCTGCTGAATTATCGTTGTGGCCCTTCATTTCAGGAGCCTGGCCTTAGCTTAACCAGCGGACTTAGTCACCACCTATCTCCGTGCCTGGCACAGAGCAGGCACCTAGTAAACAAACAGATGATGACAGCGCTTGGAGCACAACCATTGTGCAAAGCAGCTCACTGCCCACACAGGAGAGTGGCCCCAAGGCCACAGATGTCACCGCCCTTGGTGACAGAAGGGAACAGTGACATGGGGGTGCCTCGGGGGCGAGCAAAGACAAAACTTCCAACAGCAGAAGAAACAGCTCCGAGCTCTTCTGAAAGCATGCAGCCCTTGGATAAACCTCCACGATCATTGCTGCTTTTGCTGGATTATAACCATGTTTTTGAGGTTATTGCGGGGAAGTCTGTAGCCACAGACCGCAGGGAACTTCAGGGCCGCATAACTGGGGTGTCCATGCTGTGCGCCAGCTAGTCACACACCTACAAACATTAAACACCAAGTAGGTACCGAGTTTGCTAAATAATGGGAGGTAGACACATCAGCCCCTCCTCTACTTTCACAGGAGTGTTAGCCAAATAAAATCTGGTGAAAGAAGTAGCTTATTGTGTCCATCTGGAAGAGGAAAAGAAAGAGGGGCACCCACCACCCTCCTTGTAAGGGCAAGGGAGGGAGAGAACGAAAATGCCAAGGAGCCCTACTTATTTTCTCAGTAAAGGAGACACAGGCCATCATTAGTTGCTCGGGGAGCCAGACGCGGGGCCGCCCCGGGGCAAAGGCGGTCGTCATCCCAGGAGTCCCAGCTGAGGGACGCCTTCCCCATAACACTCCGGGATCTGCACGAGGCACTCTGCTGGTATTGGTCCTATTCTGGCTCACAGAGTTGGCTACACACCTATTTCTTACCAAATCATTCTCACAATAAGTACCCAGAAACAAATTTTAAATACCGTAGAACGTTTTGGGTGTAAAATTAACTCAATTTCAGAATATTTTCTCATCTGAGAGTCATTCTGCAAAAGTAAAATAGACTTTGGCATCTCAGCCAGACCATCATCATGAACGCCAGTGCTTCCAGGCAGTCTCGGTCATGTTCAAACTAATGCCGTGCCCCTCCCTCCCCCCTCCAGACGCTGACTTGCTAAAAACCATGCCGGTCTGCTCAGACACCTATCTCCTTGCCGCCCACATCTCTCCACCTGTGGGTGCCCTGGCTCTGACTCTTCTTTGCTCTAAAAAAGCTTTTTCAGTGAGCATATGTCTCTGTAAACGGCATTTTTCAAATTTAACATGTCAAAGTGCTGCCCCCAAACCTGGTCCTCCCTCACCCACCCCCCCCCTCCTCAGCCCAAATGCTCAGGCCAGGGAGCTGAGATGGAGGTTAAGCTTTCCTCTTCCTCTCTCTCACCCCGGACACCCAGTCCATCACAGGCTCGACAGTCGTGCCTTCAGAAAGCATCCTGGGTCTGCTGCCTTCTTTCCGCCTTCCATGCCGACCTCCTAGTTAGAGCCCCTCTGCTGCCATGCAGTGGTGACAGCCCTGCACTCAAGCTTACACTCTGGGCCCCTTGCATCCACTCTCTGCACTGTATCTGAATCACCTTCTTAAAAGCATGAATTAGATCCTCTCACACTTGTCTTTCAACCCTTTCAATGGTTTCCCACCGCTTTGCAGTAAAATCCTAAGTTCTTCAAATGGCTTACGAGGCTCTGCTTGATCCAGTCTGCCTGCTACCCCGGCCCATCCCCTGTCCTCCTGCCCATCCCATCCCCCACCTCCTCATCGCCACGTCCCCCCAGGCCTACCCTCCCATCTTCTCTCCCTCTCCTACAGGCTTGCTACCACCCAGGTAGGGAGTCATCCCTCATCACAAGGCTACGGTAGTTCCCTCTCCAACTGTCCGTCCCTTGTATGGCACTACTGCCCTCCATTTGTCCTCCACTTCACGCGTTATAGTAGCTTCTGTATTCCCATGTTGACTTGCCTTTGACATCTCAGAAGGTGAGCTGGGAGGCCAGGGGTCACCCTGCTTCCACAGCCATGCTTGTTTCCCATCCCCCATATATGTGCTCACTTAATCCTCTCCCAAATCCTGTTACACAGGAAGACCATCCTCATTTTACAGCGGAAGAAAGCAGAGGTGAGGAGTGCTGAAGCACTTCCCCGGGGCCCACAGCCGGGAGGAAGCGGAGCCCAGCCCGAGCAGAGCGCCATGTCCCTGCACCCCTGGCACCCCTGCCCGGGCCCAGTGACTGCAGAAGCCACACGCACAGTGTCCAGAAGCAAGTTCTCTAGGCCTGGATGCCAGAACATGCTGGTGCCTCCATGCATTCCCCTGCCTTTCCTGGTTCTGTACTTCATGCTGGAATGCATTTTCTCTCCCCTTCTAATCTCTGAGCTCCTCTAGGGCAAGAAGCACATTGTACTCCGTGTCTCCCATGGTCTCCAACATAACGGCAGGCGCTCAGATAAGACTGCCCATGGCACACTGGCATTTAGAAGTTACTAGAAATTAACCAAAATTGCAGTAAAGCTGAAAGTCAGCAAGCGCCCCTATAAAAAATAAGTCCAGTGGTCACCGTTTATTTTAGTCACTGACAGAGTTTAATCCTGCAAGTATTTTCTGGGTGTCCAAAATTAAAGAGCCATCTTATGGGGTGTGGCTTTCCGCTGATGAGTGAGGAGCAATCATCTTTATTGGGAAAAATTAAGGGGGGAAGGGATGGAGAACTATTTTCAAAAGTCTTCCTATTGACCACCCTAAATGCTCCAGGGCAGGCAGGCAGTGTCAAGCGCTGCATCTCAGAGCGCTCCGGTCTGCCACGAGCCTCCGAGGAAATCAGGTGGCCTCACCCTCCGAGAGCCCTTCTTGTTTCTTATCAGCACCTCTGCCCCTGCTTCCCAGTCTCCTCCCAGTGCCCTTTGTTACTCCATCTTCTACGAAACCAAATTACGGTGCTCTGGGTGGAAAAGTCCTTTCCACTCCGTTAATAAAGAACTGCCTTCCTGGGAAACACTGGGGGAAGGACTACAGATTCAGAGCAGTACTGCCTGACCTGAAGCATGGTTAGGCTGTCCTCTCACGATGGGTGTACATTTTTAGAAGCATGGGACTATTGTAATAGACTAGAGAGTCCTTATGGGATGAGACTTTCTGCTCCATGAATGGGTAGAAATTGCCTTTATTAAAAAGAATTAACTTAGCTTCACACTGCAGAAAATCCATATGACTGGAGATTTGTCCTTTAACCCTTCTCTCTAACCACCACCAAACAGACATATCCTGGAGGCAAGAGCGGTCCACCCACACGCCCCAGGAGGCCAGCGCAACAGACTATGAATTGGTTCCAGGGCACAATACTGGCGGGAGGGGGCACAGGGGAGCAGAGAATGCTGCCCTGTCTTAAGATGCCTGTCATGGGTTGAATTACACCCTCCTCGAAAAAGAGAAGTTGAAATCCTAACCCCCAGGACGTCAGAATGTGACCACATTTGCAAATAGGGTCATTGCAGATGCCACTCGTTACAATGAGGTCATAGTGGAGCAGGGTGTCCCTTAGCCAAGATCCTGGCCGCCCTGCTGAGGACGGGCGCGAGGAGACGCCCACGGAGAACGGCACACAGAGATGACTGTAAGGCCACTATGAGCCCAGGGACATGGAGGTCCGCCAGCATCGCCAGGAGCAAGAGAGGAATGGAGCACACCCTCCCGGAGACGCCTCAGGAGGGGCAGACTCGGCTGACTCCCTGATCTCAGACTTCTATTCTCCAGAACTGTAAGAGAATAAATCTCTGCTGTTGCAAGCCACCCACCATGCGGTGCTTTGTTACGGCAACCCCAGAAAACAGTAAGCCCAAATGCACATTTAAAAAAAACCTGTGTTGGCCAAACAACACATCTGTGGGCTGAATCCAGGCTACTGCAGCCAGATTGCCTCTGATGTCAGTGCCATTCAGGGGGCAGTCACACTTTGTTGAAAAACAAAAATGCTGCTGTAAAACTGTTTGTTCTTTTTGGCCAAAATTGCAATCTCCCAGATGTCACCCATCAGTATACACACTTATACAGGGCAGAATTATCTTCCAGAGCCTGGAGGTTAGAAGCATGGGTTCCACTGCCGGACTGCCTGGGCTGGTCTGCTAGCTGAGGCGCCTCGGTCCTCATCTGTAAATGGGAAAGATAATGCAGCCTGCCTCCGAGATGAGCCTACCCGGTGCCCGGGGAGTCACATGGAAGAGGGAGAACTCGGCGGTCCCAGCAGTGTGGTCCCTCCCACAGGCTGTATTGTTCAATCACATTTTACTGAACGTTATTTCCTGTTTGCTTTAGTGGGCACTCAGCGAGCACAGGGCCTGGACCCTGGTCATTCTCACCTTCTTGCACGTATTTGATAGGTACCCAGACACAGCTAGGGAAGGAAGGAGGGAATTTACTCCAGCTATTTGATGTCTGTGAATGTGAACTCTCTGGGGGCAAAGCCTAGGTCCTGGATCATCCCCAGTGCCCAGCGTCAGCAGCCAGGCTATGCACAGGGTGCATGCCGGCCTTTTCACTGGAGGGACGTCTGTGGCTATGCTGTTCCACTCTACTAACCTGGAAGGGTAGCAGGAACAAATGTTTCCCTCCAAGTGCAGGGTTTGGCCCTGGGTTCCTTTCTGCTTATCACACACATGACATACAGAGAAAATCAGGGTAATAGTTCCATACTGAGGATTCTGAGTCAACCTGTTAAACCCAAGACAGAGAAAACTATTCCAAGAACATGATACATGCAGCAGTCAATCACTTTGCAATAACCAGCAAAAGCTGAGAAAGACACTGATTCTGTGTGGCTGCCTGATGCTGATACCTTAAGAGTCCGGAAAACCACATCCTGGGCCAGACTGTGTGCTGTGGAGGCTGCCCAGTGGGTCACAGGCACTACCTGGACAAATTAAGCCAGTGGTACACCAGCCCCCTGTTTTGTAAATAAAGATTTATTGATACTCAGCCCTGCCCATTGCATATTGTCTGCAGCTGCTTTCATGCTCAAGGGCAGAGTATAATGGTTACAACAAAGACCGGAAAGCCCAAAAGACCCAGAAAGCCTGAAATATTTACTTCCTGGTCCCTTACATAAAAGTCTGCCAACCGCTAATCTGAACCATGACACTGAGATTACACTAAGCTCTGAGAGGACAGAAACTGTGCAACTGGCTGAGACCCCCATCTCAATGCCTAGAATACGTGGTTCATAGCAGGTACTGAATGAACCTTTGAGTAAGAATGCAGATACAGCCAAAGAAATGTTGAGAGTCCATGACAGGAAGTTCCAGGGGCCCACCCAGTCCCAGTGGAGGCCCCCTGGCCAGGCCGGTGTCCAGAAGCTCTGCCCCCTCAGAGGGAAGCCATGAGCATCTCGGTGCTGCCCCTGGAGGTCTTGGGTAACCACCTAGAAGGCCCCTGAGAGCACCAGGCAGGACAAGCAACAGGACATAATCATTATAAGAACTCAAGAGAGCTGAGCTGTCAGGACAGATTAAACATAACTAAGAAGAACCTTTCAGAATCCTTTTCCTATATATATACATTTACACTAGAAATGTTTTAAGGGAATAAACACTTGCAAAGCAGTTCAAATTTAAGGGTTCCCTTACATAGCCAGACCCAAAACAGATGTCAGAAGCCAAACATTTATAAACACAAATGCTCAAGGTATGGAGCAAAGAAAGATTTTCAGATCTGAAAGAAAAAGCCCAATCTGACCTGCTCTAACAAAAGCAAAGAAAGAAACAGAAGAGCCAGACATTTCTGAGAAAGATCCTTTAGTGTTAACATTAAAAGCATGTGCAAGTTCTGGCTCCAATAAAACTGTTTATGGTTAGATGTAAAGCAAGAACGGGTCCTTTAACTTGGAAAATGATCACACAGAACTTGTTGCATAAAGAAAGAATTCAGCATTATTTTTCTCTTTCTGTGTTTTTTCTTCTCATTCAAAGAACTATTGCTTCCATGCCCACGTCTCCAAGGCAGGCATGGGCAGGCGACTCTCCCTGTCCCCCTCCAGTCTGGCTTTGGGCACATCCATGGTCCTTAGATCTGCAGTGTCTTCTTTTCCCAAGGTGTCTAATGCTGTGACACTCCCGAATATCCAGGCATATCCTCCCTGAACATTTTTTGGGTAATACTGAATCAGCATCTTTAAAGGCAGAGGGAGTTTTAAGTACAGTTATGATAAGATTGCATATAAATAAAAGTGGCATTTATTATCACAGTTTCTGATCAAACATGATACAATCAACATGTCAGTCTGAAGGCTAACCTAATATAACAGTGAAAGGATTATTTATAAGTCAAATACTATATCAAAGAAAGCTCAATGTAATATGTTTTTATTGAAAATTAACCTCCCCTCCTAAACCTGCTTCATTCATATTTAATTTGTATGCCCCATAACAAAAAAAACCCAAGTACTACAAAAAAGTGTGCATGGTCCATAGAAACTGTTTTGACAGTATTAAGAAAGTGTATTTATTCTACTGGATGAGCAAAAAAATCAGACAAGGACTGACTTACTGGACCTGTTCTGAGGAGGGTTGAAGTCCATTTTAGAAGTTGTATCTTCTTATGTCTTTCATAGTCTTACCAAAACAGATGTGGTCAAGCTTTTCTTAAAGGACTCTCTAAGCACCCAGCTGTGCGTGACGGCAGGTTGAGGCCCCAACATGATCTCACCACCCTGCTACCAGCTGAGGACACCGATACCGAAGGTCCAGAGACGGCACGGCCTCTCTTCCTTGCCTTATTTTGCCACCGCCTTGGGGATACGGCTACGGGTTGCACCTTCTCAGACTCTCGCCCTTCAGGAGTTGATCTTGAAGCTCTAGCAATACCAAACTGATATGTACCTTTGAACATAGGGTGTTCTCTCATGTCTAAAAACTTATGAATATTCTGTTCCCTGTGCCTAGAAGGCTATTTATCCTTAGAACCCCTGCACCAGTATACTCTTCTTTCCCAAACCTTCCCCAGCCCTCTTGGATTTAGGTCCCTTCCTCCCCCATTCCACTTAGAACATGCCTCCATTAGAGCAATTACCTGCTCCTAAGCCTGTCCCTGACCTAGACTATATGGTTCTCAGAAGTCAATCTTTGAATTCCTAATGCTGAGAATAATACCTGGCTCAAAACACAAGCCCTACTAAAAGCTATATTTAAGTAACGTATCAGGGACCCTGGCCACATTTCTCTGGCAGGGTCACCTCAAACACGAAATTCAGACAGCCAATGCCAGGTAGTCACGTCAGCTCAATTTGTACATGTGAAATCTCCTATTCATTTCTTCTAAGACCTGGAGAAGGAGCCACTGAAATTGGACTTGGGGATGGTTAGGAGTCTGTTAGATTTTTTTTTAAAGAAAATTTCTGATTCCAACAGTTTTTCTCTTCTATTCATTATAAGGATGAGGGGAGCGAAGGGAAGTGGCAGGTGGAAGTTCTCCATTTTCTCTAAGTGCCTGAGTTTGCTTCCTGACATTCCAGTCAAAGAAGGCCTCCTCGACATGCATTTCTGCTACATGAAACATGCTGTGATTCCTATGGCTTAGCCCGGCTTTATGGCCTCCTTCAGCAGCCTCTTAGGGAGCACACCTGCTTCTGTACTATTATGCCACCATAAACAAAACTCTATGAAACTTTAAGACTGGTAGCAAACTCCCCGATTAGCTGGCGGAAACATGTACATTTGGGCATATTCATGTCTTCAGCGAAGCCTTAACGCCCTGAACAGCCCACCCCACTGCCCCTCAGAGCAGACCGTAAGCCTGCTCCCGGTTCTTCCAGAATAAAGGGGACCGACAGCACCTGGCAGCAGGGCTGCCTGTGAAGCTGCCTCATGGAGGACAGGTGCTGAGTGCGGGCGGCCAGTGGGGCACTACATTCCTGAAGCTTAAAACAGTTACAGTCCTATCTGCAGATGTTTTAAAGAAAGCTAGTTCAGATGGACACAGGAAATAAACATGCATTCAGAGATCCAGAAACAACAACAATAAAATGGAATTAAATGAACATACTTGCATTTTATGTAAATGCCGACTCACATGTCGTGGGGCAAACTGATGCTGCTGGAAAGGAAAGGACACCTCCTTTCAAATTACTCATCACTTGCTGCCGACTAGGAAGAGGCTGACAGATCTGTACCGGATAAAACAGATCGTAGCAGTCTTGGAAACAACCAATTCTCAACCCCATGCTTCCAAACACAGCTAGCTCAGGCCTGAAACCGAGTCGAAGAATGTCCAAAACATCTTGAAGAATCCAGATGTTCGTGTATGCATCCACTGATAAATATCCCCAGTGACAAGAACTTAAAAAAAAGGATGGGAAGTCCCTAGATGTTTTATGTTCAGAGAATATTTGCATGCAGAGAAACTGCCATCAGACCATAGGAATTACAGTCCTATTGTTTGCTGCTTTGGTCAAACACGGAGAGGTTTGTGCAAACATCCACCCTCCTACTGTACCACCCTTTGAGAGAATGTGAGGCAATCACAGTCAAAGAGAAAATGCGAATGCACCAAAGTTAGGGGTAAAGGTAGGGATCTAGGAAACACATTATTAGAAAGAGCTGGAGGAACCAAGGGAAACTTAACAATTATTAATAAGTAATATTCACTGAGCCCTTTCTGTGCATCAACATTAGGCTAAGAATGCATTTTTTAAACTTATTCCTCACAACGACTTTTTTAATACAGGTTGACCAATTCCCGCTTTACAAGTAAGGAAACTGAGGCTTAGAGTTATATTAAGAAACTTGCCCAAGGTATATGACTTAAAACAATGCAGAGGGGATTCGAACTCTTCCTGATTCCCAAGCCGTAGCTCTTTAGCTTCACACAAGAACTTGAAGAAGCAAATGGCCAAGGGAAGTGCAACAGGTATTTTAAATATCTGAAGACTCAGATGGAAGAGAGGAGAGACTGGTTATGCTCTTAAGTAGAAGTTCCCAAACCCATTTGCACTAGAGAACCAGCTCTGGAACTTTTTAAAACAATACAATTTCCAAGGTCCCACCCCACGATTTTGACTCAGTTGAGCTAGCATCAAGGTCTGGAAATTCTACTTTTATTATGGTCCCCCAAAGGAACGCTCTGCTGGGTCTGAGACCCATTGCTGTAGACCTCACAACTAGCACAAATACACAGGGGGTGCAGGGAGTCAGATTGGCATTTACATTATTAAACAGACATACCAAACCAAATTACACACACACACACACCCTAACAACCTGAGTTTCCCAAATATGGCAGCAGCCACCTCCTAGGGCATCATGATATAAGGGAAAAGAACACAGTCTCTGGAAACAGAGGCTGCTGGTTCCCCCCCACCTGGTTTGGCCATCTTCTAGGGGTACAGCCCCAGCCAAGTCATAGTCTCTAAGTCTCAGTTTTCTCAACTAGAAATTACAGAAGATTATTCTAATTAAGAATGGGAGACAATTAGGTGAAATTCATGGTTGGCAAGAGGTGGGTGCTCCATAATAACCCTCATCATGCTCACGCAAGTGAGACCTGCTGTCCCCAGGCTCCAGCAGCAGGCCTCTGTAAGTGGACAGCGGGGGTGGTGCAGGACCCAGCCCAGGTACCCCCTGTCACCAGAAGCAGCACAGGGATAGGCAATAAGCAGAGCCTAAACCAACCAGCAAATGGTGTTCCTCTGCCACAGAGACTGGTTGAGAAAGGAGGCTGGGTCTGTGCCCTACATTGGGCCAATCAGAATGAACCCAAAGAATTTTGTTTGAGAGTTGGGGAGAAGGAGTATTTATTTCCTTTTCCAGATTGTGGGGAATGTCAATGTGACAGCTGGCACTCAGCAGCCATTTTGCTATGAAGAGCCCCTGTTAAACTCTAACTGAAGCCTGGCCTACCTCTTTATTTTTTGAGATTTGTATACTGATAAATTCCCTGTATTTTATAACTTAAACTGGCTTGAAATTATACTATTACCAAGGCTGAAAACACTCTAACTTATGTAGAATTGCCTAGATGGGAGTGGTGAGATAAAACCACTCAGCTCATTTTGAGCTTTATGATTCTACAACTTCTTAGACTATTTACATATTTCGTATCTGTCTTAAAACTCACAACACTTATGAAGACTGGTTTCTTCAGCCTGGAATGTCCTATCTCCCTTTTCCTCCTAAAAAATCCTCCTCACCTTTTAGGACCCAACTGGAATGCCACCATTGCTGCAAGACCTTAGCCAGTCTCCCTGTGCACGCCCACAAACACGTTACTGTTCTCCTTTTATCCCCAATTTCACTATGAATTTTTCTCATGACTATCTCCCTTTAAATGTAGGATACACGCGCCTTCTGCAGCAGATAGCACAAATCTACCCTATTGTGTATATCCAATGCTTAAGGTGGGGCTGGGCATGCAGTAAACTACTGCTGATTCATTAAATGACAGATGACTGGTTAGGTGGATAGCAGAAGGCAATAAGACCACCTTAGCCTCCTAGATGCCTTGCCTCGTGCCTTGAAGGAATCAAAGAGAAACATTTGCCATCCTGCACAGCTGATTTCCAATCACAAGTGGTATTTTCCCCCAGAGGCTTACAGGTCAATTTAAGTGTGATAGGGTTTGTGGTGTGGAGGTAGTTTATACTCTTTTCCAACCTTATTAAACTTATTCAGAGCTTAACATGTACAATAAAGGTGGAAAACTCAAGTCCTAGAGATACCCTGCCTGAAGGTATAAAAACTCAGTTTATACAAATACCACACGTGCCAAAGAAGACATCTATCTATTCAGTGATCTCTGAGAAGATGTTAAGACCACCTCTTCTTTAGTACCTCACACTCTAAACTCTAATAGCATCCTGTATTATTTATTTGGGAGGTGTTTTTCTCACATTTGTTTTGTTCTGCTGTTTTTTTAACGTGAGAAAAGTAGTAAGAGAGGAGAGCTGGTCCCTAGTCCTACTTTGATTTGATTATCCAGCTACCTGGACCTTTAAGGAAATCCTGGATCTCTCATGATTTCACAGGGAACCTTCCTTCAAGGGAGGAAACACCAGCACAAACTGGAGTGGATTTGTTATTCACAGTCTAACACTCAATCACATTCTCAGTAACTGGAGTATTTCCTGCAATGCAAATTCCTCACTGATACGGACCACTTTGGTCTGGAAGACGGGGCCAGAAACCAAGGATTCAGAGTGGCCTTTAGAAGCTGGGAAAGGCAAAGGAAGCAGATTCTCCTTTAGTTTCCAAAGAGGAACACAGCAGGCCTTCATGTTTTATTCCAGGGGGACCTGGATTGCACTTCTGACCTACAGAACTGTAAGATAAGAAATTTGCAGTTTTTAAGGCCACTAAGTTTGTGGTAATTTCCTATGACAGTAACAGAAAACAAACATACTGACTTCTGCTCTTTGGTAGCTATGCAGCCCCTCTCCAAACTAAGTGGTACCACTTAAAAGAAGTTGTTAAGTTTATAAATCATGGCCATAAGTTGAGGCGAAGTTAGGAAAAAGAAAATATTAAAAGTTATTGAGAATTCAAACAAGAGGAAAATTCAGATAACTACTCAGATACGAATGTCAAACGTTTCTGTCATATTCACAGATCTGAATAAATAGATGCCTTCTTTAACTAAAATGCCTTCTTGCCTTTGTGTGGACAACATGCATCTATTCATTAATTCAACACATAATTCACAGAGTGCCTTCCAAGCACCTTGCACACGGAAGGTTCCTGAGGCTGTCCCACCCTCAAGGTGCTTATAATCTATGTGGATGAGCGCAAGCACAGGCAGACCATTCTCATCTTTAGTGCACCAATGCTAAAATAGGCCATAGTAGAACCACAATTAAACGTTGTGTCGTTATAGACAGATATATAGAGTAAGAGCTAAGCAGGTGTGTTTGTGATGTTTTGCTACAAAGCACATTAGCAGCGTAAAGCAACAAACATTATTTCACACAGATTCGAGGCTCAGGAATCTGGAAGTGGCTTAGCTGGTTGGTTCCAGCTCAGAGTGTTTCACAAGGTCGCAGTCAAGCTGTCAGCGGGGACCACAGTCAATTCAAGGATGGACAAATGTTGGTGGACCCATTCCCAGCTCCCTTATGTGGTTGTAGGCACATCTCAGCTTCTCACTGGCTGTTGGCCAGAGGCTTCAGTCACTCACCATGCCAGCCTCTCCCAGGGCTGCTAAGAGAAGGCAGGTGGCTTCCCACCCGGTGAGCAACCCAAGGAAGAGAGAGAACCAACAGAAGCCAACGCATTCTATAACCCATGTAGGAATGACATACCGCACCTTGTGCTGCATTCCACTGGCCACAGAGACCAAGTCTGGTCCAAGGAGGGAGGGGACCACAGCCAGGATGTGAATATCTGGAGGTGGGAATCAGTGGGGGCCATGTTGGAGGCTGGCAGAACAACAAGTTCTTTGGAACACTTCACCACGGGACGCCAAGGAGACGAAGCACAGCTCTAGAATGGTGGTCACGAGGTAGGGGGCAGTCATGTGTGAGGGCCTCAGTTTCCATAACTGTCCCAGTTGTTCATAACACTGGGTACACCCACGACCTAACACTTACTCAGAGTTTATCACGTGCCGGACACGCTTGAAGCATCGCATTCCTATTGCTCACATCTCCTCACTGCAGCCCAGTGAGGTGGGTGCCATTTTCATCCCAGTGACAGCTGAGGACCCCGAAGCGCAGAGGGTTCACCACTGGCCTACAGCTCTGTCCCCAGGAAGAGGATCTGACCCCAGGTGTTCAGCCCCCGAATCCGTGTCCTCAGCTGCTGTGCTGCCCAGCTCTCTAACAGAGAGTATGGAAATAGTGCGAGTAAATAGACTATTTATAAAAGCAATGCTGAAATTGAAAAGAAAGAGCTGCACCTAAAAAAGCTGGTTCAAGAATAGTGCAGTTCCACTTACATGAGGGAGCTGGAGGAGTCAGATTCACAGAGACAGAAAGTGGACCAGTGGGCGCCAGGGGCTGTGGGTGGGGATGGGGAGTCGGTGCTTAATGGGACAGGGACGGCGGAGCTGATGGCTTCACTGAATGCCCCTGACCGCTGCCGTGTGCTTGAATGCTTAAAACGGTAAATTCTATGTTATGCATATTTTACCATGATAAAAAAAAAAACAGACATTAAACTCAGGATCTGACATTCCATCCAGAGGCTCCCTCAAAATGAAAAGCCCCACATATTTAATCACTTCAGATGCTTAATACTTCGGTTCTAAAGCATGGGAAGGGATCCAAAAGGATCTGCCCTGGTTGGTTCATCATCTTTCTCTGGCTGCTCTTTTCTTGACAAAAAACAAAAAATGTTATAATCGTTTTCTCTAAGCTCATATCTCCCAAGTCACATAAGTGGCAATTTAAAGTGGAAACTGCAGTCTAACCCAAAGAAAAGCCTGTCCACACTATTAAGTGCTTCGTGGCCTATACTTACGAACTACTCTGTGATCGGCATCACTGACGCCCCTTCCCCAGATGACTGCTGTGTGTCTCAAGAGTCAGATATCGGCCCACCAAACTGAAGGTGCAGAGTCAGCCGAGGGGTGCTGGGACTTTGGGGTAAAGGTACACATGATACTGGGCCCCCGGCATTGGGGTTTTTCTTACTAAACTGCTGGCGTGGACGTGCTGGCTGATTAGACGGGACACGGGCCGGGGAAGGTTGCTCTCTCTCAAAGACAGCCCTTTGGATCACCATCCTTTCCCTGTCCTCATCTCAGTGGGCATTTCCTCCTGGAGCATCGTGCAGCGGGGGCTCCCAGCCCAGAGGCTTTGCTACTTCCTCACCACCACAGCCATCTTCCGAGGCTGGGGCAGAAGGTATACACCGCGCAGGCTTTCTGGCCTCATCTCAGAAACAGGGAAGACCCTCGTCATGAAATGAGGCTTTGTGCCCTTAGTTAGGCATTCCCGTGGTGTGATTCACCAATCATTTCCCCCCATCCATCGGCAGATCACAATATGAGGTGGTATACAGTGAAACAGGAAGAAAATGATGCAGAATTTTTTTTAAAAAGGAAAAGATACTGTAACAGGACACAGGCAAACCTGAACTTCAAAAAATTAACTTCTTTAAAAAAAGAAATAGAGGAAGTGACACACATTTACCCGGATGCTTCCACTGCCCACTTACTAAACAAGCTACCGCTGTTACTGCTGCTCACCAGAGGAGGCTTCACGACCCTCGGGACAGAGGAGAGGCACTGGCGGGCAAGATCCCCGTGCACGGAGCAGAACCGTGCGCGGTCGGACCCCTGAATCTCCCACTAATTCATGTACTGTCGGCATGAAGTCCACTCACAAGACAAGTATTTAACCTAAGCCTGTTAATGCACCTGAAAAATAGAACAATAATAAACTCAAACAGCTGCTGTGAGGATTCAATAAATAACTTATGCCAACGTGTCTGGTAAATTTTTGCAGATTATACAAATATGAATGTGGGATGGGCTGATGTCCTGAGACATGTTGTTCGTGCGGCCTCTTCCTTTTCTGCCATGGAGCCGGCTCTGTGCAGTGCCTCAGGGAGGCAGTGGGGAGCGGGAGGCTGGAAGGTCTGCCTGAGCGGGTGCCTGGGCCCCATCCTTGGTAGCATTGTCACACTGGCAGCACAGCCTCCCCAGGAGGAGAAGTGGGTAAACTGAGCCATGTGCAACCTCACAGGGCACCCCAGAGTCAGCGAGCCACGAAGCCCAAGCCCCAGGAGCCTGGTTCTGGGGTGACCCCAGGACTTGAGAGGGAGGTTACATTTTCCACCATACCAGTCAGCTAGAAGGTGGACAACTTTATAACAAAAATTTTAATGTTATTTCTGGCACACTATAGTTTTGGGATTGAGGCTAATTCCCATTATCATGTCTAATTGCCAGCACTTAATATCTTTCTGGTAATTAACAATGCTCCGTGTCACGAATGTTTGACAAATTTTACAAATATATGCAGATAAGCCATCTCCTCCGACTACAGAACACACAGTGTGGTGCTAGTGAAGAGAGCACTGGGCGGGGCACATTCGGAATGGACTTTCTACATGCAGCTGGCACAGAGAGGACACGCAATGAAAGCCTGCCAGCTGATTCGTGACAAACTGTCCGGAGCAGCTCCTGATTCCCCAGACCCTTGTGATCAAAGCACACACCTGCCACCCAGTTGTGGGGGATCAGAGGTGCAGTGTGTTGGGCTCAATGGACCTTACCTCCAAGTGATGCTAATGGATTTGCAGAGAACAGAATTCATGATACCAGTGTAAAGTTAGTTTAAACGCTGCAATCTAACCACTTAAGAATGGAGCAAACAGATGACCCCAAGAGGGCGGCCTTGCTGTCTCATGACCTGCTGAGTTCCCAAAGCCCCAGGGAGTGCTAGGCACACAGTAGGAACTCAACAGGTGTCGGACAAATGTTGACAAACAGTCAGAAGACACAGGCCTCTACCTCCAAGTATGACATCTGAAGTGGGGTTAGTTCCAGCCAAGCGCAGCCAAGCCCAGGGGTCAAGAACCCAGTCACACCAGGACAATGGGGACACACGGAGCTCATAGCCTGTGGGAAGCAGAGAGAGGGGAGAAGAAAGAGCCACAGGCTTAAACTTCCTCCAGCTTCTTCCTACTGTTTAGTAAGATGCCTCTGTGCTTTGGATGAAGCAGATTCCGAAGCCCTAACATGACCCATACTCCAGAAAAGTTCTGATTTGTGAATTGGCACTGGGCTACTACATCAGCTGGTGCATAAGGCCATGGCGTCTGCTGGGGGTGCACCGAGCAGCAGCCCCCAAACCGCCTTCAGGGGGTGGTGGTCATTAAAGGAATGACACACTGGCCCAACACAGTGCCACACTTACTGATGCCAAATACGGGCAGGCCCCTTTAAATGGAGAAGCAAAAGGCACAGGAAGTGAAAGCAGGACTGATTTGTTAAAAGACGTCTCAGAGCAGCTGAGTCCACTGAGTGTTACCACAGGCAACTGGGGATGTCGCTGGGGGACAGACCCCTGGAGACCTGACTCTACTGTGAATTCAGGAGTGTGGTCACCTTCTTTGGGTGGGGGTCCTGAGCAGCTACTCTGAGCACATTTTGAGCTTAAGACACCGAAGATTCCCTCTCCCCTCAGGGAGCTTTTGATAGATAGCAGCTAGCATTTGTGGCTAGCAAGGCATTCTCACCCCATGTGGCCTCATTTGATCTTAGGGTGGGTCAGCAGTGGCCAGGATCATCTTCCCTGAGAAACACTGAGGCAGGCTGCACGGTGAGGGACCTTCACCAGGTCACCCAGCTACGCTAACGGCGCACCGCGAGCAGGGCTGCAGCCCCCGTCCATGATTTCCAGCCCTTCCCCAGAACCTCCGGGCATCCAGCAGCACCAGAGAAGTGAGACCCAACCCACGGCAGCCAGGGGCACTGAGGGGAAGGGAGGAGGCGCCAAGATAAGGAGTGAGGACAGAGGCCTTGCAAGGCAGGGGGTGAGCAGAACTGTGGGAGGGGCCAGCACCCCAGGGCATCCATGAGCCCTTGACTGCCCTGCAGATGTGACCGCTTGCTATGGCAGGGCTCAAATAAGAGGCCATGTGCAGACACTGTTCTGGCAATGTCCAGACCTACAACCTCCCCCGATCCCAGCAGAAAGGTTTAACAATAACATAGTCTACAGACAAGGGAATCCTAAGCGTGGCATTCTTCCAGGGAAAACATCATGCTGGAGCTGCACCAGGGTTGCCGACACCTGTGAGCAAGTGAATTCCAAAATGGACAGTCATACGTTGGCTCCGCTAAGGCTCAGCTCACAGCGTTTCATTCCAGAGCAGTGAAGACGAGAGGGGACCTTCCTGCTAACAGCCCCACGCAGGTGACCACCTACCCATCTCTTAACTGCCTTCCAGGAGGGATGCACAGCATTCGCTCTGGATAAAAAGTACAATGAAACTTCACTTTTTAAACTCTCATGGTTTCAAAACCCTGATAACTCTTATTGAGAAATGAAGAACAGCTGTAAGTCAGTGACCTAACTAGGGACTCATGTCCAAAATACAGTTTGATGTCTTCAATTTTTATTATACATTTGTTTCATTTCATTTAGTAGCTGTAACTGCAGTAAGAGACTACGTGACAACCAAATGAGATACTACTTCATACACGTCAGGATGGCTGTTCTCAAAAAAAGAAAAATAACAAATGTTGGGGAGGGTGTGGAGAAACAGGAACCCTTGGGCATTGCTGGCGGGAATGTAAAATAGTACAGCTGCTGTGGAAAACAGTTTGGTGGCAAACAGAATTACTGTATGACCCAGCACTTCCCCTTCTAGCTGCACACCCAAAGGAATCAAAAGCAGGCACTCAAATACATACATGTATGCCATTGTATCAAAGTTCACAGCAGCATTCTTCACAAGAGCCAAAGGTAGAAACAACCAAATGTCCATGGACAGACAAATGGAGAAACTAAATGTGGTATATCCATACAATGGTCTATTATTCAGCCATAAAAAGAAATGAAGTTCTGACACATGCTACGATACGTATCAACCTTGAAGACATTATACTAAGCGAGGGAAGCCAGGCACAGAAGGATAAATAGAAAAGAGGTTTCATTTTATCTCAAATTCATACAGACAGAAAGTAGATTAGAGGTTACCAGGGGCCAGGGGAGAGGGGAGTGGGGATTATGACTCAGCGGGATACAGTTTGGTGTGATAAAGTTTTGGAAATAACAGTGATGATGGTTGCACAGTATTGTGAATGTAATTAAAACCACTCAATTGCACATTTAAAAATGATTAAAATGGTAAATTTTATGTTATGTATATTTTACCACAATAAAAACAACCAACCAACATAGACCAAAACACAAGAGAGAGAAAATACGTGGAAATTTAAAAATGAACAATATTAAGTGCTTACTTAGGAAATATTCTTTAAAAAGAGACTGTGATAATGACACACTGTCATCATAAAACTTTTTTCCAAAGGCAGAGAAAACAGGATAATGACAATATTCACAATGTGCTATATTTACTGCATTTACAGAGTACTTATTCTATGCCACGGGTCGTTTTAAGTGCTATATGTATATTAACTTACAAAATCTTCACAATAATCCCTTATTATAGGTTCCAATATTATCCCCATTTTAAAGTTAATGATTCTGAGACGCCCATTGGTTAAAGAACTTCCCCAACATCACTAAATTAGTAAGTAGCATAGCAAGGATTTAAACTCAGAAATCTGGACTCAGAATCTGTATTTTTAACAACTAAGCCACTTGCTGGCATAAAAGATGAGACCAGAAAGAAAGGAGGTTAAGGAGTAATTACATGCCCACTAAAGTAAGGACCATAAAGGTGAACGAAACCGACATATTCTGCTGCTTTCAAAATCAAACACTGACTGTTGAATAAACAGCACAGGATACCACTGATCTTTCAGGCTCATCCGAGCCCCTCCCAGAAAGACTAACAAGAAAGCAGAAAGAGTGCTGGACTTGGGGTTATAATTATGTAATTAATATAATTAATTATTATATAATTATGTTATTATTATATTAATTAATTATACCCACCTCACAGGGTTGTTCTAAAAGTGCAATGAGATGAGCTGTGACTGTCCTTGACTCTGTCTTAAACTCAACAATAGCTAGTTGTAGACATTTTCTCTTGCTTAATTCCACAGTATAAAGATTGATAATGATCAGCTATATAATCTTGGTGCTTGTTTTCCCAAAGAAGGCTCTGTGCCTGCCAGGCTGCAGACAAATAGAAACAAACAGCTCCCTGTTTCTCCTGCCCCTCCCTGTTTTCTAGCTCAAACCAGCCAGATGGTGACACATGGTAGGGCTCTGGTAAAGTGTCAGCTCTTTCCTATCCTTCCCAGAAGAGGTGGGAAGAAGAGAAGAGAGAAAGGAGAGAGAAAAAACCATGGCAGAAGTAAAGGGAACCAGATGTGGAGACAGAGAAAGGATATTACTTCTTTCCCTCCCCTCCCAGTGGCAGAGAGGGGCCTGAGATCTGTCGGGGGTTCCCACCTCCCATTCTCTCTCGAATGTCCCACAGCATCATCCATGCCCCCAAAACTGAAGATGACATGAGATGTTCTCTAGACCCTCAAACCTGCTTTGGACATTTAAAATTATGACCCTTCAGTGTGCATCATGGCCAAATCAGTCATTAAGCGGTTCATCAAGGTGACCGAGAACTCAAACACTAGGTCTGGGAGCCCTGTGTTCATCACTGGTTATTCACTGAGTTCATCTTGTCTAGTAAACTGTAGGATTCTGGAAGGCGGAGAACATTTTAATACAACATACTAACAATGAGCATTATATTCACCCTTGGTTGATACAGTGTTGAAAAACAAAAAGATCACATTTCTTTGAAAAAATATACACAGATGGACTCTCCAGATAGCTTCAATGGAGACTGATTTATTTCACCGAAGATTTTACTTAATTTTTAAAGTCATGTGGTGGCCAGGAAAAGCCCAGCAGACAGCAGATCTAAATGACTTCACCCATGCCCTATGAAATGGGGCCATTGCCCTGCACCTCTAACAGGAGGGAAAGCAAAGGTTTATGCAAAGGATATGCCTCAGGTCAGCAGACAAACTATATTGAGGATCATTTTAGGCCAGTTCCAGACAGTGCCTTCCAACCTACTCACCTGAAGTTCACTGTAATTTGTTAGTGAGAATTAAATGACATCGTGGAAAGTGTTGCTTCTCACTAGTGAGGAAGTTTTATTTCAACAGATGAGTTGCACCAAACAGAACAGACACCAGGCAAGCCCAGCCACGCCTGCCCACCTACAAATTTGATTCCATAAGCACCTCCTCTTCCTGCCAACCCACCTTTAACCTTACAGGGTGCAGACAGTTTGAAAGTTTTCCTTGCTCTGGGTACTAGGTACAGTGTCTAACTTCATCCTAGAAACCACAGAATATGAGGAACTCATCAGGTTTTGAAGATGGGGAGATTTTACGTTAGCCGCCCTTGCCAAAAATCTAAGAAGCACGCCTGTTTCCCACCACGTGATCCCCAGATTTGCAAAACTGTGGTTTGAAGATGGAGACAGCAATAACCCCATATGGCAACGACAAACACTTTTTGGGGAAGATTGAAAATATTTTAAATGTTTTTCATGGTCCTCTTTTGAATCATAAGCGATAGTCAAACAGAGGTCACGTCTGAGTCATCTTCAGAATCGCAGACCCTGCAACACGCACGCCCGCAGATGGTTGCTTTCTTCGCCCACCAGGGCTCTCCCTCTTTGGGGCCAGCAGCTACTCGGAATAGCACTGAACAGAGCCGGAGGAGACTGGGAACCCTCTGGGGCTCTCTCCCTCACTCCACACTGAGGCATTTAGATACAGGCTTCTGCAGCTCCTATGCAGCTCTGGTCTGGTGATGCCTGAGAACATGAGGACATTTTGTATGCCTCCCATATTCTACACCCACGCCAGCGTCCCTGTCCTTCTATTGGCTGGAGCCAACCCCATTATTTTTGAGAAAGCTCCAAATCCACTGTAGGGAAAGGCAAGCTGAGCCCGCTGGCGAGCCTGTGCCAGGTGTGGGGAGACTCCAGTATGAGGGCGAGACGATCACCTCCCTGCAGAGCAGCCCTGGTGCTGGTTTCCGGCGTGGCTCCCAGAGGATCATCTCAGCTGAGCACAGCGCAGCATACGAGTGCTGTAGTCCCACCAAAGAGAAAAGGTGTGCAGAGCAAGGGAGAGAAGAGAGGTTAGGTAAGGGGATTGTTGGGCAGACTTTGGCGAGAAGTATGTTGGAAGAGATAGAGGGAAAGATGATAAAGGAGCAAATAAATACCAAGTGAAGGTGTGCAGACACACAGAAAAACTGGGACCAGAACCAGAAATGCAAAAAAAAAATCTACTACACTATGGGGCTCTGATTCATACAGCGTTTGGCTTTGGGGTGTCCCACTGAACACAGAGCTCTCATCCGCTTCTCAAACCCATGGAGGGGGCATGAGGCATATCCATGCTACCACAGCGCCATCTAGTGGAGTGGTGTGACCATGATGGTCTAAGCAGAACCGTCTAGGGCCAAGTCCATCCTGAAAGTATTCCAGCCTAAGTACAGGAAACAGACTGCTACCGAGGAGTGTGTACAACTTAAGTCCACAAAGTTTTACATCCTATGGGCTACCTCCTCTCAGAACAAGTGGACCGTAAGTTTATGTTCCATGTTCTGAAAGATTCATCCTACCACCCACTTTTAAAAATCAGCTCAGCTATCAACAAAAATTTTAATGAACAGACCATTGTCTTTTACCAGATGTACCCTTTTCTAGCAACATAAAACCACCTTCCATTTTTCTGGTGAAGTCTATATTAAGCCTCTCAAAATCAGATAGGAAGACATCATCAAATACTCTCATCCTTATTAAATATACAGTATCAACATGTCATATCTGTAGTCAGTAAATACTAATACACAGTTTTGCTGTTCTTTCTCCAGTTTTCCCATGAAATTTTCTTAGGAAAAGTCCCAATAATGTAAATCTCCGTGATTTATCATGCAACTGACCACATGGGGGATATCAATACCCAGGCCATGGAACACCAGCAGAATTATTGACTGTTATTTGGCCTCAGGTATGAATTTTGGAGGCAACGTAGGATGGAGAGCAAAGCACAGACTTTGGTTCAGATCTCAGCAGGAATCCAGGCACTACCACCTACCAAGTGACCGTAGACTTGTTATTTGATTTCTTGAGCTTGTTTCATTCCAATCCATGAAATGGGGAGGCTAACGTTGACTGCACAGGACTTGATGAAAACAGGCGTGCCAAGTGGTTGGCTCGGTGTCGGGGCTTAGGAGTGTTAAGCTCCTATTAATATTTTTCTGCTGCTCTTTCCTGAAGACACCCAGCAATGAAATAACAGTTCTCATTTTGAGTTGAGCTACTGTGGTAAGCCTCCTCATCGCTGATGTGTCTTACAAAGATGCAAATATGAGAGAGAAGAAAAAGCCTTCCAAGATTCCGATACCCCCACCCTGTTTTCAGTTGAAAGTCAACCAGTTAATGAGCACTAGAGTACAGATGGAGTTCTGCCAGCCTGTGCCTGGGAGAGTTCATAACACACTTGACTTCAATTCATGTGTACTCTAATCCTGCGGGTTAAAGGGCCATAAAAGTTGTTCTGGTTTTTCTTATACTTCAAAGGAAGCAATTTAATGGCCATGAATTACAGTCTCCCGATTACACTGTAACTATGAAACACAACTGTTCTGCTGTGATTTCCAGCCTGGCTCCTTCACCAAAGGAACTTCAAGGAAAGAATTTAAACAGAACGACCTTTCCAGGCTTCCATCCAGCTTCCACATGCAGGCGACTCTGTCCTTGGGAGCCCAAGACACATGTGCACACACAAAGGGTCCTGTGGGTTTGGACTAGAGCAGGATGGCCTGCAGAACTGAGCTGGGCTGGGGCCAACCCATAAAATGGCAAGTGTGTACCATTCCCTTGTGGTGACAACAGATGGTAACAAAAATGTTAAAATGGGATAATAGTGAAACCATGTAAAGGTAAGAGGGTTGCACTAAGAATGTAAGAAAAGGAAGTCTTCAGAAGTGTGGTGGGCTCTTCCTATCTTTTACCTTTTCTTAATTGGCCTGAGAGAGTCCCCAGCCTGAGGCCTGGGAGAACACAGACACCTTTCCCACAGCAGCAAAGCAGTGCTTAGAGGGCAGAAGCCGTCACACACGGTGGAGAGCAGACCACACGCAGAGCTGGACTTCAGGCCTGATTCCTCAACTGCTAGCTGTCTGGCCTCCGGACAACTGCCCTGCACACCGGTTGCTCATGTGAACTAGAGGGAGTCACTTCTGAGGGGCTGCCATGAAGCTCAAGTTAGAGGATGTGAGAACAGGAGGCCAGACCTCACCGCAGCGAGGCAGTTCTAGGCGACAGCTCCAGTTTGCTGCGAGTGTTCAACGTGGCCATGGTTGGAGGATGTGAAGAGGCTCCTTTAAAATGATACTTATTGTGAGTCTCTGCTTGCTCTAGCATCCTCTCACAAACAGAACCCTCTGAAAACTGCAAAAGGGGTACAGAAACCAGGCGCAGAGCAGGCCAAGTCCTCTAGCCAGTCACACTAAATTTAGGGTCTGTCAGTCCAGCACGGGGCTGCAGCTGTTACAGGTCAGAGCGTGTGCCCTTGACATTTCAGGCCCACTTTCAGTCTGCCTCGGTAGAGCGCTGGTCTCCGCACTAGATGTGCCCTCTGAGAACCTGCTGTTCCCCAGCTCCGTGTGTGTGTGTGTGTGTGTGTGTGTGTGTGTGCGGGGGGGGGGTTACAGCACTCTAAAGACATCTAGATATTCGGAAGGTAAGGAAAGGAGAAAAGGGGGGTCTTGACTGTTCATTTGGGAATCAATTCTATGTTTTGAGATTGGCTTTAAAAAAATGCAAAGGTTGTGCGCTCTTGGTGTCAGCACAGCTTGCACGGTGGCATATGCCCTGGTGGCTAAATGAAGTCTTAACCATATGCAACGGTCCCCGAGGAGAATGTTTAAGTTGCTGGAGTAAAAGTCTGCTTTGTAGGAAGAGCAAGCCTTGTCATTCCGCCTTATAACTGACTAGCAACGGAGAGAGGAGGGGAGCGGAGGGGACAGAGGGAGGGTGCATGCCGGGGCAGGGTGCGAGGGGGGTGGGCACAGGGGTGGGGAGCGCACGTGCGTGGACAGTGCAGCCCAAGAAGGTCTCGGCAGACCCACCCACGGGCCTTGTCCACCGAGCACAACTCCAGCCGCACCTCCACTTCTCGGATGGAAATCTTGCTGATGATGTGAAGAGCCCTTCCCTCGCACCTGCTCATGTTAAGTGTTCTTACCACGACTGAACTTTTAAAAAGAAAAGAATGGAAGGGAAGGCAGAAGGGTAGGACGATTCTACTCCAGGGCAATCTGTGCTCAGAGGCGAGAAACATGATTAAATTCATTAGAAAAGAACCAAACTGGAATTTTGAAAAATGAGTTGTCAGTTATCAAGCTGTTCCCAGGTGTAAGGGGGGTGATTTTATATTAAAGAAATGTGTATATTTTTTATGTTTACAAAAAAAGAAATTTTTATATATAAAAAAATGTGTAAGCCATGGTCCCTGCCCATAGGAGCTTACAACAAAGTGATGCCCCCGAAAGACTGCTGATCTAGGATGCTGGCTGCGTGCCCGGGTCATTCATGGCACTGCAGCTGTGTGACAGGAGCGAGGCCCCTTCCCTTCTCTCGGCCTTTCCCTCTCTGTAAACAGGGCAAGAGAGGAAAGTGGAAATGCTCAGGGCTTCTAAACCTTGATGGGTACGAGGAACCATAGGCTATGCTTAGTATCTTGTCCAAGCGACCTCAGAGAAAACGTGGGAAGTGTGCCCTCGCCCACACACGCTGGGAGCCTATGCTGGGAAAACAGCAGTTGCCGCTTGCCCACATGGTGTCTCAGGGCCCTTCAGGCATTATAACTGCATAAGAACTGCAGGCGGCTTCAGGGAAAGCCAGTGCCCGCCAGCTGAGCACAGGTTTAGCCTTGCGTGTCTGGGGAGGAGGCCGCCCTCCAGCCACATGCCCCATGAACACCTCTGAGCTTGGAATCCACTGGGACCTTGGGGGTGGGAAGGCTGGAGGAATGCCACCACTATTTTCAAATTCTGAAAAGTAAATACTGGAAGCTCTGACAACAACAGTGCTTTGGGAGCAGCGGCACCTCTGAAGTTCCCCTTCTGTCCCCAGCAGCACAGAGGGGGAGCTGCTTTCCAGGAGCTGCATGTGGGGAAACAAAGCCCTAATGTTCACACACAAAAGAGAGCTGGCAACCTGCTAGCTTGTGTTTTTGTGAATGCCAAAGTCATTTATTTTGAAAATAAGAGCCTCTCCTTTGCCTTCAGCATTCCTGGTAAGAAATTAAACCACAGGCTTGATGCTGTTTAGGCCTGCAGACTGCGGGCAAATCCTGAGACCCCACAGCACCTTTTCCAGGGATGAAGGCAGAGTTCAAGGACCAAGAGTTTAGACTCTGGAGTCAGAGACCCAAGTTCAAGTACCAGCCAAGTCCCTTGCGAGCAATGTGGCCTTCGGCAAGTCATGCAGTCCCAGTTTCCTGTCGTTAGTTGAAAACTAAGGGAAATGGGGCTGCTGTGAAATAATACCGCTTGGTAAATGTTAACGACATGAAATGAGCAAAAACCAACAAAATAATCTACAGGAGCATGTGACTTTGGGCTGCAGTGTGATGTTACACTGAAAACACTCGGACTTCAATGCATTCCCAACCAAACGAGGAATTTCCACACCCTCCTTGTGAAGTCACAGGAATATTTACAAATACGTATTTCTAACTGGAGCCTTGATTATTCTATACAGTGCATATGTACACACACATATATGAAAGGGTAACAAGCAGGATGTAACACTGGTTTGCATATATGAACACTGGAAGGAATATGGGTTCCAGGTTAGACCACCGGATTCCATACTGAAGATGGCAGGAGTCTTCGGGCACACCTGATCACGCCTTAGTACTCTCATCATTTGAAAAAGAAAGAAGCATTAAAAATACCTCTAGAATATCATTGTGAGCCTAAGAAGAACTAGAGCAAAGGGGAAGAAGCTACTGGAGGTGATACTGTCTCACACAAGACCATGTGTATTATAAAGTTTGTTATAAAGCTCTACTTGGGACAATTTGGTTGCTGTGTAAAAGTATAAAAATGCATTAAATGGATAGAAATGGACTTTTAAAAATTGGCCTTTACTCTTTTCTCCTCCCTTCCACCAGTTTACTGCCAGACCTCACCCTGGAGATAAGCTTCCCTGTACAGGGTAGTAAGGACCTAATGCTCCCCATGAGCAGTGCCCAGCTTTTGTCCCTGCATAGACATGTCCACTGACGTAAGCAGCCAGATCAACATGCATCTGGAGGTCAGTGGGGTCAGGAAGAGAGCCTACACATAATTTAATAAACTCCCTCTTGGTTTTCTTCATTTCCTATTACTTTGGTTTGCTTAAACACAGGTTCTTGCAGGGTAAATCTGAGTGCATTTGACCAGCAGGTAACTAAATTATCTTTGCTGATTCAATGGAATGAATAGTTACAGTGAAGAAAATCCAAATAGGAAAGAAAAAGGGAGCTGGGGAAAAATTAATGTTCCCACCTTAAAATATCCATCAAACAATATTTTTTAGATTCAACAAAATCTTATCCATGCTTAAGGTCTGGAGGTCTGAAAGTGCTCCAAACCAGAGCTGTTAGAAGGCATACGATGTGAACCATGGTATGTTCTTTATGGATATAAAATTGGGTTATCTGTTTAGATATTATGTCCTGAAGATAGAAAATATTAGGCTACAGAGGGTTAAGGGAAGATGGTGTTTCTCAATCATAGCTGTGTTTATCTTAGTTTATCTGCGAGTGTCCTAGAAAAACTCGGGAGGATTGTTGAGGTGGAAAGAACACGTAACTTAGAATCATGAGGCTAGATGGTGACTGGAGAGGCTGCCTTGTCATATTCTTTGAAACTCTAGATTGCATTTGGACTAGAAATCTGCATTTCAGTTGGATTACAAATTTTGATATCTAATGGTATATTCACAAGATAAATTCCAAATACATCATACACACAATTGCAGGTACAAGAAACCTCAAAATCTTCCGATTGATCCGAATTTTCCACTTTATAGATGGGTATTTCAAGGCCCCTCAGAGTTATGAACTTGCCCGAGGCTGAGAACCAGCCCTTAAATGTCTTCTGCCTCCCATCTATTACTTCACACTGTTTCTGTATTTCCTTTACTACTCTGCAGGACCCTTAGCTTTCTTGAACTTAAAATGCCGTGATGAACACAACTGACTGGTGTCAGTCCTCAATAAGACAGCTTAAAGTTTACTGATGGTGGGCTAGCCAGGTGAGCAGGTAGCACTAGAGGTCTTACACATGTGTATGGGAAACTGAGAAAAGGGATGTAAGGAAGGGAGAGACCTTAGAAAGCTAGAATGCCTTTGCTGTGGGTGGGAATCCCAACTCACCAAGACCCCAGTGCAAGCTCACTAGAATTTAGGATGTTGGGAAATGGTCTAGAAAAACAGCAGCAGCTTCAGAGACAGGAATCCTGTAAGGCCTGGCCTTGTACTGCCTTCTGACCTAGCTGTCTGTTAACTCTGTGAAGGCCAATGAATTATATTACCGGATGTACAGGGGGTATTGGTCCCTGGCAGTAAAATGGGTTGATAACACACAAGACTTACTGCACCCTGCCTGATTTCCCGTCATCTGTGAGAGACACTTTTTCCTGCTCAGTTCACATTTGTTCCACTGCATAAACTTATTCCCAGCTCAGAATGCCCCCCAAAGCTATCCTTTTCTCCCTGCAGGAGGACCAGTAACAGAGCAACTATCTAATACCTAAATGAGTCCACATACAGACAGCAATTAAAGCAACTGGTATTCACTGTCACACGCTGTGGAAGACTTGCTTGCCAATGACAGAAGGTGACACACTAGTCCCAAACACTTTCCTACTTTTTCATCCATCAGTAGCCACTACAAGAAAGATAAATCCCTCTTTTCCTGTTGCTTTGTTTCCTCAAGGGGAAAAAGCACCTAAAATGGAGAGCACTAAGCCCTGTGAGGTGTAACAAAGTGTTGAAAATCATGTGCAGTGTAAACAAGGACCCAACAGTATGTTTTCAACTTAAATGATCCTCCTCTACACTGTAAAAACCAACATGTGAGAGCCCACTTTATAACAAACGTATGAGATCAGAGATAAGGGGTCGGAGTTCCCCTGTGAGGGGCAAAGAGAAAAGCTCACAGGGTGTCTATGCCTACTCTTTGCCCCTATATTTGTGCAACAGAACATGGAGCTATTCTCCTGGTTAAACAACAAGTGGTACCACTTCTACATTCCCCTGGCAGGAAACCTCTGCAGTTGTGATTTCACCTTCCAGAAAGCATCAACAGTTTTTGCAATCTCCTCTATCGGTGGTATGTACATATGTCCCTACATGGTAAATGCAAACAAGTGGGGAAACACTGAATTTGCATACATGCAGTTTTACCAACCACCACCCTCCCCATACCCTCCCTCACAACACGATCTGCCACACAGGTGTCATTTTCTTCAGGGACACACTGCAGAAGGGAAATAGATCCTGTCACACATGCTGATCTTCGATTGCTGTATACATGTGTGTCCCCCACCCATCCCCAGCAAACGTGCAAGAGGAGGACAACATCATGAGGTCCTGGGGCACATTTTGGCAAATAATTGAGAAATCTATGATCTGAGGAGTCTGCTGTGCTTTTTAATTCACATGAAGAAAACATACTCTGCTGTCCATTTTTTTGTAAGCAATGTCTTCACTCCGCCACACCAAAAGGGCACACTTTACATTTGGAAGGAACAAACAGGTACAGGAATTACATTTCCACAAGGAAAACATGGAATTCAGGACTGGTTTCAAATGTGCCAAGAAGACAGATAACAGTTCATAAGCTTTCGCGTGTGCTGTAAGTATGAGAAAATTGCCATGTCAACAATCTCTCAACTCAACACCTACTGCTCATTTTTTTATCCACATGCATAATTTTATTATGTAGCAGTAGTTACTATATGGTTTCTAGACCATAAAGTAAAAGTTACTGGTTTGATATATTAAATTAATTTTGTTCTGAGTTTGTGATTTGTTTTTTATTTAATCAGGACGATCCAACAATGGAAATCTTGTCAATACAGCAAGAATGAGATCAAAGTGACTGATGGGCAACTCACAAACCTTTAGGGACATCCAGCGATGAGTCAATTTGGCATGTTTCACTGAAAAAGTGCTCAAAAATCACTGGTGTGGAAGTAGTGAGTAGGTATGAGGAAAACTACATGGAAAATCATAGTCTGAACTACAAAGAGATGGTGTGTTCTTGTTGTACTGTCTATGTTATACAGCATCAAATGTCCATACTCTTGCTTTCTGAGAACAGAGGGCTGAAAAATTCCACCTGAGAGGCCTTCTGGCATATGGTTTACACTATCTTACATTATCTTATAAATAGAGAAAAGGAAAGAAGATTATGGGAAAAAAATCAAAATACATCACTGAAAATTCAAAGGCATTGGAGAAATCTAGGGTATACATAGCAATTCTGTCATTGAGAGAGAAAGTACATACGTCCACACAGCTTCATATCCAAAATTAAATAACCAGATTAAAAAGTGGGAAGAGGGCTTGAATAGACAATTTTCCAAAGACAAACAGATGGCCAACAGGCACACTGAAAGATGCTCCACATTACTAATCATCAGGGAGGCACAAATCAAAACCGCAAGGAGATGTCACCACACACCTGTCATAATGGCTGGTATCACAAAGTCAAGAAATACCAAGAGCTGGCAGGATGAGGAGACGAGGCAACCTCGTGCACTGTTGGTGGGAATGTCAGTTGGTGCAGCCACTGTGGAAAGCAGTATGGAGGTTCCTCAAAAAACTAAAAATAGAAATACTATTCAACCCAGTAATTCCACTTCTAGGAATTTACCCAAAGAAAACAAAATCCCTCATTCAAAAAGATATATGCACCCCTATGCTTATCAGGGCATAATAGCCAAGATATGGAAGAAACCTAAGTGTCCACTGATAGATGAATGGATAAAGAAGAGATGGTGTGGTGTGTATACACACACACACACACACACACACACACACAGGAATATTACTCAGCCATAAAAAAGAACAAAATCTTGCCATTTGTGACTATGTGGATCAATCTAGAGAGTATTATGCTAAGTGAAATAAACCAGAGAAAAATCCTACATGATTTCACATATATGTAGAATCTAAAAAAACAAAACTAAATAGAAACAGATTCACAGATATAGGAAATAAAATGTTGGTTACTGAAGGGGGAGTGGGTGGGTAAACAGGTAAAGGAGATAAAGAGGTACAAACTTCCAGTGATAATATAAATAAGTATGAATGTACAGCATGGGGAATGTAGTCAATAATATTGTAGTAACTTTGTATGCTCACAGATGGTAACTACACTTACCCTGGGATCTTTTCAGTGTATAAAAACATAAAATCACTATGGTGTACACTGAAACTGATAGGATATTGTATGTCAATATACAAAACTATATACAAAACACAAGAATTAAAATGTTTTTGGTATAAAACCTATATACAAAAACTAAGAGGATATATACTTCAATTAAAAAAACTTAGGGCATAAAAAATGAAGAGAGAGAGAAAGTATGTGCCCTTAGCAATAAACTGCAGAGTGTAGCGCACATACTCTCCTGTGGGTCATCCAACATTGCAGTCTGATTTCTGGAGTAACTGAAGTCTTGTAAAGCACCATGAACTTTGAACCAAGAGATTCAGCTTAAACCTGACTCTACCACTCATGAGCTGGTTAACCAGTCACATTATTAACCTCAGGTGAACCCCACCTTCCTAGTGTGATAACGGCTAATATAACAAACCCCTTATGAGGCTATTGTGAATATTTTAAAGGATTATTTATTTATAGTAGGTGTTTAATAAAATACCTAGTTTCAGACCTAACAGACATCTACAGAACACTCCACCCAAAAGTTAACAGGATACATATTCTTCTCAAGGGTACCTGGAACATTTTCCAGAATAGATAACATACAAGGCCACAAAAAGAGCCTCAGCAAATTCAAGAATATTGAAATTGTACCAACCAACTTCTCAGATCAAAAAGGTATGAAACTAGAAATAAATTGTACAAAGAAAACAAAAAGACTCACAAACACATGGAGGCTTAACAACATGCTCCTAAATAATCAATGGATCAATGACCAAATTAAAACAGAGATCGAGCAATATACGGAGACAAATGAAAACAACAGCTTAACACCCCAACTATGTGGGACGCAGTGAAGGCAGTTCTAAGAGGAAAGTATATTGCAATCCAGGCCTATTTAAAGAAGGAAGAACAATCCCAAATATACAGTCTAAATTCACAATTAATGAAACTGGAAAAATAAGAACAAATGAGGCCCAAAGTCAGTATAAGGAGGGACATAATAAAGATCAGAGAAGAAATAAATAAAATTGAGAAGAATAAAACAATAGAAAAAATCAATAAAACCAAGAGCTGGTTCTTTGAAAAAATAAACAAAATAGATAAACTCATAGTCAGACTTATCAAGAAAAAAAGAGAGTCTCACACATAAACAGATTCAGAAATGAGAAAGGAAAAATCACTACAGACACCACTGAAACACAAAGAATTATTAGAGAATACTATGAAAAATTATATGCCAACAAATTGGATAACCTAGAAGAAATGGACAACTTTCTAGAAAAATACAACCTTCCAAGACTGACCGAGGAAGAAACAGAAAATCTGAACAGACCAATTACCAGCAACAAAATTGAACTGGTAATCAAAAAACTACCTAAGAACAAAACTCCTCGCCCAGATGGCTTCACTGCTGAATTTTATCAAACATTTAGTGAAGATCTAATACCCATCCTCCCTAAAGTTTTCCAAAAAGTAGAAGAGGAGGGAATACTTCCAAACTCATTCTATGAGGCCAGCATCACTCTAATACCAAAACCAGGCAAAGACACCACAAAAAAAGAAAACTACAGACCAATATCTCTGATGAACATAGATGCAAAAATACTCAACAAAATATTAGCAAACCGAATTCAAAAATACATCAAAAAGATCATACACCATGATCAAGTGGGATTCATTCCAGGGATGCAAGGATGCTACAACATTCAAAAATCTGTCAACATCATCCACTACATCAATAAAAAGGACAAATATCACATGATCATCTCCATAGACACTAAAAAAGCACTTGATAAAATTCAATACCCATTCATGACAAAAACTCTCAAGAAAATGGGTATAGGAGGGCAAGTACCTCAACATAATAAAGGCCATTGTGACAAACCCACAGCCAACATCATACTTAACAGCAAGAAGCTGAAACCTTTTCCTCTAAAATCAGGAACAATACAAGCACGTCCACTCTCCCCATTTTTACTCAACATAGTTCTGGAGGTCCTAGCCATGGCAATCAGACAACACAAAGAAATAAAAGGCATCCAGATTGGTAAGAAAGAAGTTAAACTGTCACTGTTTGCAGATGACATGATATTGTACATTAAAAACCCTAAAGATACCACTCCAGAACTACTAGAACTAATACCTGAATTCAGCAAAGTTGCAGGATACAAAATTAACACACAGAAATCTGTTGCAATCCTATATACTAATGATGAACTAACAGAAAGAGAAATCAGAAAAACAATTCCATTCACAATTGCATCAAAAAGAATTAAATACCTAGAAATAAACCTAACCAAGGAAGTGAAAGACTATACTCTGAAAACTACAAGACACCCTTGAGAGAAATTGAAGAAGATACCAATACATGGAAATACATTCCTTGCTCATGGATAGGAAGAATTAATATTGTCAAAATAGCCATCCTGCCTAAAGCAATCTACAGATTCAATGCAATCCCTGTCAAAATACCAACAGCATTCTTCAATGAACTGGAAAAATAGTTCTAAAATTCATATGGAACCACAAAAGACCCCAAATAGCCAAAGCAAACCTGAGAAGGAAGAATAAAGCTGGGATGACTACGCTCCCCAACTTCAAGCTCTACTATAAAGCCACAGTAATCAAGACAATTTGGTACTGGCACAAGAACAGACCCATAGATCAATGGAACACACTAGAAAGCTGAGATATTAACTCAAGCATATATGTTCAATTAATATATGATAAAGGAGCCATGGATATACAATGGAGAAATAACAGCCTCTTCAACAACTGGTGCTGGCAAAACTGGACAGCTACATGCAAAAGAATGAAACTGGATTACTGTCTAACCCCATACACAAAAGTAAACACAAAATGAATCAAAGACCTGAATGTAAGTCATGAAACCATAAAACTCTTAGAAGAAAACATAGGCAAAAATCTCTTGAATATACACATGAGCAACTTTTTCATGAACATGTCTCCTCAGGAAAGGGAAACAAAAGTAAAAATGAACAAGTGGGACTACATCAACCTAAAAACCTTCTGTATAGCAAAGGACACCATCAACAGAACAAGAAGGCATCCTGCAGTATGGGAGAATATATTCATAAGTGACATATCTGATAAGGGGTTAACATCCAAAATATATAAAAAGCTCCCATGCCTCAACACCAAAAAGCAAATAACCTGATTAAAAAATGGGTGGAGGATATAAACAGATACTTCTTCAAAGAAGAAATTCAGATGGCCAACAGGCACATGAAAAGATGCTCCACATCACTAATCATCAGAGAAATGCAAATTAAAACCACAATGAGATACCACCTCACACCAGTTAGGATGGGCACCATACAAAAGACAAACAACAGGAAATGTTGACGAGGATGTGTAGAAAGGGAAACTCTCCTACACTGCTGGTGGGAATGTAAATTAGTACAACCATTGTGGAGAGCAATATGGAGGTTCCTCAAAAAACTAAAAATAGAAATACCGTTTGACCCAGAAATTCCACTCCTAGGAACTTACCCTAAGAAAACAAGATTACAGGTTCAAAAAGATATATGCACCCCTATATTTATCACAGCACTATTTACAATAGCCAAGATATGGAAGCAACCTAAGTGAACATCAACAGATGAATGGATAAAGAAGATGTGGTACATATACACAATGGAATATTATTCAGCCATAAGAAGAAAACAAATCCTACCATTTGCAACAACATGGATGGAGCTAGAGGGTATTATGCTCAGTGAAATAAGCCAGGTGGAGAAAGACAAGTACCAAATGATTTCACTTATCTGTGGTGTATAACAACAAAGCAAAAACTGAAGGAGCAAAACAGCAGCAGACTCACAGAACCCAAGAATGGACTAACAGTTACCAAAGGGGAGGGGTGGGGGAGGGTGGGTGGGAAGGATGGGAGAAGGGGATTAAGGGGTATTATGATTAGCGCCCATAATGTAGGTTGGTCACAGGGAAGGCAGTATAGCACAGAAAAGACAAGTAGTGACTCTACAGCATCTTACTACGCTTTTGGACAGTGACTAATGGGGTATGTGGTAGGGACTTGATAATAAGGGGGAATGTAGTAACCACAATGTTGCCATGTGAAACCTGAACATAAGACTGTATATCAATGATACCTTAATAATAAAAAAAAAAACACCTAGTTTCAGGCCTTGTGGACGTCAGCAGATACCTTCTTTTAACTTTCCCTTATAGCAACTGGCCAAAGCACTAGAAACCAAAATAAGAAGACCCCATACTCAGCAATCTGAGGAGTTTCCTTTAAGTACAGCTCGCTTTGAGATGAATGAGTGTCCTAGTTTCTAACAACGGGCTGGCATTTTGAAATCTAAGATCCAGAGCCCAAGCAGTCGTCCCTGCTGCCATGGAAGTGGGCATCCCGAGCTGTTCACGGCCATGCTGCTCCCGACCATCCATCGGCAGGCAAAGAAAAGCATTAATATGGAGTCTGCACAGTACAAGGGAGAGGGGCCATAATGTGGAAGGTACAGAATGAAAGCACATCTCAACATATTTCAACACAAGAAACAGAAGAAATCCTGTCCTTGGAGAGATGCAAGGAGGCAGAGCTCCTGTGGAAGAGCGGCTGGGCTGGGCCCAGATGAAGGCAGGGCAAGGGTGCTCTGCAAGCTACCTTAGTGGAGATCAAATACACACTAAAAAGAAAGAATGGGCAAACAGTTCAGCCACTGTGTGGCCAGTGAGAGCCGTCCCACCTTGACGGGCTGACACTAAGAAGCGGGGTTGGCGGTGGGGGGGCATGTGGGTCCAGCCTTTCTATAGTAATTTTGTAAATAGTCAAGAGACCACTGCATGAAGTTTACTAATATGACTTTTCCACTTAACACTATGATACAAGTCTCTCTCCAAATTTTTGTTTGTTTTCTTACTTAGTGAAAACACGAGCTATCAGTCAGGTCATGGACATTTAGAAAGCTTTTGATACATATTCTTAATTTGTCATCCAAATGGTGTTATCAGCAAGGTGCCAGTGCTGCCAATATTAATTGTAAAAAAACCTTTTTTTAAGAATCTCAAGCTTTGAGGAAAGTTGCAAAAACAGTACAGTTTAGTCTTTCTGAACCATTTTAGACTGAGTTGTCCCATCACCTCCAAATTGTGTATTTCCAAACACAAAGAATTGTCCTACAATATAACCATGAAAATTAGGAAATGAACACAGATGCATTATTACCACCTACTTCTCCCGCTCTGTTTAAGGTTCACCAGTCATTCCATAATGACTCCATGGTGAATGGATCCTGTTCAAAGCCTATGTCTCTTTGACTTTTATGACTTTGACATTTTAGATTAGAGGCCAGTTATTTTGTATGACGTCCCTCAGTGCGAGCTTGACCGTCCTTCATGATTAGACTCGCATCTCTGGCAGGAATATCACAGTAGCGATGTCTACTCTTCTCATGATATCCTATCAGGCGGTACAGAATTTCAGGCGGCCTTATTACCGATGCTACTAAGTTAAGACGCTGTCTGCCAGCCTTCGCCACTGCGACGTTCCTCATTTTCCCTTTGTAATTAATAAGTATCTGGGGGCAGTGGGAGTTGAGATGATGCAAATATCCCATTGCTCATCAAACTCTAAGCATTGATTTATTCAGATCAGTGTGGACTTGTGAATTCCTATTTTATCTAAGGGTTATAACCTACTACAATCATTATTTTGATGCTCAAATTGCCCCAATTTGATGCTCAAATTGCCCTTCAAGTTGGCTCCTATGTCCTTTTTATAAATCCCCTGTCTTGGAGCACTTCTCCACATTACGGAACAAAATGTTCCAGGTTCATCTCCTGCTTTTTTCTGTCCCAGCCCTAGAATCAGCATTTCTCCAAGGAGAACACTGAAGGGAAGACAGCATTTAGACAAGAGCCTATAGGACAAGGTGTACACTAGGTATCACTGCCCCTGGGCTCCCCCGGGGGATAGAGATAGGAAATACATGTATGCAGAACACACACATCAAGATTTACATTTATGTTTAATTCGACACACCTCTCCATTGAATAGTGTGAGTTCACACCAGTATCACCAATGAACAAAGTTCATCCTAAGCCACGTCTCTGTTGTGCTCCCCCATCCCACTCCAGCGTGACCTTGTGAATGTCCTCCTCACTTTCCCCGAGTCCTGACACTCTGCTCTGGGCCACTGTGGCTCTCCTCTCTCCCAGGACCCCTTCCCAGCACCTAATTTGCTCCGCCTCATGGACTTAATTGTATAGAAACAGTAAGGACAAGAGACATTATCAATTTTTTTTGTATTAGCCTTAAAGTGAAATTAAATGTAGTTTTTTTATTTTGCTATTATTAATATAGAGACATTATCAATTTTATATGAGTTTGACCATTTCATGTTTGTACTGTATTTCTTTGTGAAAACTGGGTTTCATGTGCTTTGCCTGTTTATCTATATGAATCTTTGTCGATTTCTTATTGATTGATTTTTGATCTTTGTGTGGTACAGCGATAAATACTTTGGCATAAGTGTTGCAAATAATTTCCCAATGCCTTCTTTGGTTCTTTTTTTTTTAACAGAAACTTTAATTTTGTTGAATGACTCTTGATTTCTTCTGAAACAAGATATTGGAGAAGAAGGACTAACATAGGAAGTATCTTTAACGTAGATGATGGCTTTGTCCAAATGCTAGGTTTGGTTTACAAATGTTGGTCATAGAACCTTCTATAATCCAAAGTCATTCTTACAAGGACAGAAACTGCCATTATTATTTCCACAAAGGATTCTCTTAGCTGAGGTCTTGACATAAAGACATTCACCTGCTCCATAAAGTCTTCAATCAGTGTTATGTTGTCAAGAATTCCTGTCTAGAGTGTCTGGATTTGCTCTATCTTAAATGCCAACAGAAGGCAATGAGTAATTTTTTTCACATCCTGTAATGCCAGTACCAAGGACCTTAGTACTAAAACAAAACAAAGCTAATATATATCTGTTTTAAAAATAAAGAGCAGTATTAAAAATAAAATCCTTGATTTCTCAGAATCAGGTCCTTGAAAGGAATTATTTATACAGCAGAATAACATGAAGAAATACAGCAAGAGTCAATCATACCCCAGTAAAGCTGGGGGAATAGAAGAAATGAAGCAAGATACATTAGAAAGAAAGGAGATTTTAAGACATTTTCTCATTACACACACAGCACATAAAGTCTGCTTATAGAATTGTTACTGGCCTGCCAGAATGGTTTACTATCATTTTCACAAGCATTCGGTTTCTTAGAATCAAGGGATTTCACAAGCGCCTCTGCCCAATCAGAGCAAAGTCTGGGTCCCGGATCCATGCTAGCATAATCCTGTCCTGCTGACAGATTTGACGTCTACTTTCTGCCTTTGCTGCAGAGCGGCAGAGCCATGTGCAGAATCCAGTAAGACGTGCCCAGAGGCTAACAGCCAAACCAAACCCTGTGCTGGCTCTCTCTTTCAGCACACTGCCTTTTAGAAAATACCATGTGTAAAACAGTGTTCTCAGACACGGTGATTTTCAGTGAGAAACTGCTAAACTCATCAGAGAGGCTTCTTGCGGTCTGATTCCCTAATGAGCTGTGAGAACCGACATAATGAAGAGTATTCTTCTTGGCTTATTTGGGCTTCAAAAGCCTACAAGTCTGTAAATTCTGTTTCCTTTCCTCCAAAGTACTAAACCCAGCTTCATGTTCAAATTTTTAACCAATCTGTTTTAAATGTTTTGGTATCTTTCCTGACTCATTTATAAGTAGCCTGTCAGAATGACAAGGTAATTATTATAACAAAATAACAGTAATCATATTAGTAGCTAACATTTATTGAATCGAAGGCTTACTGCATGCTAGGTTCTATTCTAAATGTTTTGTATGTGTTACCTTACATAATTCCATGGCAAGCTACAAAATAGATACTATTATTATAATTATTAGTGCCATTTTAAAGGAAAAGAAACTGAGGCCAGGAGATTAAATGCCTTTTTCTAGGTCAGAACCACGATTGAAATCAGAAAGCCTGATCATAAATTCCATGGCTTAAACATTACTCTGCCTCTCTGATTTCCACCCTCCTCAAGGCCTTAGAGTTTCTCTTTCAGGTTCTCTAACTTATGTGCTAAAATAAATGTTACTCTTTTTAATGGGAAGAAAAAGAAAATTTCCGTCAACTTCCATATTTGATTGAATCTGAAACTTCAGCTTTCATTATAGCACAAAATGCTTTGCAAGACCCTTTTCCACAAGGCCCAACTGCATGAGCACACACCTGCCTCACGTTTATAAAGTTTCCAGTACAGATCTTTATAGGTTTGTCTGGGTCAATGGCAAATTTGATAGCAAAAATAAAAGCTAAAAAGAACATCATTTCCCTTGTTAAGATGATGGGCAACTATTCTCAATGCCAACAGCAGAAACACATGACTATTACAAGGTGGTCACCAAGCTATCTGAAAAAAAGACAAGCCGGGGTATCTCAGCGACCTCAGGCGAAAGCTCCTCTCTGTGACCTCCTCTTTTCCTCCTGGGCCAAGACGGGGAGGCACCTTCTGCTGCCCTTACTGCCCCCAGCAGAGATCAGGGAAGGCGGGAGCTTTGAAGCCTTGTGACCCGGGTGCAGAATTCCACTGTCTTTCTATTTCAGAGTAGAATGTAACTCCACCACCATGTGAAAGGGTCCGAGTCAGTCTCCATGCGTTCTGACTCCCTTCCACGCCACTGCCCCACAGCACCCCTGTCGCAGGGCAGTCTGAAGTCAGGCAAGGGGAGAGTGTGAACTAGCCTCACACACACAAGGACTGAAGACCATGGGTCTGGAGCCTGCAGCCACAGACACCCACCTGGTCTACCAGCCACCAGTCCCATATGAGGATCTGTCATGTAGATATGAGCAAAGAAGGGGAAAGGACGTGCTTCCTCAGAGGCAGGAAATTCACTTATCAATCATTATCCAATTGGCCAGCCACCAGACTCTCTGATATTGTGATTAATCACTCTGTTGATGAAAAGCCATCTCAACTTTACAAACATTACAATTCTGTTGCTTTCTTGGCAATACGGACAAAAATTTCACAGGCCAAGGTCTTTGTTTGTATATTTTTTTATTCACTTTTTAGCAAATCAAAACCCATTCAAATGGAAAACAGAAACATGCAGGTGCATGTTGCAGCACGACATGGAGCATACGGTGTCAGCTCCTACCCTGTGAGTGCCGCATAACTTGACGTTCTGCTTGTGACCTCAGACGGTTTGACTCCTGGGCAGTACCCAAAATTGTTACATAATCAGTCTCCTTACCTAAGCCTGGAATGACACTGATCATTGAAAACGTGGGCTCCAGCACCACCGAGAGCATGCACTGCTGAACCCAGCCAAAGACTGGTGGGTCTCATGTTCAATAAATAAAAGTCTAATCAAATGACAAAGTAATCGAAATTCATTGTCATTATCAAGATGATACATTGCTATGCTTAAGGCACCAGCCCCTCTGTAGATAGGCTGCAACCTCTGTGCACAAGGCAATGTGGGCTAAAATAATTTTTAAAAAAGAAGATGGCTTTCAGATATTACAAGGTACATATCAGAGTGAAATATGTTCACAAGCATCTGTGTATAAAGAAGCTCATTATAGGAATATTTGTGGTGAAAAGTGAGAGGCAATGTCCCTTAGTAGGGGACTGGTTACATGAATACAATGGGTTCTGGTGCCACATGGCTCCACCACATACTTCCTGTGTGACTTTGGGCAAGTTACTTAACCTCTCTAAAACTTGGTCACCTCATCTGCATACAAAGGATTCAGTATAATGTATGACATGGAATAAGAGCTCAAAAATGTTTGCAATTATTATTGTCTTATATTTATACTATGCTATGTACATGACGGCCACATAAAGATGAAATGCATCTGTATCTATTAGCACAGAAAGATGCTCTTCAGTCATTGTGGAGCAAAAAAAAAAGGTAAGTTACAAACTGCAGATGAATGTGAGCAACGTAACTTCATGTGTGCATGCCTGCCTGTGTGTGTGCATGTGGAAGGTGTGGAGACATATACCACAGAGCCAGAGTGGATTCCGCTGGGAAGTGCAGTGTGTCTGGGGGACACAGCAAGTTTTCACTTTACACCTTCCAGAGTGTCAGGGTTATCTGACGTCACATAGTAAACAGCAATAATAACGACCTCAACTCTAAATTTCCTCATCTGAATTGTAGTTCTGCCAAGAATTTTCTCTTTCCCTTTCACATCAGGATGGTGGGATGTAATTTAAGAAGAGTGAGGTCACAGGTTGGCCTGTGAATTTTTAAAGCAGCACTAAGGTATACCACTCTACTTCCCTACCAACCCACAGTCCGAACTTCCCAACCAGGTGAGCATCTGCAGTTGGGACACAAGCAGGTTTTTGTTCCTCAAACTCACTGGGTAACTGTCTCAGACTGAGTAACCACAGGGAATGCAGACAGCTGAGAGGCACGGTTGCTCGGAATTAAAGAAATGTCTATTTAAAAAGCAAACTCTTGCTATGCAGTGAGAAGAGTCTCAAGAAATGATATGCTAAGGGCACGGATGGAAAGGATGGGTTGGAATATGTGTCTAAGAATAACTGTGGTCCTTTACAATTAGCAAGTAGAAAACAGAGATTAGTTAAAGAGCAATCTCTAGCTGATGACTCAAATGTGTCGTTACTCGAAGATGAAGTTCAGAGATATGATAGAGAAAGTCAGCTGTCTGAAAATGACCAAGTAAAGCTGCTTGAATCATTTTTTTTAAAGTTTTCACTAGAGAAGGGCCGTTCTTTATCATTTTCCGAAGTCATTACTATTTTATGATTGTAAGAAAAAAGGATCTGTGTTTCATTCCTTTTCCTTGTGGTGTACAGAGTGATACTGAGAATGAATTGCGTCACTTTGGGTCCTGGTCTTGACAGGAAAATGAAGCTGTGGCTCTCAACTCTGAGGCAAAGAGCAGCAGATAACAGGGAGAAAGAGCTAAGTGTCTTCAACAGTTAAGTGAGGATACTACAAGAGTTGGATTGCTCCCAGGATCATGAACACATATAAATGCTTAAAAACAGTGCCTACTTCTCCATACACACCTACTAGCTGTTAGCTACTGTTCCAGAAAGATGTATGTAAATGGCCAATACTAGCCACTTAGTGAAAATAAGAAGAGTAATCACTACGGACACCACAGAAATACAAATAATTATTAGAGAATACTATGAAAAATTATATGCCAACAAATTGGATAACCTAGAAGAAATGCACAACTTTCTAGAAAAATATAATCTTCAAAGGCTGACCCAGGAAGAAACAGAAAATCTGAACAGACCAATTACCAGCAACAAAATTGAACTGGTAATCAAATAACTACCTAAGAACAAAATCCCTGGACCAGATGGCTTCACCACTGAATTTTATCATTTAGGGAAGACCTAATACCCATCCTCCTTAAAGTTTTCCAAAGAGTAGAAGAATAGGGAATACTTCCAAACTCATTCTATGAGGCCAGCAACATTCTAATACGAAAACCAGGTAAAGACACCACGAAAAAACGAAAACTACAGACCAATATCCCTGATGAACATAGATGCAAAAATACTCAACAAAATATTAGCAAACCAAATTCAGAAACACATCAAAAAGATCAACCATCATGATCAAGTAGGATTCATTCCAGGTATGCAAGGATGGTACAACATCAGAAAATCCATCAACAAAATCTACCACATCAACAAAAAGAAGGACAAAAACCACATCATCATCTCCATAGATGCTGAAAAAGCATTTGACAAAATTCAACATCCATTCATGATAAAAACTCCCAACAAAATGGGTATGTACAGAGGGCAAGTACCTCAACATAATAAAGGCCATATATGACAAACCCACTGCCAATATCATACTTAACAGCAAGAAGCTGAAAGCTTTTCCTTTAAGATCAGGAACTAGTCAAGGATGCCCACCCACTCTCCCTACTTTTATTCAACATAGTCCTGGAGGTCCTAGCTACAGCAATCAGACAACGCAAAGAAATAAAAGGCATCCAGATTGGTAAGAAAGAAGTTAAACCATCACTGTTTGCAGATGACATGATATTGTACATTAAAAACCCTAAAGAATCCACTCCAAAACTACTAGATCTAATATCTGAATTCAGCAAAGTTGCGGGATACAAAATTAATACACAGAAATCTGTTGCATTGCTATACACTAATGATGAACTAGCAGAAAGAGAAATCAGGAAAACAATTTCATTCACAATTGCATCAAAAAGAATAAAATATCTAGGAATAAACCTAATGAAGGAAGTGAAAGACTTATACCCTGAAAACTACAAGACACTCTTGAGAGAAATTAAAGAATATATCATTACATGGAAATATATCCCGTGCTCATGGATAGAAGAATTAATATTGTCAAAATGGCCATGCTGCCGAAAGCCATCTACAGATTCAAAGCAATCCCTATCAAAATACCAACAGCATTCTTTAACAAACTAGAACAATTAGTTCTAAAATACATATGGAACCACACAAGACCCTGAATAGTCAAAGCAATCCTGAGAAGGAAGAATAAAGCTGGGGGGATTACACTCCCTGACTTCAAGCTCTACTACAAAGCCACAGTAATCAAGACAATTTGGTACTGGCACAAGAACAGACCGTAGACCAATGGAACAGACAAGAGAGCCCAGATATAAACCCATGCATATATGGCCAATTAATATACGATAAAGGAGCCTTGGATATACAATGGGGAAATGACAGCCACTTCAACAACTTGTGTTAGCAAAACTGGACAGCTACATGCAAGAGAAGGAAACTGGATTATTGTCTAACTCCATACACAAAAGTAAACTTGAAATGGATCAAAGACCTGAAGGTAAGTCATGAAACCATAAAACTCTTAGAAGAAAACATAGGCAAAAATCTCTTGAACATAAACATGAGCAACTTTTTCATGAACGCATCTCCTTGGGCAAGGGAAACAAAAGCAAAAATGAATAAATGGGACTACATCATGCTAAAAAGCTTCTGTACAGCAAAGGACACCATCAGCAGAACAAAAAGGCATCCTACAGTATGGGAGAATATATTTGTAAATGACATATCTGACAAGGGGTCAACATCCAAAATATATAAGGAACTCACACACCTCAACACCCAAAATGCAAATAACCCTATTAAAAAATGGGTGGAGGACCATCACTAATCACCAGGGAAATGCAAATTAAAACCACAATGAAATATCACCTCACACCAGTAAGGATGGCCACCATCCAAAAGACTGAGAACAACAAATGCTGGCGAGGATGTGGAGAAAGGGGAACCCTCCTACAATCCTGGTGGGAATGGAAGCTAGTTCAACCATTGTGGAAAGCAATATGGAGGTTCCTCAAAAAACTAAAAATAGAAATACCGTTTGACCCAGGAATCCCACTCCTTGGAATCTACCCAAAGAATACAACTTCTCAGATTCAAAAGGGCATATGCACCCCTATGTTTATTGCAGCACTTTTTACAATAGCCAAGATATGGAAGCAACCTAAGTGTCCATGAGTAGATGAATGGATAAAGAAGATGTGGTACATATACACAATGGAATACTATTCAGCCATAAGAAGGAAACAAATACTGCCATTTGCAACAACATGGATGGAGCTGGAGGATATTATGCTCAGTGAAATAAGCCAGGCGGAGAAAGACAAGTGCCAAATGATTTCCCTCATTTGTGGAGTATAACAACGAAGCAAAACTGAAGGAACAAAAGAGCAGCAGACTCACAGACTCCAAGAAGGAACTAGTGGTTACCAAAGGGGAGGGTTGGGGGAGGGCAGGTGGGAAGTGGGGGAGAAGGGGATTGAGGGGTATTATGATTAGTGCACATGGTGTGGGGGTTATGGGGAAGACAGAGTAGCACAGAGAAGACAAGTGGTGACTCTGTGGCATCTTACTACACTGATGGACAGTGACTGCAATGGGGTATGGGGGGACTCGATAATAAAGGTGAATGTAGTAGCCATTGTTTTTCTTGTGAAACCTTCATATAAGTGTATATCAATGATATCTTAATAAAGAAAAGCAACATAAAAAATTCTAAAGGTGTTGAAGTCCTAAATAGAGAGAAATGCAGAATTAAAAAAAAGAAAGAAAATAAGAAGAGTATAATGACAGATTAACTCCTTCAAATCACTGCAGGACTAGCATTGTTAGGTGAGAAGGGATAAAATAAAGAACTACAGAGATCATCGAATGTACAGCCAGCCAGTGTCCTGGGCAGGTTACCTAGGAGAGCAGGCATGGAAATCTGGTCTCACATCATAGTCTGGTATTTTCTCACCCATCCCACATCAGATTCCACACTCTGCCATCCGATGTGGAGGAGGGATGACAGGAATTCTAGGATACAGTCCTAGATACATGATACAGCTTACAATTCATCTTTTTTCTAGAGGAAGGAGAACCTCAGTATAATCTCTGAACAACAAAAGGTTAAAGACTATATTGGTAGGCAGCTCCTAGAAGTGATGATAGATCTAACCGAGGAGGAAAACAAAAATCAAAATAAAACAAATCACCTTGAACCTAAGATTACACATCAAAAAGGATCCATCTCTTCCATCCAAATGTGTGCTGAACACAGAGACCCCCCTAACGTCCATGTAAAAGCAAAGAAGCGTCAGTGACTTCGAGGCAGGTGTCTGGAGCCGATTGAATCACGAGGATAGGAATGTTAGACCAAAGAGCTTATAACTACAGTGGCTGTGTGTCCTGTACACACTGCTGGTTGAAACCACTGAGAGGACACAGACTTTGTAATACCAGCACATTCCAGAGAGAGGGGGCGTGGGCCTTAACCTCAGCAACATACCTTCTTGATAAAGACAATGTTATCTCCCCCTTTTGTTGTCTGAGTAGATTTACAATTATAGGTAGTTATGTAGGTAGGCAGGGGAGAGAGGGAGGGAGGGACAGAGAGAGAGAGACATTACAGACATGAAATGCTACTAGAGGGACCAATCGCCCATCAGCAACGTAGAGTGCTGCATGCTGAGGCCACAAGTGTGCTGAAAGGAGCCCACCCTAGAGAGAGATCGGAGTCCTTCTGACTCCGCCTAAGTCCTGCAGAAGAGATCATAAAGAGCTTGTGGATCACATACTCTCATTTCAATCAGTGCCTTTTAAATAATCAACTTTTTCTACAGGATATACATAGTTTAATCACAACTCTAAAACACTCACCTACCAAAATTATAGTTTCCCTGTTTGTCTTTGGGAGAAGACAGGTTGGTTGTTTTGTTTTGTTTTTTTCCCAAAGTATATCTACATTAATCATATATACAAAACTCAGAATCCTATGGGACATGCAAAATCAAGTAGATGCTTAGGGCACATTGTATTCTAGGCAGCCAACCCACTTAAGTAGCCTAAAAAAATATCTTAAAAAGTAAGCTCTCTTCAAAGCTCCATTGTTGCCAAAGTTGTCACACAGAAAATCACAAATACACACACACACACACACACACACACACACACACACATTATATCACTTACTATGCATCACTGATGACAGAGCTCTAAGAAGCCTTATTAAGCATCTCGACTACAGTTTTCAAACCTTTTTGCAGTGGAACCTCAAGATAACAGTGATCTGATGTGACAGAAGGAAGATGTTTTATGTGTTTTTGGGGGCATGTGAGCATGCCCTGGCTATCTTTGGAAAATCACTGACACAGGATAAGCTTCTCATTCCCTGACCAAATTAAGTAGGGGATCACCCACCAGGTAAGAAAATTCCTTATACATAAAAGGAGGGGTCTGGAATAACTAGGTTTTTTTCTATATACTTCTAGCAGTAACATTTTATGACTTTCCACAGGGTCCTCATAGGAAATCACATACACAAAGGAAGGATCATAGGCTTGGCACTCATGACAACTGAACACACTAAATACTCCCGGTAGCAAAGTATCGACCTGCCAAGAGAAGGGGTAGTGAGAGTTTAATCAGACCAACTTCTGGAATCTTATTTATGCATTTATTACATATTAGATATTGAGATCAGAAACTGAATGCATTATTTACTGGAATAATCTGTTACTATACTGGAAATAATATTGACATCTGGAAATAAACATTATTTCTGGTTAAAAAGGATGTTAAGTTATGGAAGAAGCTGATTTCAAAAGGCTTTGCTGCTATGAACACAAAATGAGGTCGTTTTCATTCTGGCTTCATCGTAGTCTGCAGGGACTAAACTGAAATCAGCCATTTTAATTCAGAAAAAATTATTTAGGCTGCAGAAAGCAATGATAACCATTCTGCCTTCATTTACAATCTCTGAAACAGAAGGGCTATTTCCTGCAGCAGCATAAATTACATAGGCTCTGAAGTTATGTGGAAAAGGCCCTTTCACTCTTGCAGCAATGTGCAATATTCTCAAATTGTTTAATAAAACCTCCTCCTTTTTATCAGAAGAAAACCAAAAAGACAACAGTTCTACAATTGATGCCCAGGTAACGCCACTATATTTGTCAGGGCATGAAGTATTAATTATTAACTGTTGGTCAGGTGCAGGAGCGAACACTCTTTTCCCAAAGGACAGCTTCCTGTCAAGATGTCACCAAGAAATAACCCTTGAGATTACAAGGGGCTGTGATTCCCCGCAATGCATCTAATAACTATAAACACCATCAGAGGCTCAATACCTGCCGTGGTCTGATCATCCAACACCTAGGATGGTCTCACCATCTTGTCCCTCACCCTCTCCCACAAACGCAGCAATAATTGATGGTGTCAGCTTTTCTGGGGGTCACCAGTCACCAGCTGCCTGCCCCAGCACTGCAGGCTGTCCAAGCTGAAGGATAAACAGCAACCCAGCAGAAGAGGGGCAGAGAGCTTCCAGCCACTTGAGCCCCGGATCTGCCGTGCCACCCTGTGCGAGCAGTCCCAGCCCCTCAGTCCCTCAGCAAAGATGGGATCTCACAACCTGCTGCCTCTGTACTGAAACGCCAGGGGTCCTAATGTGATCGTTGTCTATTGTGGTCGCTGGTGCCTTCTGTACTGATATTTGCTTTCTGCTCTTTGAGATAAAAACATGTACCTTAGTATGACCATGATATCACCGCCTCAATTTTAGTGACCTAGGGTCAGGTGGAAAGGACATCCTCAGTTTTCCACTCCAAACACTGTTACCTGTAAAGGCTAGAAAGTGTAGTAGAGTCGTTGACTGCAAAAGGCATGGATTTGGAGAGTCAGATCTGAGCCCAAGCTTTGTCATCCTTGGCATGTCAGCCGACTATCTAAGCTCAGTTTCCTCATCTGTAAATAAGAATAAAATAGAGGATCACTGCAAATAACATGCTAAGCATGCCACTACCACACAACGCAGCAATCGCCCTCCTGAGCATTTATCCCACAGAAATGAAAACTTATATTCCCATAAAAGCCTGAACATGAATGTTTATGGTGACTTAATTTGTAATAGCCAGAGACTGGAAGCAATGCAGATGTCTTCAATGAGTGAAAGGTTAAACTGGGGTATGTATATCTAATACACCACAGAATACTGTTTAATAATAAACAAGGAAAAACCTACTGATATTTGCACCAACATGGCTGGGTATCCAGAGAATTATTCAAAGTGAAAAAAAAGCCAAGAGGTTACATACCTTGTGTTTCTATTTACACAACATTCTTGAAATGATAAAATCACAGAAATGGGGACAGACCGGCAGTTGTATGGGTTAAGGGGGTGGGGTGGGAAGTGGCTGTAGTTATAAAGCACAATATGGGGGTTTCCCGGGGTGATGGAAATGCTGTTTCCAGACTTTATCAATTTCAGTGTTCTAGTTGTGACACTGTACACAGTGTCACTTTCTAAGATGTTATCACTGGAAGAAACTGGGTGAAAGGTACAGAGATCTCTGTATTATTTATTACAACTGCATGTGAATCTATGATTATCTCAAAATAAAAAGTTTATATTTAAAATAAAAATGCATATTTCAGAAGATCACTATAAGGATTAAATAATATATGAACTGAGCAATTAAATAATTATCAAATTAAATAATTATTATGTGGAAGGTCACCTATCCCAGTTAGTTCTCCGCGATAACAGAGGCTCACTAAATGCCCCTTCCTTTCCTCTAGGAACTTGTACATTGACAAAATGTGTTCCAATGGATTTTTGTGGATCAAATGAAAATTTAACTCCATGAGAAGGGTTTGATCATAATTCAAACAATTCTTGGCCCCTTTAGCCTTTTTTTCTGTAAATCTGGACTTTTGGGGAAATGTGTATTATTTCATACTAAACAGCATCAGTCCAGTTCTCATGGAAAAACTGTGCAATTCAGATACCACCAAATTTCTTCAACAAAAATGTGAATAGTGAGGCAGGCTGTACTGTGATTCAGTTGGCAAGAGCCATACATAGTCAAAAGAGAAAGAACATGGCCAAAAATTAATTAGTATGTTCTGTTATAGACACTGATGAAAGAAAATGGAAAGGATGAAACGCAGTTTCTTGTTCTCAGGAGTTCACAGCTAGTTAAGAAAGGAAAGATCTCGTATACGAAGAGTCAAAGAACAAGTAAGTGGAGAAAGAAGCCTGCAGAGAAGGGCGGTGTGAGCAAGGCTAGAGATGTGGACTGTGGCGGGGAGGTGGGGCAGGTCTAGCAGGACGCTGGCTCCACACAGTTCCTGGTACTATGACTCCTGGTACTATGACCTTGGCCTTCTGAAGGACTTCAGCAATCCTGTGCTCATGCTCTGAAGTAATCCCACTTCTCCCAGAGTTCTCTCTCCTCTACTTCCTGATCCTACTGCATAAACCAGCTTGTAGGCAGCTCCTCATTACATGAACAAGCGAACACACACACAGATACACACACACACACAAATACACACGCACAGAGGAACAATCATCATAGTATTCTGGCCTGAAAAATAAAATTAGGAGCAGTTTTTGGCAGAGCAAACACTACCATCCATTCTCTTCCAGGTCACTGCCTCAGGCTACATCATTCCCACGTGGCCCGGTTTAAACTCTTCAGTTCTAAATTGGAGCCTGCAATGGTCCACACACTGTCCAAATCTTTTTCATGCCAAAATTAAGGAAGCAAATGTATCTTTATTTCAGGGATCAGAACCTGGCAGTTTGCTGTTAAAGCCCAACTCCAAAGCCATGTATATGAGCAACATAGGCTTTCAGAATGGCACTTACTGGGTAAGTGCCACCTTGTCACCCACCTTCCAGCGAGGAGAGTTCCCAGTAAACTGCTGCTCCTGAGTTGAAGTAACTGGCAAGGAATGAGGGTCACAGCCCCAGAGCAAAGTTCCTCGATGACTCCCGCCCGGCTCGCTCACTGAGCCCTTTGCCTGTGCTGTCATTTCATGAGGTGAGCTATTGGCAGGCAGAGGCATCCACACCACATTAATGGGAACCACCTCTTGTCACAAGGGAGCAGCATTTCAGTTTCTCTGTGGATACTCATGTGCCTCACATGGTATCTGGCAGGTGTAAGACTCTCATCTCTGATTGCCTATATTCCCAATCTACTTTCTTTGCCTATTTTCATACTGCAGAGCAATCACGGCTGAAAATCAGCTTGCAGCATGAGCTCATCCATATTCAATTCTTTCCACTTCGAGCAAATATTGCCCAGAAAAAATAAATAAATAAAAGACAGAGCCAAGAAGTCAAGATTTGTTCCTATATTTGGATCCTCTGTCCAAATGTTAGCCTGTTGATAATCCACAATTTGTATCAAAATAAATACTCAAAAGACACAACTCCAAATAACTAACCCACCTATCTATCTTAAGTGAAGAGGAGGTATGACTCATGCATAAAAATGTTTCCATACCATAAAAAAATAAAAGGAAAAATACAAAAAAATATTTCCATAAATCAGACCAAGAGAGGGGGGTAAGGCTGAATTAGATGAAAACCCTGATGATAGAGAACATTTACAAAATAAAGTGTTACTGATTTCAAGTACGTTGAGGAAAACAATGATTTAAGAGGCAGTACCTGGGATCAATACCAACTGGCCAAGGTTGAAACCAGGGGAGGAGGAGAGAAAGCTTCTACGCTGAAGCCATCAAAGCCACCATATCACACGGCAGCTGCCATTCAGCTTCTCAGATTGTTTTTGAAGTTATTATGAGTCACGAGTCAGAGCCTAGAAATTTGAGATTCTCCTAATTATATCTTCAGTGAAAGCTATCTGTTTAGTACTGCAACTCACAGGCCCACCCAATTATTCCAACTTTTATTTCTAAATAGGTAATACACTGACTTGAACCAAACATAAACCCTATGGAACATCTTGCTCTTTTCCACTATAACTGGTAAAATGTGAAGTTTCAGTGCAGTTTTCATTTGCACTGCTCTTTTATCAGTGAGGTTGAAGATCTTCTCATCTGCATCCTAGGATGTCAGTCCCGGAGGACAGCATTGTCTGAGCTCCCTTGCCTGGTGGCCTCAGGTTAGGTTCAGTAACTGGGAGGCACCAGCAGGAGACTGGAAGGTGGGAAGAGAGAGATGTCAGGGTATTTCTTTCCTATTTCTGTCTCATTCCAGCACCCCATATCTCATAGGGGCCACTTCCCTCCGTGACCATGCTCCCTTTGGCCAATCTGCCCTCCCCTGCCTCTGCTGTCACTGAGCTCTGGCAATACTCTTTGCTCTTGACGTGCCTTCAGTTGCAGGGCTGGTCATGGCTTCCTGCCTGTGCTGATCTCTGAGGCACTCGCCATCCGTTGTCTGTCACTTTAATTCCCTTTCGTTTATGTCTCTTCATCTGAACCATTTGGGAGGAATCTGTTTGCTGTTAAAGTCTGTTTTGCTGAGACACTTACATACCTCTTGCCTATTTTCCTATTGGGTCATTGGTCTTTTTCATATTGATTTGTAGCTGTAGGAGCTTATTTTTCATTAGAGCAAGGGCTGGCAAACATTTTCTGTAAAGGGCTAGCCAGTAAGTATTTTCAGCTTTGCAGGCCATATGGTCTCTGTTTCAACTCCCCAAGTCTGCCACCATAGGGTGAAAGCAGCCACAATAATAAGCAAACACATGAGTATGCCTGTGTTCTAATAAAACTTGATTCATAAAAACAGGCTGCCACCCAGATCTGGCCCTAGGGCTATAGTTGCCAACACCAGCATTAGGGAAGTTATCCCTTCTGTGTGATATGAGCTGCAAATATTTTTCTCCCAGTCTGGTGTTTTTCTTTTCTTAAAGAGGTTTTGCCATGAAGATTTTTTTTTAAATTTTAACATAGTGGTATTTATCTGCTCTTTACGGCTCTGGGATTTTGTGTTACACTTGGAAAGGGAACAAAGAGTAAAACCACAAGAAACTTAAAGCAGAAAGACTTCATCTTAAGCTGAATCAGGTAGCCTATACCACTGTCAAGAGTTATTAAGGAGACCACCCCTCAGCATTCAAAGACCAGGGATGTTTCTGACATGTCTTAATTAGTGGAACCTGTTCCTCACATAAAACCTCCCAGGGAAGGCTGCAACATGAGACAGAGCAAGCAGCTGGCTAGGCAAAGGTACATACCCTCAAGTACCTGGGTGCCTCGCCAGCTACTCGATTCTAGACCTTAAAAACCACTTCTCTATGCGAATCCTAAGGACTCTAGACATCAGAAAAGGGTTTCTGCATCATATCGCCGTAAAACTTCCAAGGGTTTTCCACTCCATCAGGTCCAGAGCCCTGACTTGCCCGCTCCCGCATCTCTTGTCAGCAGTGACACGCTGGCACCTGCTGCAGGTCTTGTCACCAAGTGGTGGCTCAGTGCTTCCAGCTCACACCCACTGTTGGTGCCCGTAGGACTTTGCTCCGGGCTCTAAAGTTTCTCAGCCCTCATTGGTACTGAATCTGCTTTTTGCCTTCTATAAATTAAAAAAGAGGTATCTTCAGGAAAATTTTGGAAGTAGAAAACAGAGGGAAAGTAAAACACTGCCAACTTGAACACTTGGTATTTGCACAAACAAGGCTAGGTTTTTCTCTTAAAATATTGTACATCCAAGTCTCTACTGGGGTTAATATTTTAAGGCTACAATTAGCTTTTGCATATTTTCTACACTCATGAAGATGTAAACACAGTTATAGGTGGAGGAACAAAATGCAGACTGGGGGAAATGGGGAGGTTTCAATGTGGATCTGCATCCTAAATAATACTAGCAATGGGTAATAACCATTTGAAATTTCTCAGTTGAGTTATAAAAATAATCCTTAAAGTTATAATGGGTTGCTTTGTCCATGACAGAACAAATTTATTCATTTCAGATGCCCTTCTCCTCATATATGTGCATATGCAGATGCATATTTTATGTATATGTTCATCCAGATGTAAACATATAGATAAATGCAGACATATACCCATCCCATCTCATTATATTGCCTACAAAATATATATTAGAAAATGTATATTTACAAAGGCTGACATATGGAAGCAAAGTAGCCAAGGCAAATATAGGCTTTGGGAAACAAGACAGGCACAGCCCAGCAGCCAGTACAATACCATGAGTGATCTGAGGCAGCCTTTGAAATGTGACCGTGATATTGCTCTATTCCTCAAAGGAATGACTGATGCTTACAAAACGGTTAAAGACCTCATGTCTCCATTTACTAATTGACTCAATAAATTTTAACTAAGCAACAAATGTGCAAGAATACCATGTGGGATTAAAAGTGTAGGAGTAATTGATGACCATTTAGTTGAGTCCCAGGATGACAAACATCAGTTTTATGGCAGTAAAGAGAAAACAACACTCAAAAGCTATGGATGGGCGTTTTCTCAGTTGATTAGGTAGTGTGGTAATGGAGGCAGGGTCACAGGCTCAGTGTCCTCCTTGCCCATTACCTTTATTGTATTTCAGAGACACACACCAGGCCTGAGAGTTCTCAACACGTTACCACAACATCAACAGAGACTTAGGTAGGAAAGAGTGGTTGAGCCCAGGCTCACTCCAAGTACTGGAGAACTAGCGCCCCTTCATTCGGCATGGATGAGTATCACTGTATTAGAAGAAACCACAGTTAATGTCCGACACAGTCTGTGGCTATGTAAAACTAAGACATTTCTCCTGACTAATGTTAAATTGAATTTATTCCATCAACCTTACAGGATCCTATAACAAGACAGAAGATGTATTCACCTTTCAAAAAGATATATTCAAATGTTTTGCTTTCCAATTGATTTGGGGCTGTTTCGGGTATTTGCTGCATCACATATACAACCTAAATATTATTAACATGTAAAGATTAAAATGCAAGAGGATTTATTGAGCTCCAGCTGAAACGTTAAAGAAATGGTGAAACCAGCAGGATTGAAACTTCTCAGCGCTGACACACCCGTCACAGCCCGGTCATCCGGCCCGCTTGCGCTTCCCGACCGCAGGTCTGAGAATGGCTGCTGCTTGTCTGCCCTCTCACACAAACACAAACTGGGGCTTGAGAGGGCTCTGACACAATGCGCTACTTCCCTCAGATGAGATATCCCAGTAAAGCTGACACTGCCCTCTGAACATTGCTTTCTGATAGGAATTTGCCAAATTAATTCAAAATGCAGCTCCCAGAGCCTGGAGTTTAGCCACACTGGGATATATCCTTCAGCGTGTCCTGGTTCTCGGCTGGGGCTTATTTATACTAAACCAGAGCTCCAAAGTCTGCTTCCCAGAAGGTCCCCAGGGCCCAGCAGGCTGAGGTGGGGGGCAGCCAAGGAAGGGGTGCCGGCTCCTGAGGCTCTCACTCCCCTCGCGCACCCCCCGGCAAGCATCTGGATGTTCTTACCGAACGGCTCGGAGGGCTCCTGTATCCTCATCATTGGAAAGAAGTGTTCTGTGCTAAAATTTTTTGATGACTCCTCTACTAGCTGATCCTAAAGTCCTACAGAGCACTAACATTTTGTGGTCTAAGCTTCACTGACTCTACTGCATCTTATTATCTGCTGCTTACAATTTTGCGTGAAAATCATTTGAAGCATTGCACAAATGGCAAGTGACTGGAAGACAGATGGCTGAGCTTTTCCCATCTCTGACATACAATTATTGAAGAACTACATGCTAGGAGCGACCTCCTAAGTAAGATATACCTATCCTCCTGAGGGTGGGAATAAAATCTTCAGAGTCTCCCTTCAGAGAAGAGATTTGGTGCTCCCACCCTGTCTCTCCAGGATGGATTTCAAAATAAAAACAAGGCTACCTACCAAAAGACAAAATGCTGCAGAGGCTGAAATCAACATAACATCTTTCTGGAGTTTCTAATAGTAAAGTTCTGGTTAACTTGTTCAGGGTTGAATTTATTTGTGAAGGAAAGTGTATACATGTGTATGTGCCTGCACATGTATCCCAGGGACGCTGGGGGCCTAAAAGCATGAATACAGTGGGCCTGAGACATGCCCCGTGGGTGATTCCATAACGATTATACTCTACAAGAAAGTAATCTTAAAGGCAGAGAGAGCAAAACATTCATAGTTAGAGCCATCAAATACACGGGGTATGTTAGAAAAATAATTATTTCTTGTTCCGAAAGACAATTCGAGGGGTCATAATCACTTTTTCAGTGGAATCAGATGTTCTTCATTTAGATGGTATGATAGCTTTATGAGAAAAATAAAGGTATGGCCAAATACAGATGCTTTAACCATAACTTGTATTCCTAGAGAAACTACTGATAAGAGTAGCTACTCTTTCTTGAGACCTTATGAAATATTTTGTAGTACTTCCTCTGACACCCTCCCCTACAAAGTTAGTTTTAGTGTGCGCTTGTTTCATAGTTGAGGAAACAGGATCAAAAAAATTAAGGAAGCTATCCGAAATCGTATGACTAATAAGTGACATCTGAAGATATGGCCCCAGGTACATCTGATTCCAAAGCCCATGGTCTTCCAACTACAATAGGCTGCTGAGACAGGTTACCTGTATGTTCTGAAATGCACAGCTAAAAGGACAATGGATATCTAACTACTCCCCTCCAAACTCTATCCTTATGCAGATCATCCTTTGAATTTCTGATACTCTTCAATGCAAATTAATATTTATAAGATGTTCCTCTATATTCACTAATATATATTACATATTCTAAGAATGGAGAAAAATTAAGGTTATAAACAAATTAGTATAAGAAAAAATCGTGGGAAGGAATCCATGGAGAATTTATAGGAATATCATCATAATTCAAGAGCCGTATACTCAGACCATCTATATATTCCTAATTGCAAATTAAGCAACAGGGAGCATGGCAGCTTCAAGCAGTGTACAGTCCAAACCACAGAATATTCAATAGCAATAGTTTGCTCTTTGTGGGGACCGCTCAATCACCTACCCTACAAAAGGATTTAACATGACGTATGAGACGTATGACTCAACTCTAAAACAGGCACCTGGTGTGACATCTTAAGTTCAAAACGTTTCTCCCCATCCCCCAAGAAAAATAAAAGCTATGTTCCTGAATCATTCACGTTTGCTGTTGACTTTGCATAGAGCCTCCCCTCCTGCCTTCTCTAGTAAGTCATCTCCTTCTTAATCTTCAAGAACAAACCCAAGACTCACTTCTTGAAAGCCTTCTGCAACTCCATTCCAGGATGGATGCCCTAACTTTGTCCCCCAGTCGCTTTTCACCTTTATCAGAGCCTGACCACATGTTTCCCTGCTATCTCTTCTACTGATCTAAGTCCTTTGCAGCTATCCTCAGGGCTCTGTCTAGTGCCTGATCTTAGCAGAAGCTTAATAGATGTGCCCTGAGGGATGAAAACCAAATGGCCTGAATGACTTAAAACCAGAACACAATGAGAAGTTTTTCTCTTTTTTCAGCCATTCTCACTACTTTTTTATCCTCACTCTTACCTCTGGACCAATAAATACATGCCAAATGGGGACCTGAGCACACATACACACAAACAACTACACTATACATCATGATGATGAATCACCCCTTCTATCTTCTCTGTGGACTAACACTGCCTCATTCACTGCTGTTAATAACAAAAATAGGCAAAGGGGAGTAAAAAACCTAACAATTTCTGATAATGCACACAAACTGCATAATCCCCCAAAGTCTCACCATGCATGGCTGCCATGCAATCACATGAACGCCTGCTGAGTACACACCACCATGTAAAACACTAAAAGCAAATCAAGACACTCAACGTACTCTGAAAACAAAATGCTTGAACAACATCAGACATTCAGAAAGGTCCAGAAAAGCACAGTTCACTATTGCACATAATTGAAACATATCTTGGGATAGAACCAACATTACCAAAACAAGATGATTATTTTAATATGGGGGAATGGCCTGAACAACATGGAATCACTCAGTGGGACATGGGTGGGGTTTTGGGCAGATAATGGGACAAAAAATGAACACACATGTTCCCCTGCAGGGCACAAGTTTGTGGTGAAGAATCAGTGCTGACTTGGAGTGGGATGTCGAATGCTAATTTGATAAACACTGTTTACCCTTAAGATGTGATTAAACAGCATTCATAATGAATATGCTTAGAAAATGATAAGTAATGTATCACATGTGCAGGAAAGGATGATACAAAATAACTGTCTGAGTGGGTAGTTTTTCCCTGGCAGCTTCTCAAAGCTTTTACAGTCTGTTTTTCCCTTTCTCAGCAACACAGGCAAAAATCCTGAACACAGACAATAGACTAAATAATGATTCTCACCAGTAGCTTTTGGGATCTTCAGGTAATGGAGAGCCTGTTAGGACACTGGATTTAGGAATACGCAGGGCTGAATATAATGGCTGCAGTGTCCTTGCATGGCTCCTCGTGAGAAGGGCAGCCGCCCTGTTTTTCGATTTTCTCCCAGATCTCAATGGAGTTTTCATACAGCCTCTTTCATCCAAGATTTGTGCTCAAAAAGTGGAAGCAAATCATTCCACAAAATAATATATATTCCAATTTTCTTCTAATTCAATAGCTTTGTAAATAATTAAACACAGATCTAACTTGAATTGATTCACAGTATATTTTTCTAAATTAGGAGTTCATTGTGCAATAAAAATTCATTACTTTTGGGCTCAGTTCTTAGTGCAAATTACAATGATTCATGGTTCAATATATAGAAAATAGCTTAAACAGGCCCATGTCCATACACACCAAAGTAACATCTGTATGAATACATAAGTATGCATACTACAGTAAAAATTAGAACTCCACATAAAATTGAGATATCACATGATGTCCATTTTACCATCAGAGAAATGTGCATAAACCTGTTAATAATTATGCCAGTATAAAGAATATCATATAAAGGGATGGGTTGGGGGTAAAAATTATGTTTGGGGTAGAAATTTCCAGATGTCTTTGTGAGACACACAATTTCATTATGAAAAACAGAGCAGGTACCTCTTGTGGAGACCAGTATGTATACAACAAATTAGGTCAATAAATACATGCATTTAAAACACTTAAACAGGGAAGATAACAATTAATTAAGCATGATAAAGACAATTGAGCAAAAGTCAACAGACTTTTAGATGTTAAAACCATTTACATATGTATGAGAGAGAGAGAGCAAAAATTCTGCATCAGATGGTGAGATGACATACTCTAAAAATCTAGCTCTAATTTAAAAAAACTTAAATAAAAGAATATACCAAGATGTATAGACATAAAATATACCCCCCAAATCATTAACTTTTCAATACACTGAACAGCTGAAATGTTTAAAGAAAGATATTATACAAAAAGCACAGCAACACATATCATATGATACATGGGATAAACTTAGCAAAAAAAAAAAGATCCATATGAAGAAATACCAATAGGAAATAAAATTTAATATTAATCAGAGAGCAAGCAGTGAATGCAGTAATATAGCCAATGGATAGGCATTTCACAAAGGCACAGGTTACAGCCATAACCTATAAGCCAAAATCCTTTTCATCTCAAAGTGAAAGATGAGAGTTTCACTGTAGGCTTTCTTCAGACCCATAGTTATGTCCAGAATTTTTATCTTTCTCCAATTAAGAGTATCATCATAAAGCCCTAGCCCCATGAGGGTCTCTAGCCAGATAGGCCAGGCTAACACAAAAAAACATTTCATAGATCTAATCTTAGCCAACTATGAATTCAAAGAGCCTCAGTGTACAAGATATTTGTTAAATAACAGCATCCAGATAAATCAAGAGGAGGGCATCACACACAGGAAACTAGGCAAAGGAGGAGGGTCCCACGGCCAGGCCAGATGCACCTAAGAACCACAGGTGGTCTGCCTGGAGGAACACTCTTAGTCAGGGCTGAACAAGGGCACGTAAATGAAGAAGTTGCTCAGAGTATGAGGTCCACCGGACATGATGAGGTCATAAAAAGCACAAGGCATTCCAAGCCCAGACTCGAGGAAGACCAGGAGTGGAAGGGTATGGAGAAAAGAAGGTGGGTCAGTGCAGGCAGTTCAGAACGAACCTTGTGAATACAGAGGAGGGTTTCTGTCGTAGTGGGCGGGTTGCAGGGTGTCTCGTGGTTCTGCAGCCCCACGTGTATGACCCAAGTGGGAGGGAGGGAGAGCAGAGCCAGGCTATGGCTTCAAGGAGTTGGGCAAGACCGATGTTCCAACTGAATATCAACCATCAAATTATATTTTAATATCATCCCTTACTGAATAACAATTCTGGATTGCTTGCGACCAACTACACATGGTTAAACTGACAGAATAAATTATCCAAGTGGGGGAAAGCTATTAACGTCATTAGGGTCACATGATCAGAGCTAGAAGGACAGGCAAGTTCGAGGCCACAGACACACCATGACTCAGCAAATATAAACTTAAGAAGAGGAAGACATCCCAAGGACAATTCTTCGGAAAGATGGAGATTTTTGTCAATATGAATGCCTTTTTTCATGTAACAGACTAGGGAGTCCCATGGAAGTTTGTCATCATATCCAAAACAGTAAAAACAACCTCAAATCTTCATACACATATTATGTAACTAAGACTAACATGAGTCACTTTCCCTTTTCAAATAAATTTCTAGCTTAGATACTTCTCCCCAGTGCTGGTAAATTTAGCAATTAAACTGAAGACCATAAACCTAATTTCCTCTTCTATATAAAAACACAGCAAGCAAAATGTAATTTCATCTTTGACCCAGATTATGCCAATTACTGGAGAAGTTTATTTCTCATATGTACCAAGATATTCAAATGAAACACAGGCTTCTAAGAAGACTATGCATCAGGCCCAAATGCTACTCTCTCTGAAACAAGAAACTTCAGTTATTAATCATTCTGAAAACTGTATGCTCACAAAAAAGTGATTGGAAGCAAGAACTTTCTAAAAATAAATGACCAACTCAATCAAGTGGGAAGATTTGAATTCTTTTCATCAGGCACTGCTGGGATGATCACAAAATTTCAAAGACCCAGATGATTCTACATACATCTACCTCCTCATCATCTTTCTTACAAAAAGTCCAGCTCTAATGAAGTCCATAATGATGTGGATAAAGTACATTTAATTAGATTATAAGCTGCAACATAAAACAGCTGCACCATGCCTTTCAACATTTTCCTCCCTTAAGATCAGAGGGTTGCAAAGGGGTTATAAAAGAGCCCATTTATTTTTCTCATCTTTTAAAAGGAGGAAGAAAGAAACATTAGACCCAACTAAAGTTCCAGGCAACTTTTAACGAGTGAAACCCAAGTCTGCCACGTTCCGAGACGTCACACACAGGGTCTTATAACAGTGCCAGCGAGCAACCCCTCAGTGGGATGGCATGTGATCAGACAGTTGTGGGGAATTCTAATGATTTCCTACATGATACTGAAGGTACAAGACTTACTTTCTGCTTGATGGGGTCTAGATGAGATAGACAAGAGAAAAGAAAAAATCAAGGCTAATTAAAACACATTTCAGAGATAACCTGACGTGACTTTCCCATGATAAGGAAATCCATCGTGAATTTGAGATGGTGGGCTAAAGATCTATCCATCCTTCCATGGATATGTCTATCCACCCATGTAGTTCATATATTTATTGTAGGTTGGGGGAGACAAGAGGTGGGAATAGGTGTGCAACAATTCCTAAGAATCTCTTTAAATTAGTATCTGTGGCTCCCAAGCATATCCGCTCCACTAGAAGTGAGGAAGAAGAGCGTGGCCTCTGGGGTCAGAAGACCACTTTTAAATCCCAGCGCCAACATCTATTAGCTCTGTGGCTCTGGGCAACCTACCCTTTCTCCGCTGCAGTTGGCCACTGCACATGGTAAGATCACTGCATGCTTCATTGGGTAATTACGGGGGACTTAATGCAGAGCACTTTGTACTTTGCCTGGCCTCAAGGAGCTGTTCGATAAATTAAACCACGATCAAAAGAGAAAAGCACATTTAAGAGAATTAAAGGACACCTCTAAATAAATAAATACCATGATGATAGATGGGAAAATTCAATATTAAGATATCAAATCTCCCTCAAGTGATCTGTATTGAAGACCATTTCAATTAAAACATCAGAAAGCTTTAAAAAACCAAACTTACAGGTTCTCAAATTTATATGAAAAATAACCAAGATTGGCAAATCAATTTTTAGAAAAAGAAAGAAAAAAATTAGGGGACATACACTCCTTGATTTCAAGACTTACTAAAAAGCTACACTGACAAGATGGTGTGGTACTGGAAAAAGAATGGCCAGAACATAAATAGAAATAGAGCTATACATATATGATCAACTGATTTCCAACAAAGATGACAAGGTAATTCAATGGGGAAAGGAAAGTCTCTTCACAAATGATGCTAGAACAATTGGGTGTCTGTAAGGAAAATGAACATCAACCTTTATCTCACACCATAATATGCAAAAACGAATTAAAATGGATAATAAGTCTAAATGTAAAAACTAAATTATAAAACTTCTAGTAGAAAACCTTTGTGGCTTTCTGTAGGCAAATATTTCTTAAGTAAACAAAAAAATGAACCATGAAAGAAAATTTTAATAAATTGGACCTTATCAGAGTTTAAAACTTTTGCTCTTCAAAAGATATCATTAAGAAAACAAAAAGGCAAATCACAGATAGGGAGAAAATGTGTGCAGCGCACATCTGACAAAGAATTTGTACCTATGCAATATATAAAGAACTCTTACAATTCAATAATATGAAGACAAACAGCCCCAAATTAAATAGGCAAATGATAAACTTTTCAGGAGAAAACATACAAGTGCCTCCCTCCAAAAAAAGCCACACATGAAAAGATGAACAACATCATTAACTAATCAGAGAAATTCAAGTTAGAACCACAATGAGGTATACCATATGCCCATCACAATGATTAAAATTAAAAAGACTGCCAATACCAAGTGTTATCAAGATGTAGGGCAACTGGAATTCTCATATACTGCTAATGAGAATATAAAATGGTACAAGTACTTCAGACAGTGGCTTGGCAGTTTTTAATAAAGTTAAACATAAACACCATATAACCTAGCCACTATGTCCCTAGGTATTTACTTAATAGAAATGAAAACATGTATCCATACACAGATTTTCACATGAATGCTCATAGTAGCTCTATTCAAAGTAAATGCCCACCAATAAGTGACTAGATGAACAAAAATGTGCTATGTCTACCCAAAGAATACTACTCAGCAATAAAAAAGATTAAATTATTCATAAACCTAACAAGGAGTATATCTCAAGGCCATGATGCTAAGTGAAAGAAGTTGAATGTAAGGGTACATAGTGAATGATTTCATGTACATAAAATGAAAACTATAGTTACAAAAAGGAGATCAGTGGTTGCCTGGGGCTGGGGCTGGGCTGAAAAAGGGTATAGGTGCAAAAAAGACATACAAACGGCTGTTACAAGGCACATAAAAAGATGCTCAACATGACTGATCATTAGGGAAATGCAAATCAATGAGATACCACTTCATGGCTGTGAGGAAAACTATGAAAAATAAAATAAAATAACAAGTGTTGGTAGGACAACTGGAACACTTGTGTATTGCTGAATGAGAATGCAAAATGCTTCAGCTGTGGAAAAAAGTAGAGTGGTTCCTTAAAAAGTTAAACCCAGAATTACTGTATAATGCAGCAATCCACTTCTGGGTATATAACCAAAAGAACTGAGAGCAGAGGCTCACACATGTATTTGTACAGCGATGTTCACAGCAGTATTATTCATAACAACAAAAAAGTGGGAATAACCCAACTCTCCACCAACAGACGAATGGAGAAACTGAGGTCTATACATACAATGGAACATTATTGAGCCATAAAATGGAATGAAACTCTGAGAGCTGCCAGAACATGGAAGAACCCTGAAAACACTGTGCTCAGCGAAGTCAGACACAGCAGGATGGATATTGTATGATGCCACTTACAGGAAATATCTACAACAGGTGATTTCATAGAGAAGGAAAGTAAACCAGAGGCTGGAGGAAAGGAGAGAATGAGGACTAGCTGCTTTATGGGGACAGAGCTTCTGTCTGCAGTGATGAAAATTGCTGGAAACAGATAATGGTGATGGTTACACAACACTGTGAATGTAATTAATGCCATGAACTCTATGCTTAAAAATGGTTAAAATGGTGAATTTCATGTTATGTATACTTTACTGCAATAAAATATTAGTGCAAAGGAAAAAAAGTGGCACAGGGAATCTTTTGAAAAGTAATGGAAATGTTCTGCATCTTGAGTGCAATTATGGTTTCATGGGTATATAAAACTGTCAAAACTCATCCAACTAAATAGATTCATTTAACTGTATAAAATGATTGCACATTAAAGTTGATTAGGGGAAAAAAAGACACCAACAAATTACCAAGAATAGAATTTATGCCTTTTCTCCCTGGCTTCATTACATCCTGCCATGCCTAATAGCCCCCTGCTCCCCAACCATGGGAAGCAGAACTGAGTAAAGAAGAAAAATATTCACTTATTCAATAAATATTTGGGAGCAACTATTTCACCTGTTAGTCCAGTAACACTTAGTATTTCAGATTTATGGATGTGGCAATTAAGGTTTGGCCTGGCAATTTATCTAGGTCACCAGAGGGTAAATGGTAAGAGTTCAATTTGCAGCCCCTGCCTGTGGTTCAAAGTTTTCACAGATGGGTCTGTGAAAGTTTTCTCCCCCTCTGTGATCTCACCAGGACTACACACGTGAGGAGAAATGAAGCCGGAGCAGGGTCCTACCTGGAGGAGGGGTAGTGGTAAGATGCAAGACGCGCAGCCGGGACAATCGTGCATTCTTCATCAAAATACAATGTGTGGAAAACAGGACATCTGTTCCCTTCTAAGGATCTCTTTTCAAAACTTGTCCTTGGCAATTTCTCCTCATGTAACTCAGCAGCAGGGCACAGAGGTCAAGAGCACAAGCCCTGGGTCACACTTACCAGGTCCCAGTCCTGGTGCTGTGACCTGATGTGATCTTGTCTAGCCTCAGTTTTCTTAACTGCAAAATGGGGATTATAGCAGTCTCCACCTCAAAGGGCTTGGCGATGCTTAAGTGAAATAAGGGATGTGATACACATAACATAATGTTGCAAACATAATAAATTCTATAGTTACAAAAATGAGATCAGTGGTTGCCTGGGGCTGGGGCTGGGCTGAAAAAGGCTATAGGTGCAAAAAAGACATAGAAATGGCTGTTACTATGCACATGAAAAGATGCCCAACATGACTAATCATTAGGGAAATGCAAATCAATGAGATACTACTTCATGGCTGTGAGGAAAACTATGAAAAATAAAATAAAATAAGAAGTGTTGGTAGGACTACCTACTTTCCATAAACTCCATCTGTAAGAGTTAGGTACCAAAAGCATGGAGTCACACGCAAAAAATGAAAAAGAAAAAGGTGGCAACTTAGATGGTCGTTTGGATTCATTGGTGCTCCCCTTCCATCCTTCTCCCCTTCCTTCCTTCCCTCCCTCGCTCCGCATGCACTACTGATCTTTAAATAGAGTTTTTCGCATTAAAAATGTATGATGGAAACTATGAACGAAAAGTGCAAACTTCAGTCAGTAACATAAAGTAGCACATTATCTTATGAAAAACATAAATGATTCATTTCTCTTTGGCAGAACTGGGTCTCTTCCCTGCCTTCCTCTTTCTAGGGAAATAAAATTTTTACTCTTTCCCCAAAACTTGAAAGATTACTCTTGAAAAGCCAGTGTGAGGAAACTTGAGGAAGTCTTATTACAGCCAAGTGTAACAGCTGGCAGTCTGAAGGGCCATGTAAAAACATTTGGCTGTTCTGTGGAACTTAAACTGTAGCAGCTCACAAAAGCAAAACCATTTTTATTAAGGAAACAGTAAAACTGTTGGAAATTTTCAAAATCATAGTATAGAAAGACTCTCGGTGTAATACAAATAATGTATAGATAATGTTTTTTACGGGTAACAAAGGTGCCTATTTGCCTACTCAAATTCACATCTCTAATAGACTCCGAATACGCAGGTGGTAAAAGTACATGAGAAAGGGAACAGATCCTTGGGGTATTGTTATATCCATGGTGGGTGGCATCCTGTTAGTAGGTTTTCCAAACTAGCAGAGTCAGAGACAATAAAAGACAGTCACTTAGAAGAAAAATAAAGAACTATTCAAATTAAAATGACTATAAATATTCTATAATAATAGAACTTTTAAACTCTAGGTAAATTCATGGTTCTTCAAACTGAACAGATAGTTGACTAACTGGAGGTGTTCATCTCCTTGCTACTCCACTGACAATCGGATCCTTTTACTCATATTTATGAGCAGTGTGTCAATCTGACCTTTGTCCTATCAGAAATGTGGCATGGTCTTGAGAACCCAAATTAAAAGAAGTTATAAGAAGTAGTCTTAGGCTTAGGCTGAGGAATAGATGGATTTGAGGGGGGAAAAAAAGTTCCTCTCCTGTTAAAAGGTCTTAAATTTTTATAAGAAGCTTCAAGAAAAAGCAAATAAGACAATTATTCTGTGGCATAATAATATTTCAATTTCTAGAATTCAATTAGGAAAACTAATGAAGAAGAAATATGTCCCTTGCTTGCAAAAGCCAGCTTAAACTGGTAAGACCCTAATTGCCAGCAGTATTTGTTAAGCAAAATCCATTTATGTTGGAACAGAAGGCATTTAAGCATTAATATGAAAGTTAAAATAGAGAAGACAGTACAGAATGCTGAAGTTGTAATTTCAAATTTGGCAGTGTTAACAAATAGAGCTACTCCAGACATCACAAAATATATTGCTTTAAAAAAAACATTTAAAAATACCATATATCTGACACGATCTGCCAAATATAAATATTTCACTTGAGCAGCTGATTTGGGTTCTTCGTATTTACATGAAAGAATATATCATAAAGTTGTCCCCTATCGTAATCACATCTTCAATCTGAACATTTTTATTTAACAACAAAAATGAAATGACATTCCCAAAGTAGCAGAATATCTTTCTTGATTTCTGGAGATACAGTAAGAAATAACATAGAAAAAGCCAAACAGAAACAAACTGACTCTTATTTCATTTTAAATACATTTTTATGGTCCGCTAGTCATTTCCTAGGTTGGCACACATATCTCTATCAGGCATCATTTATACTGATGAATTCTTACTTGTTTCCATTTGCAGAATGAGTTCTAGATCTGAGCTCTGACATAAGCACTCAGCTCCCAGCAAGAGAGATAACCAAGATCCACTTTATCTGGTTACTTTGCCAAGCCAGGCAATCAGAAGCCTGGGTAGACGGTCACTTTCCAATACTGGCAATACCAATAGGCTCTGTGTACATTACTGGTCACCAACTGGGTATCCGTTCCTTCTTTTTCATTCCTAACATAACCCTGATTTTATGCAGGTATGTATCCTCATTAGAAGTAGATGCTTTAAACTCTTTTAAACGTTTAATGGTAAAATAACAGGGAAAGATTGTTGCAACAAGATATGTAAGTGAGGGGTGGGGGTACCATATGAGTGTTTAAGCAGATCTGTATCATCTGGAAAAAATATTCATTTTTGAACGATTCATGCAAGCCCAATAATATAATTTAAACATTTAAAATTTGTAAAATACAAAAAAAAAACCTCCAACCAAATAACCAAAAATCTGAATGAGGAAAGAAAATTGATTTTTTCATCTATTTGGTAAATTGGTTTATTTGGCTGACATTTCTGTAAGATTTTCACAATGACAAGCCAGACTCTTCAGCCCTTTTCAATGCGATACAGATGAATCCTCCAAGTTAAATGAGGGACTGCTCACTGGGACTGACACTCTGGAGGACTTGTGGTTCGTCTATGTATGTTTCACATCATTGACTTAGTATTCCCCTAAGGACCGTCACTATTCATTGTTCCTAAGGGGGGAAGACCATCTGAAGACTAGTTTCCTGAGCCAATAAGAGGTTGGTCACTAACTTAGGGCTCCTTTTAGTCCACCATTTGAGGGTGCTTGACCTCTCTTCAAGAAAAAATACCCATGAGGAATAGCTTGAAAACGTCATGCTGAATTTAAGGTATCTCTTAAAGTGACTACTGGTGAAAAGGCTCTGTTATTATTTTTTAACGTTCACTTATTCAGTAAATAATGGCATGTTTAAAAAATTGAAGTGTAATTGACATATGATACCCTATTTGTTTCAGGTGTACATAATAAGTGATTCAATATTTTTATACATTATAAATGATCCCCACCATAAGCCTAGTTACCAGGTGTCGTCACCACACAAAGTTACTGCAATATTGTTGACTATATCCCTTATGCTGTGTATTACGACCCCATGTTTAGTTTTAAATACATTGTGACATCAGAAGAGGGGAAAAATTGACCAAGTCATGATGCTTGATAGATGCTGCGTCCATTTGGAATTAAGCACAATCTCCCAGTTTCATATGCTAGTTCTCCTGCTCATGGACCACCACAGGAATACTTTTGGGTTATGTTTTTTCTCAATGATGAAAATACTGACATATTGAAATATTTCCACACTTCATTTCTGAAAGGAATGCTATTTTATGTTGCAAAGGCAAATGTCTTATCTTCCCAGTGAAATACTAACTTCTTTGAACACTGACCCATATTCTTAAGTATCACTATGGTGTGTAAAACCTCTAACCAGTTCCAAACATTCAATAAGGTGTTCAACAAATATTTGCTGAATTAATGAATGAATGAGAGTATGCTGGAAAAAATTATTGGTAAATTAACTTTGAAATAATAGGCAACATACAGCCAATAATCATAGGGCTAGCTCAAAATAACTCCAATAAAGCAATACAAGAACTAAATTGGAAAACTTACAGTAACCCTTGTCCCCGTTCCCACCCGAAACCTGCTAGTCCTTTTGCTTTATCTCTGTGCGAGGTGCCGCTGCGTCGAGACATGATTGTGTTGGGGCGGAGCCAAAAATGGCCCAGTTTTGAGGATTCATGAGACTCAGAGTCATACTCACGGCTGACTAGGGTTTATACAGTGAAGGGATACTGAGCAAAGTCAACAAAGGGAAAAGGCGTATGGGTGAAGGGGCGGATCCAAATTCACAAATTCACACCAGAAGTCATGGGCACCTCAAATGTGAGAACGTCCTCAAGGCCACGTTAATTCCCTGCCCCCACCTCGGGCAGACATTCCTTGATAACCTCACAAGCAAAACACTGCGTTAGGTGTCAAACGGGATCCAATTAATGAAGGTAGAGTTCTTGCCCACAAGGAACTTATTGCGACCTAATGAGCAACCTCCTTCTGTTCTGTCTCCCTGTTTTTCATTATTACAAGAATATCTATTATTGACATCAGACTTTTCTCCCTTCTTTCATCCAAGGTTTTAATTTTTTATTCCTTTATACTTGCTTCTGTTTTAGAAACTCCTGGGGAGGAGATAATCTTGATTTGTTTGCTTTATGAAATTCCTACCTAGTCACTCCAAAGCAAAGGGAGCCCACAGGGAGGACAAAATGTAGAGGCAGGAAAACTGTGAAGGAAATGTAAGGCCCAACACCCCACAAATATCTTAATACTAAATATTCCTAGTTTGAATGACTGGATATAAACTCTAAATGAATTGTAGATTTGAATTTTCAAAGAAACTCAGTTTATCTCAAGTGCAAAGACAGTTAAGTCAAACGGGGCCAATCAAAGGTGGCTTCGTGGACATCCTAGGAGATTCCATTTTAATGAGTTAAATGATTTGTAATGCCCTTCTCAACAATCTGGGTACAAACAAGACATTTTAGAAAGCAACTGAAAACAGTTCTTTCTTGTAGGTTCAGAAGTCCCCCAATATTTTTGACATTATTTCTTCTTCAAATCATTTTTTACCAACAATGAAAAGATAAATGTTAGCCAATTTATGTCCAAAATTATGACAACTTATAAATAAGTATGATAAGACTGAAACTATCTTGTGAATGAATTTGACAGTGAGCCATGACTTGGAGGGAAAAGATGGCGCTGTTTAACCTCCTCAATAAAATGTGAGCTGAAATCTGAATTTACAAGCAAGTATTTCCTAGAACATCTGAGAGATCAATGTTTTAAAATACTTGTTAATTATTTAAAGTCGTCCTCATCTTGTCACCTGTCACACTGTGTGTACTTAACCTACTCACAACTGTATCTGCTAATTCATTAGCTCCCACAGGGCGGCAACGGCGGACTTCATCATCTTAACACGCTGACGCAGCTCCCGGGTCAGGGACAAATAAATCTTTTAGTATAATTGCATAAGGGGTTTTTGTGCTGCTGTCTCCCTGCTGGAAAAATGTTAAAATATTTAAGGATCACTAACTGGTGTGCTAGTGGTTTTATAATTAATGTTTGGGATGGGAGGAGAGAATGGCAGAACTGAATACTTTATTTTGGTAGGAATAATCTTTCTTTGAATTAGTGGACTTTTGGAGAGAGACAATTAAAGTTCTGGTGAATAAGACCTGGTAGAGTCCTTTTGAGATCTCTATAACAGCCATTTGAAAATAGTGTAGTTCAATTAAGATGGAGCTAGAAGAATAACAGGGACTTGTATGTCACAAAGATCAAGATTATCATCAGAGATAAAACTAAACTCACCCTATCATCAGGCTAAAATTCACTAAGCTCCCATACAGCAACTGTTTTTACATGTCTCCCTGTGTACCTGCACCCCAGTCGGCCAGTGGGCAGAACTGTTAGCACACTATTTTTATCTGATGCGCAAGTAAGCCAAGCATTCCTCCACTCATGCCCCCACCACTGTACTCCCTCTGCCATTCTTGTCTTCCCTACCTCTTGAGCTAAAAGAGGAAGATCTAGTCAGTGTAGGGAGTTGGAGAGGGAAAGGTGTAGGTTGAAGAGAACATCTGGATTTTATCACCTGATGTGTCTGGATTTGCAAAGTTTCTTCCTGTTCTAAATCTTAATGTTCTCTCTGCAGACAAGTGCTGCCTGGTACAAATAACAGATCCTCCTCTGCTCATTAATGTCCCCCATGGCTCACAGCCTTGCTCTGCAAGGAAGGCAGAGCTCAAAACCACGGCAAAGGACAAATTGTCCTAGACATGAATCTAGCAAGTGACAGTATTTTTATTAGACACGTAATTTTATAAACACTTTAAACCTACCCCATTATTTTGTTTGGATGAAAAGCACATACATAACAGCAGACGGGAGGTGAAACTGGAGCTTTTCGGTGCCTACTATGGTATGTGCACCATGCCAGGAGAGGTCTAGCTCAGTCAGCATTATGTGGCAAGCAAACCGCACGTGTAGAAGGCCACACACTCCAGACTGAGCTGGTACTGCTGGAAAAGGAGCAAATGTCCTGAGCAAAATCCTACTTAGGGGCAACAAGACACTGCGTGGAGGGCCCACGAGAAAGAATTTGTGGCTTGCAACTGGCTAGTCAATTCTCAACATAAATGAATCCAATATGGGTGACCTTAGAAAACCAATTAAGGACAGTTAAATCTTTCCTGGTTAATTAAGTGATTTTCATCTGAAGTGTGGTTGGAGGGAAGAGCCTCCTGGAAACTAGGATCAAAAAGGAGTTAGTGTGAAAAAATCAGTTCCAGATGATTTTGTTTATATGTCTTGTGTTTAAATCTATTAAGCCCAGACACTGGAAATCAAACTATAGGTCAGCAAAAAAGGAACACCGAAGTAGTAAACTTCGCCTTTATTATGGGGGGGGACACCATGCTTCCTTCTAATCCATGTTTTATAATCCTTTCTTCCTAACAAAGCCCTTTCTGATACAATTAAAAAAGAGAAATTAAAAGTAAGAATAAAACAAAACCAAATGCTTAAGCTTCATCTGTAGGTGCTGACCAGTGAATGCTCCGGGGGAGGACACAGCTGGGGGGCAGCTGAAAGGCTGGGGAAGAAACAGGGCAAGCGTGCCAGCAACTTGCCACCCAAGAGTCTTCAGCCAGTCCAGTCCCTGGCCATTGTCGCCTTGTCTACCAAAAGCACAAAAATGCACGTAAAGATATTCTCAATAGTAATGAACTACACAAGTATTTGTTATTGGTATGCTAATAAAACCCCAATAATAAATACCATGCTTATTAATAACAAGTCAAAGCATCTCCTCATAATATGGAATCAGGGTAAATGGCCCTTGGTAGGGAGCCAGTTCTGCAGGCGTAACTGCCACATGCTTGCAAAGCCATCCACCCAGAATCACCGTGCCTGCTCCAGTAGGAAGAGGCTGTCTTACGTGTATGGTTACTCCCACTGCCTCTGCCTAAAAAGAGAATGGAAAGGGGACCTCCCTACCAAAATAACCCCAACAAAACTAACATGGGGAGAAGAATCACGGACTGGGACGTGTTTGAACAGGACACAAGATAGCTCCCATCTCAAAATAAAATGGTGGTGATCCATTTTATGTAGAGCACCTTTTGGATTATTGGCCCCATTTTCCAGATACTGCAACTGAGGCACAGCGATGATAAGCCACTTGCCCAGAGTCACACAGCAAGTCAGTCTGGCTCTGGCCCCTGTGCTCTTCATCATGACATTGTAGCTGTCCCATCTTATTCTGCCATGAAAAGAAAAATTTTGAAACAGTGTCTAAATCAAAATGTTTTCATTTGTGATAAAAGAAAACAAACAATGAGTATATTCCAGAGGGTAAAATGTTTCTTCTGTGTAAGGAAAGCCTCCTACCAGATACCTTTAACTCAACATGAATATCAACACATTTCACATAAAACAAAAGAATGCCATCATAGTAATTATGCTCCTGAATTAGATAAAAACCTTGAAAGCAGGTCTGTCTGCAGATGTTAATCTGTTAACCTACAATGATGTGCTGTATTTGTCTCTGCAAGTAAACCATGCAAACCATTTAAGAACAAAAATGATGCCAGAAATTAAACATGAGACAAGTTCCTCAAATGCATGTATTATTTTTTATGATTATTTCAGTGTTAACAGGCCAACAAATAGACATAATCTCAAATCAAGGAACAAAGCCAACATGCAAGAGTAAGATGGTATTTTTAACCCCAAAATATATCACCGCAAGATTTTCCTCATGTTGCCTTCAAACTCGTGGCTCTCCAACCCGCAAAGTATGTAGGAACTGCTTTGCTGCTTTTCCTGAACAGAAATCAACATTCCCTGCAGGCTCCTTCCTGAATCAGAGGCAGCAGTATTCTCTCACCACTCCAGCCATCTGCTAAGCTGAATTCCACCTGGAGTTAGTGTCGGGCAGCAACCTGTTTAGTCTTTCCAATGGAAGCTTAGGTACAGTGGGCTTGGTACTACCTCAGACCCCTTCATCCCCCACATCCTCACTGTGAGAAGTAAATCTCAACATGCCTTTCTCTCTCGTTCAGTGAAGCATGCCCATGGATGGGTGTCCACTTCTTGGGCCTGCATCTATGCTCGGACAGAGGATCCAAGCTTTGAGAGATGCTCAACTTTCCCTTCCTAATCTATTCTTAAGGCTGAGAGGACATGAAGCCTTAGAGAGTCGCAAGACAACCAAAGACACACAGAAAAACACACGGTATGAACTGGCAGTTCCTAAATCCATGCGGCAGCATGTCTCTCAGATCCTCTTCCTTCCTGTTCCCCCTCCATCCTGAGGGCTGGACTCATGACATTCACCTTACCTCTGTGCAAGAGGAGAAAAGATGCCACCGGTGAGTTTAATTCTCAAAGAAGGAGAAAGAGAAGCATCATTTAATAGTGATCAGGTCCAATTATACTTTCTTTGTTTTGGCTAGAAATACAACAGGGCATTTCCGTAGCAATTTGTAAGAGGCTTTATACGTGTATCTATTCCAAAATAATGGGCTTTAACTTATTAGTTTCCTGACACCTTTATTCATTTCTATTTTCTCTTAAAAATTATATCCAAAATGGCAAAATGCTTCAGGCTATTAGAGCACCAAAAGAGAAAGTTCCTGTATTGCCTTTCCCCAACCACTCAGGGATCAGCTCCAAGAGGGCTCCTCCCAAGGAGGTTAACAGATCTGTCAGACCTCTAATCAGAAAGCAACAGAACCAAGAGAAGTCATGGGATAAAATGGGGAGGCAATGATTGTATTTAAGGTTACAAAGGCAGAGTCCTAATTACTGACAAATTGGGCTGGGAAATTATTTTAATGGCATGTACCTTTTGTCACTTTCAAATGCACAGAGTAAGCAGAAGAAGCTACTAGTCTGCTAGATAACTAATCAGATACAAATGTGTGTAATTGGTACATTTAAACTAGTGTTTAAAAGCTATTTATCTCTTAGAAAAAATATTCTTTTAAGTCATTAATTGGCAACCACATTTCAATTCTATTCTTGGTCTAATTATCACAAATTTCAAGTAAGTAGGCTCCAAAATAATGACGCTTTACTGGATTAATTAAGAATACTAGTTGAAGGGTTTCCTAAGAAGATTACAATAGGATAAATTAATTCTGTCTACAGAAACACTGGAGTATAAAATATAAATGTAGTAAATCATAGGTAGTAAACATGGGAAGATATCTAAAACATATTAGTAAATAAAAGTAAGGATGTCACAGCTATAAGTACGATTTGATGCTACTTATCACAGTAGCACAAACAATTCTCTATTTTGCTTAAAGGGTGTGTGTGTGTTTGTGTAATCTGATGGGCACGTGCCAAAATGTTAGCAATGGTGACACTGCTTTTACCTCTGTGAAGGTAGGCAGGATAGGTGGGGGGAGAAGAAATTTTGACTGAGGACAACAATCAAGGGGGATTTTAGCTTTGTATGGAATGGTGTGTGTGTGTGTACACAGGGATTGTGTTTATGTATTATTTTTGCAATTAAAAATTAAAATATCAGATTATTTACAACCCACAGTCACAAATCACAAGTACTGATTGCTCAGTATTGAGGAAGCCAAGTACATAAAGGCACTAGGAAAGAACTATGGCAAATGCTATAGAAGTTCCTAAAGCATATGACTTCATTCTTGTTTAACCTTATGAAATCCAGGTCTCAGGACAATTTCCCAAGAAGAAATCAAGTATAATATTGGCAAATTGATTGTGGCCTTGATTGTTAATACCAGAGTAGTATCTAGATAGGATCACATTAAATTAAGAAATGGTCTGCAGCTCCAAAGAATTTACTTTGATACTTCTGAGAATCCAGCTAATTTTGAGTAAAACATTTTTGCAGATAAAAACAGGAGTAGAAAAAATTGTCCTTTTTTAAATTGGTGTGCCAATAGAAAAATGTATATTAGAAGCAATAGTTTTTTAAAGTTATAATAAGGCTTCTAGTTATGGTGAAGTAGCTCCTATCATACCAACTCTGCCACATATAAGTCTGGATAAAATATTGAAAAAACAACTATCTGAAGGCACTGGAGAGTGAGGAAAAGCAGGCAGAAACTGGGAGTGAGCACTTGATATAAATGAACAACACTGGATGAGTTTCTTGTTTTTAAGGCTTTTTGGTGAAGGAAGATTTATGCCAACTGAGGCAACTAAAACTTGAAGAAACAGAAGAAAGAAATATCCCAATGACAGCCACAGGGGGAATACCCTAAATTTACTACATAAACTCCATCTGAATCTCTAGTTAATCCTGAAACTGACATGCATCAGGCAGATACTAAGCAGCCCAAATAAGGCTAAAGGAACTGAAAGGCTCCCCTTCACAGGGGTAACAAAGTTTAGAGCATGAGTTCAGACAAGTTAATAGCTTCCTAAAACAAAATTCAAGGCTCTTCTGAAAAATATAACAAAATCCAGAGTCCTGTAACATATTAAAAATGTTCACCATAAAATCCAAAATTACTAGACATGTGAAGAAACAGAAAAAGGTGACCTATTCTCAAGGAAAAAAAAAATGCAATCAACAGAGAGCAACCCAAGATGATCCAGTTGTTGTAATAACTAAATAAGGATGTTTTCAGTCAGCTGTCATAATTATGTCCAAGAAAGGAAAGGTTAGTATGCTTGTAATAAATGAACAACTAGGAAATACCACCAGAGAATTATATTTTTTTAAATCCAAGAAGAATCAAATGGAAATTCTAAAACTAAAAACTGCAACATCTATAATAAAATATTCATTGGATAGCTTAACAGCAAATTGGAAATAATAGAAAAGTTACTGAAATTATCCAATCTAAAGAACAGAGAGAATAAGATTAAAGAAACTCTTGAAAGGCTCTGAGAATTGTCAGAAAATATCAGAAGGTCTAACATATGTATAATTGGAGTCCTATAGGAAGAGCGAAAAGGGAGAAAGGAAACAGGGCAGAAAAACTTACTTGAAAATATAATGACCAAAACTTTTCTAAATTTGTCAAAAGACATTAAAAAATATATATTCAAGAAGTTCAGTAAGCCACAAGTAGGACAAATACAAAGAAAACATATTTAGGAATTACAATCTGGTGAAAAACAAAGATAATGAAAATATATTTTGAAAACAGAAAAACATGTTACATATGTACAGGGAAACATCTATAAAAATTATTTTGAAACCTCAGAAACTATGGAAGCTAAAAGACATGGAATAATATCTTTAAAGTGCTGTAATAGGTATAAAAATGGTACCCCAAAGATGTCCAAGTCCTAATCCCCAGAACAAGAGACTATCTTATGTAGCAAAGGTAATCAAAATCACAGATGGAATGCAGGGTGTTAACCTGGAGATAAGGATACGAGCCTATATTACCAGCTGGTCCCAATATCATCGCAAGATTCTTCCTAAGTGAAAAAGGAGGCAGAAGGGAAAGAACAAGAGAAATGACCATGATAAGACGATGCCTGAGATTCTTGGCTTTGATGATGGGGCTATGAGTGAAGAAATGCAGGCAGCCTCTAGAACCTGCAGAAGCAAGGAAGCAGATTCTCTCTTAGAACCTCCGGAAAGAGCACAGCCCTGCCAGCACCTTGATTTTAGTCTGAGAGATCAATTTTTGGATCTCTGACTTCCAGAATACTGAGATAAAAAAAAAATTATATTGCTTTTTGCCACTACGTTTATGGTAACTTGACACAACAACAGAAAACTAAAAATAATGGAAAACTAAAGAAGCCACTCCATAATTCTCTATCAGCAAAAATATTCTTTAAGAATGAAATTTAAAAAAACCGATGTTCATATGACAGAAAGCTAAGGGATGTCACTGCCAACAGACCTGCACACTACAAGTGCTGAAGGGAGCTCCTCAGGCTGGAAGGGAATGAGGCCAGATGGAAACTTGGAATTAAATGAACAAATGAAGGGCACTGGAAATGGTAAATGTGTGGGTAAATGTAAGGCCTTTTTCCCTCTGCCTTTTAAAATATATATATATATATGACTATTTAAACAAAGAAGAAAACATCGTAAAGCTTTTTAAATATGCAAATGTAATACATATAAAGATGGAGGGCATTCTACATTTTACATGAAATGGCAAAATACTAACTCTAAGTAGATGGTGAAAATTTACGTATGTGTAGTATATTCCCTAGAGAAACCACTAAAAAAGAATACGAAGATGTAGAGCCAAAAACCCAAAGGATAATATCCAGTGAAAAAATTTCAGTTAATCCAAAGAAGACAAGAAAGGAACAACAGGGGAACAGAAAGTGGATGGGACACACAGAAAAGAAACAGCAAACGGGTAGACCTAAAAGCGTTAACAACCACGTTAAAATAAAGCCTCACTTCCCCAAATAAACTGCTATGGACTAATGCATATGCGTAAAATTCCTATATTAAAACCCCAATCCCCAATGTGGTGGTATTTGGAGGTAGGATTTTAGGAAGTACAGAAGTCATGAGGGTGGAGCCTGGATGAATGGATTACAGCCCTTGTAAGAACAGACACAGGAGAGATGGTATGTGTCTCTGCCCTGTGAGGACACAGCATGAAGGCAGCCATGTGCACCTGGAAGGTGCAGCCCTCAGCCACACTGAATCTACTCACAGCTAGACTTCGGACTTCTTGGTCTCCAGAACTGTGAGAAATAAATATTTGTTGTGTAGGCCACCCTGTCTAGGGCCATGAGTTACAGTAGCCTAAGCTAAAATATAAGCGTTACTTGAAAAAAGTGCTCTGCCAACATGTAAGCTAAGAACTGTTGGGATAAACAAAGTTAAACAAGTGTTTTTGGAGAACTTCTCATCCTTTAATACACAAACATACACTGGCACTCCCCAGGGGTTAGACCACACAGCAAATCCTGACCCTTTACTTTGATACCATCACATAGGATTATTTTCCTGGGAAAATACTTTTGGAAATGCTATTATAAAGTTCCAGCCAGCAATTATCTCATCTATTCCTTGCCAATATGTTCATTTGCATAAGAAGTGGTATGAGATACACTGGCAGATTTAATTAAACATGTACACAAACAAGTCCACTAAAATGTTTTTGGTTTCTACTTCTCATTCCGTCAAAGAAGAATGAAACCACAGAAAGATCACACCAAAAGGCAGAATAACAAATTCACCTCAGTGCTGCCATCTGCTCCATTTGTAATTCCCATTGAGGAAAGAAAAAGCTGAAGAAAAGAGAAGAAACAACAGAACATCAACACACTTCATTTCCTACATATGCAGCCAGGCAATACTTCTTCAGTTCAGTGCGAGCCATCCGTCCATCCACGTGAAACGTGCTGCCAGTGCAAACTCCCAAGGCAGAGAGATGCGGTTCGGTTTCAGTGTCTTTATAATGCAACCCCATTCTATTCAGGGAAGAATCAAATTTCATTTACTGTAACTCTTCAGGGTTTTAAAACAAGAGTTCAAAATCTTTCACTTTATTGTATGATTGGTTAACTAATATATGAACTAATAATTTAAGAACGTTAGTGTTGTTGGTTAGAATATTTAAAAAAATAAGTCAAAGGTATGTCAGTCACTTGCCCTTTTCTGGCTGGTTTCTTTGAACTGCTTCCACTAGCATCCTCTAATTTTTGCCATGGTCAAGCTAGGTAAACTATTCAATTGTCTTCCCTTTGATTTAGGTGAAAAAAAAAAGCTTTGTTTCACAATGAGTCTGCATTTATTGAATATATTTATTGTAACAGTATTTATTAAAAGACTATTATTTGGCAAATGTAGGTGAATAATGTAGCCCTTATCCTCTAAGACTTAAATAAGCTATATACACAAACAGATCTAAAACAAGGCTGACTCACATAGAAGCAGAAAAGAGGAAACATTTTTTCCAGTTGGAGAATCAGGAGCTGGCTCTTGGAGAATGAGTGTTTGAGAGATGAGATAGGGGTGAGGAAGCAAAATGTAGACAGGAGATCAGGGGAACGCAGGGCACTTGAGGGAAATGTGGGCAGCTCAGTGTGACTGGAGCATATAGGTGAAAGCTGTGGGACAGAAAATGCTGGATTTGTCATTTTAGGTCTTCATGTTGGCCTAACAAGCCTGGACCTCATTTGACAGGCAGTGGGATTCACTGGAGATTTTTTTCATCTGTGGATTAATAGGCTTCATCACTGACCAACAATTATCCTTTAAGGGTTTATTATGTGCCCAAAACTGTGCTAACAAGTAGGAGTACAAAACTGAATCCCACAAAGTCCCATCTCAAGAAAAGTCTACATGGTCGAGATGAATCAGTTCCCAAGCAGAAGTGTAGGGAACAGAATGCCCCATGGCTTAGTAGAGCAGGCTTCCCAATACTGGACTGCCTTACCTGATTCAAGCCCTCTAGTCTACATGTGATGCATAAAAGGAAGAATACATAATTTCAAATAATAAAAAAGAAAGGAGAGATTATAGGAAGCGATTTTTGCTGTGATCAGTAAAAACCCACCATCTACTAGAAGGTCATAAAGTGCAAAATAACACCAGTAGCTAAGTTGTTTGAGACTCATGGAAGACAAAACTGTGTCTTGCATGTCTTCACAATCCACATGGTCATGAGCAGAGTTCCGGGCACAAATGAAGTCCTCGGTAAACACCAGCTGAGTGGGAACTGATGACACTCGATGTACAGAACATGGCAAATTCTGGTCTCCAGTGAAAAACCAAACTAAAAGCCACAGTCAAAACCAAACTAGGGGATGTCAGCAACAGAGTAAGGAGATGAAATCTGTCTCATAAAAGAACAGACTGTAATAAACACACAAAATCATAAGTGCTGTAACTAATTAAAATGACCTTTGTCAACAACAGAATGTGATCTCTAATGACTCACTGTAAAGCAGTCTAACAGCCAAGTAACGACCAAAGGATGGGAGAGGTAGAATGGGGAAGGGGAAGATCAAGTAAGGAAACACAATTTGCAAGGGAGAAAGGCCTTAATTTCAGATCCTTGGGGCAATTTGCAATATTTGTGCTGCACACAAAAACTCAATGGCAATGACTTCTAAATTCTCCTTCCACTTTCTTCATGGACTCTGAAGTCAACATCTTAGGGGAACCTTACTTTTGTAGGAAAAGTCCTCTAAGAAAGCTGGAGGATACAGAAGGAAAAATAACTATTATCAATGTAAAAGGAAAGATTATCAAGGACCCTCTTCTTACTACACAAAGGGGGGAACCCTACGATACATTTGAATTTAGTGTCCAAGTTCAGTGTATCTTTCATTATATAACACACAACATTTACCTCCTCAACTAGAATGTGATGTCTTTAACGGCAGGGATTTTTTTTTTTCTGTGTTGTTCACTGCTATCTCCCCCATATCTAGAATAATGCCAGGCAAATAATAGGTGGTCAGTAGTAGCTGCTGAATGGAAAGGATCAAAGCTCAGATGGCTAAACAGCCCATTTGTGGACTGCATGTATATTTTCAAACGCATAATTAGTGTGTGTTAATTAGAAACAAAACTGTTCCCAAAGAAGTCCATCACCAATGCAAGTAAGTTACTGATCTGTTTGATTAGTACAAACTGTAAAACAATGGAATCCACACAAAGAAAAATGGGAGGCATTTAATTCCTGACCTTAGCTTTGATGGAGCAATGCGATCTAAGTCCAGTCAGCTGGTTTCCACCTGGGAAGAGTGTGGTTACTCTTAAAATCTGAAATCAAAATCTAAAACCTAAGATTTTAAGGACATCTCTGCTCTTAAGCAGGCATTCCCCCCCAACCCCCCACTCTGTGGTTATCTGCATATGAGCTACAAAAGAAGATAATATTTCTTATAAGCTGTCTTACCAATGGGTTTCAGCCCCAGGCAAGTTCACTATGGATTCAATGTGACCAAAGAAATTGACAGCAAAATGTTCTTGGGGTGAAAGGGTTTTACCCAACTTTATTTCCACCGTGGCAGGTCAGTCACTAAATCCTGTTCACTCAGAGTGAGTCTGCGTGCAGCAACCTGGTCTCTGCCTCTGGGCCCCTCTGTCCACACAGCTGTCCTCTGGGCCTCTCTGCCTGCCCAGCCATCCCGCACAGCCGTCCTCTGGGCCTCTCTGCACAGTCGTCCCACACAGCCATCCTCTGGGCCTCTGTCCTTGGCACTACCACCACTCCAGCCACTGCTCTCCTGCAGCCTTGCAGCTGCCACCGTGTCATGCCCAGAGCCCTGGGCAGAGCTCTTTATATAGAGTCAACAGCCATGTATTGCCCACAGGTGTGCAGTGGGCTAATCAACCAGGGCCAGGTGAGAATCCTGGCCACAGGAACCCTCATTTTATCCATACAAGCTAAAAATATGGTTAAAAATAGGACTATTTTCTTTTTTCCTAACTTCTGTCTTTTAATGACAAGTGTGCCAGCTCAGAACAGAATGTATCTTTTCCTTTGTTAGAAAAACTTGAAAATAGATGAACTTCTCTCAGATTGGCCTAAGGGCCAAATTAAGTTCCTCCTCCTAGATTTTTCAAAAGCTCCCTTCACACAGAATAAAAGTTTCAAACCAAGAACACAGCTGCTTCCATTTCAGATAAATCAAAGCTATTAGCTCCTTCCCTTCCTGGGTCCTGAGACCCACTCCTTGACTCATACAAATAAACAAAAAACACACAAACACATACAAAGGTACCTGCTTAAGAATCATATAATTCTATGTAAACCAAAGCCAAACTAAACAAAAGCCTTTGTTTGGAAAAATAATGAAAAACTGGAATAAGTCAAAAGGATAACTTCATTTCCTTCCAAGTCAGACTAGATGACTGTCTAGCAGGCCCAACCAAGGATTATTTAACACTTTGGAGTAATGTACCCGCTGCTTGGCTTACTATTCATTATCTGTCAGGGTCGACAATGTTAAGTTACTTGTTAGCTTGTAGATTTTTGTCCATACAGATGCAAATGATCTTTCTGTAGTAGAAAGATAACCCCAGAGATTACAGCTTTATTGCTGTATAAGATAATAACCAGTTTACTGTTCTTACAACCTTATTCCAGCATTTTGTAAGTTACATATACTGAATCTCTGGAATTTGGGGAGAAGCAGTTTTACTGTCCTCTTGGTTCCCACACTCACTAGGCAAAGGAATTGACAACATGTGCTCACTTTGTATTTGTATGAGAATCATACATTTTTATATATTTCTTGGGAAAATATAGTTTGATGCCTTAAAATTTTGACATATTTCCTTCTTAGATGCCTTCAGAGTAAAGTAAGGTAAATTGTTATTTCTCCATCAGCGACAGCAAAAGCATGGAAACAGAGCTTTATTCATGCTTCACGAGGCTGATTACTGATCCTACTGTGCTGCTGAATTATTTACTTTAAAAATCTAGTAAATAATTACAAATTATCAGTGGCTATCTGTATTCTTTAGAGGACACTTTAGTCCTGAAGATGCACATGAGTGTTTTATGATTAGAATGCCAGAATACATAAAAGAGTACATTGCTGCTAAATGGTTCATCTACCTGTTTTCTCTCCTTCTGATGCAACTTCAGACTCATACCTACTAAAGAATACTGCATTTTCTCTTTAAAAACCATTTGATTTTTATCTTCCAGCAAAGGCACTATTAGACTTTCAGTAGTAACTCCTAAGTATTTCAATACTGAAGTATGATTTATGTGTTTTAGTGAGTTTCAACTCACATCCAAATGGCATTTGTTAACAGCTGTAGTATTCTAATGAGGAATTATTCCAGGAGTGGCTAGTTATTATCTGACATTCTCTAATCATACGCCACAAAGCCAGGCGTAGCTACAAAAAGGTGTCAAATAAATTTGTTTCTGGTCAACCTTAAAGGGTTTGTTACTTTGCATTACAGATGATAGAACAAGGGGGGCTTAACATAGCTGTATGGACAAAAACCGTATACAGGTATCCTTGCTTTGCCTAAGCAGAGTATCAGGTTCCAATCTGCCTGGAACAGTCCCAGTTTACACCACTTACCCCAGCATAAGTATTAATAGCCCCCCCTTTGTTCTCAGAAATATTCTGGTTTGGACAATAAATTACATGGACACCCTAGACAGCATGCCCTTCTGAAAGGACCCTATAGGTAACAGTATGCTGGAACCTGTATGAATTTTTGTCACCTAACTGCAACTAAGTTATAGCTGAATCCTGAAGCTAAAATACTACTCCATCTGCTCGAGTAAATGGTTCCTTGTGAGGTACCTAGAAGAACAAACAGCTGGGAGCTTCAGCAAATTTACAGAACGGGTTGTATACTTTTTGTGCCTCTTGATAATAAGTGATTGTAGACTTCTGGGAAGATGGCATGAGCAAGGCGGCGGAAATCTCCTCCCCAAACCATATATATTTATGAAAATACAACAAATACAACTATTCCTAAAAGAGAGACCAGAAGATACAGTACAACAGCCAGGCTAGAGCTGCACCTGTAGGGACTAACCACCTCATGAAGCGGGTAGGATACGGGGCCGCAACGGTGGGACCCGAGCACTCCCTGACCCCAGTGCACCAGTAGGAGGAAAGCATTCGGAGTCGGGAGGGAGTGGAGGCACAGACCCGCCAAATACCCAGCCCTGGTGATCTGCGCTGGGAGCGCTGACACACATCGCATGGTGTATCGGAGATTGGAGAGAGAGAGGGGCAGGATCTGAGAGGGACGGCACAGCTGGGTCCTCTCAGCCGGCTCCCTGGGACAAAACAAAAGCACGCGCTTTTTAAAAAGTCTTAAAGAGACAAGGCTCAAGAGCGGAACAAAATCGTCCCAGCGCACTCAGCCCAGCAGGATGGGAGTCCTGGGGAATTTTGGACCCCTTGGCACACGGCCAAGCAAAGGAGCCGTGCCTAGGCTTCCCACAGAGATCAGCAGCCACCCATTTGTTCCCCACACCGGCGCCAAAAAGGGTCCGGTGGAATGGAACACTGGAGCAGCAGCGCCACCTACAGCAACCTCACAGAATCTACACCCGGTGGGCGGTTTTCTTGGTTTTTTTTTTAAGTCTTAAAGGGCCCAGATGACACATGTGGCACCTACCAGCAACCACTTCTATCGCCACGAAAAGACAGAGGAATATGGTACAAACAAAGCTTACGCAGACAACCTCAGAGAGGGAGCCTGATGGGATGGAAATGCACAATTTTCCTGAAAAAGAATTCAGAATAAAAGTCATAACGATACTGATGGATCTACAGAGAAATATGCAAGAGCTAAGGGAGGAAGTGAGGGAAGTCAGGAAAGAAAATGCAGAAATGAGACAAGCGATTGACGGGCTTAGCAGCAGACTGGATGAAATGCAAGAGACAGTTAATGGAATAGAAATCAGAGAACAGGAATACAGAGAAGCTGAGGCAGAGAGAGATAAAAGGATCCCTAGGAATGAAAGAATATTAAGAGAACTGTGTGACCAATCCAAACGGAACAATATTCGCATTATAGGAGTACAGAAGAAGAAGAGAGAGAAAAAGGGATAGAAAGTGTCTTTGAAAAAATAATTGCAGACAACTTCGCCAAGGTGGGGAAGGAAATAGTCTCTCAGACCACTGAAGCCCACAGATCTCCCAACACAAGGGACCCAAGGAAGACAACACCAAGACACATAATAATTAAGACGGCAAAGATCAAAGATAAGGACAGAGTATTAAGGCAGCTAGAGAGAGAAAAAAGATAACCTACAAAGGAAAACCTATCAGACTATCATCAGACTTCACAACAGAAACGTTACAGGCCAGAAGAGACTCGCATGATATATTTAAAGTAATGAAACAGAAGGGCCTCGAACCAAGAATATTGTATCCAGCATGATTATCACTTAAATTTGAGGAGGGGATTAAACAATTCCCAGACAAGGGAAAGCTGAGGGAATTTGCCTCCCATAAACCACCTTTACAGGATATCTTAAATGGACTGCTCTAGATGGAAGCACTCCTAAGGCTAAAAAGATGTCACCAGAGAAAATAAAATCATAGCAAAGAAAGCAGACCATCCAAATACTAACTAAAGGCAAAGAATAAAACACCTAGTATATAAAGAATGGAGGAGGAAGAATAGGAAGGGAGAGAAATAAAGAATCATCAGACTGTGTTTACAATAACGTAACCAGAAAGTTAAGTTAGAGTGTTAGATAGTAAAGAAGCTACCCTTGAACCTTTGGTAACCACGAATCTAAAGCCAGCAAAGGCAATAAGTACATATCTATCGATAATCACCCTAAATGTAAATGGACTGAATGCACCAATCAAAAGACACAGAGTAATAGAATGGATAAAAAAGCAAGACGCATCTATATGCTGCTTACAAAAGACTCACCTCAAACCCAAAGATATACACAGACTAAAAGAGAAGGGATGGAAAAAGATATTTCGTGAAAACAACAAGGAGAAAAAAGCAGATGTTGCAGTACTTGTATCAGACAAAATAGACTTCAAAATGAAGAAAGTAGCAAGAGATAAAGAAGGATATTACATAATGATAAAGGGGTCAGTCCAACAAGAGGATATAACCATTTTAAATATATATGTACCCAACACAGGAGTGCCGACATATGTGAAACAAATACTAACAGAATTAAAAGAGGAAATAGAAAGCAATGCATTCATTTTAGGAGACTTCAACACACCACTCACTCCAAAGGACAGATCAACCAGAAACAGAATAAGTAAAGACACAGAGGCACTGAACAACACACTAGAAAAGATGGACCTAACAGACATCTACAGAACTCTGTACCCAAAAGCAGTAGGATACACATTCATCTCAAGCGTACATGGAACATTTTCCAGAATAGACCACATACTAGGCCACAAAAAGAACCTCAGTAAAGTCAGAAATATTGAAATTGTACCAACCAACTTCTCAGATCACAAAGGTATAAAAATAGAAATAAATTGTAGAAAGAAAACAAAAAGGCTCACAAATACATGGAGACTTAACAACATTCTCCTGAATAATCAATGGGTGAACGACCAAATTAAAACAAAGATCAAAGAATATATGGAGACTAATGACAACAATAACACAAAGCTACAACTTCTGTGGGACACAGCAAAGGCAGTTCTAAGAGGGAAGTATATTGCAATCCAGGCCTATTTAAAGAAGGAAAAACAATCCAAAATGAACAGTCTAAAGACACAATTACTGAAATTAGAAAAAGAAGAACAAATGAGGCCCAAAGTCACCAGAAGGATGGAAATAGTAAAGATCAGAGAAGAAATAAATAAAATTGAGAAGAATAAAACAACAGAAAAAATCAATGAAACCAAGAGTATGGTTCCTTGAGAAAATAAACAAAATAGATATACCCCTAGCCAGACTTATTAACAGAAAAAGAGAATCTACACACATAAACACAATCAGAAATGAGAAATGAAAAATCACGACAGATCCCACAGAAATACAAAGAATTATAAGAGAATACTATGAGAATCTATATGCTAACAAGCTGTAAAACCTAGAAGAAATGGACAACTTCTCAGAAAAATACAAGCTTCCAAGACTGACCAAGCAAGAAACAGAAAAACTAAACAGACCAATCACCAGCAACGAAATTGAACTGGTAATCAAAAAACTACCCAAGAACAAAACCCCCGGGCCAGATGGATTCACCTCTGAATTCTACCAGACATATAGAGAAGAAATAACACCCATTCTCCTTAAAGTTTTCCAAAAAATAGAAGAGGAGGGAACACTTCCAAACTCATTCTATGAAGCAAGCATCACTCTAATACCAAAACCGGGCAAAGACCTCACCAAAAAAGAAAATTACAGACCAATATCCCTAATGAATGTAGATGCAAAAATACTCAACAACATATTAGCAAACTGAATTCAAAAATACATCAAGAGGATCATACACCATGATCAAGTGGGATTCATCCCAGGGATGCAAGGATGGCACAACATTCAAAAACCCATCAACATCATCCACCACATCAACAAAAAGAAGAACAAAAACCACATGATCATCTCCATAGATGCTGAAAAAGCATTTGACAAAATTCAACATCCATTCATGATTAAAACTCTCAACAAAATGGGTATAGACGGCAAGTACCTCAACATCATAAAGGCCATATATGAGAAACCCACAGCTAACATCATGCTTCACAGCGAGAAGCTGAAAGCTTTTCATCTAAGATCGGGAACAAGACAGGGATGCCCACTCTCTCCACTGTTCTTCAACGTAGTACTGGAGGTCCTAGCCACGGCAATCAGACAAAACAAACACATACAAGGCATCCAGATTGGTAAAGAAGAAGTCAAATTGTCACTATTTGCAGATGACATGATATTATACATAAAATACCATAAAAACTCCACTCCAAAACTACTAGAACTAATATCTGAATTCAGCAGAGTTGCAGGATACAAAATTAACACACAGAAATCTGTTGCTTTCCTATACACTAATGATGAACTAACAGAAAGAGAAATCAGAAAAACAATTCCATTCACAATTGCATCAAAAAGAATAAAATACCTAGGAATAACCCTAACCAAGGAAGTGAAAGACCTATACCCTGAAAACTCCAAGACACTCCTAAGAGAAATTAAAGAGGACACTAACAAATGGAAATGCATCCCATGCTCTTGGCTAGGAAGAATAAATATTGTCAAAATGGCTATACTACCTAAAGCAATCTACAGATTCAACGCAATCCGTATCAAAATACCAACAGCTTTCTTCAATGAACTGGAACAAATAACTCTAAAATTCATATGGAACCACAAAAGACCCTGAATAGCCAAAGCAATCCTGAGAAGGAGGAATAAAACAGGGGGAATTACGCTTCTAGACTTCAAGCTCTACTACAAAGCCACAGTAATCAAGACAATTTGGTATTGGCACAAAAACAGACCCACAGACCAGTGGAACACAATAGAAAATCCAAACATTAACCCAAACATATACAGTCAATTAATATTTGATAAAGGAGCCTTGGATATACAATGGGGAGATGACAGCCTCTTCAGCAGCGGGTGTTGGAAAAACTGGACAGCTACATGTAAGAGAATGAAACTGAACTACTGTCTAACCCCATACACAAAGTAAACTCAAAATGGATCAAAGACCTGAATGTAAGTCATGAAACCATAAAACTCTTAGAAAAAAACATAGGCAAAAATCTCTTGGACATAACATGAGCGACTTCTTCATGAACATATCTCCCCAGGCACAGAAACAGAAGCAAAAATGAACAAGTGGGACTATATCAAGCTGAAAAGCTTCTGTACAGCAAAGGACACCATCAGTAGAACAAAAAGACATCCTACAGTATGGGAGAATATATTCATAAATGACATATCCGATAAGGAGTGGACATCCAAAATATATAAAGAACTCACGCACCTCAACAAACAAAAAGCAAATAATCCAATTAAGAAATGGGCAGAGAACATGAATAGACACTTGTCCAAAGAAGAAATTCAGATGGCCAACAGGCACATGGAAAGATGCTCCACAACACTGATCATCAGAGAAATGCAAATTAAAACCACGAGATATCACCTCACACCAGTAAGGATGGCCAACATCCAAAACACAAACAACAACAAATGTTGGCGAGGATGTGGAGAAAAGGGAACCCTCCTACACTGCTGGTGGGAATGCAAAATAGTTCAACGATTCTGGAAAGCAGTATGGTGGTGCCTCAAGAAACTCAAAATAGAAATACCATTTGACCCAGGAATCCCACTCCTAAGAATTTACCCTAAGAATGCAGCATCCCTGTTTGAAAAGGACAGATGCACCCCTATGTTTATTGCAGCACTATTTACAATAGCTAAGAAATGGAAGCAACCTAAGTGTCCATCTGTAGATGAATGGATAAAGAGAATGTGGTACACATACACAATGGAATACTATTCAGCCATAAGAAGAAAACAAATCCTACCATTTGCAACAACATGGATGGAGCTAGAGGGTATTATGCTCAGTGAAATAAGCCAAGCAGAAAAAGTCAAATATCAAATGATTTCACTCATATGTGGAGCATAAGAGCAAAGAAAAAAACGGAAAGGAAAAAAGAGCAGCAGACTCACAGAACCCAAGAACGGGCTAATAGTTACCAAAGGGAAAGGGACTTGGGAGGATGGGCGGGAAGGGAGGGACAAGGGGGGAAAAGGGGCATTACGATTAGCAGACGTAATGTTGGGGGGAGGGCTGTACAACTCAGAGAAGACAAGTAGTGATTCTACAGCATCTCACTGCGGTGATGGACAGTGAGTGTAATGGGGTTGGTGGGGCGGACCTGATGAAGGGGGTAGTTTAATAATCATAATATTGCATATGTAATTGTAGATTAATGATACTAAAATAAAATTTTAAAAAATTAGTGATTGTATTTGTGCATGATCCAGTCTGAGACTTGCTTCCATTGTAATACACTGCCTGCCACTGTCCCCCTGGGAACAAGCCGTGTGGTGCTTCTTTACCTGTAACTATGGCATGCCACAGAGATAGTGCCAAATAACCAGTAACAAATCAGTCTGCTCTGGTCGGTGTGCAACAGAGATATACCTTGAGGACATCATGAACTTCACCACTAGGCACCTATATCTAAAAGCTATGGAAGCAGAGCTGAATGGCAAAACAGTCACGGAAGGGGATTGTACATTTACAAAAAAGTTCAGTGTGGAAAGCAGAGAAATGCTTCAGTCCCTGAGACAGCAACATCACAAGCACAAAGAAAATGAGTGAAACATCTTAGAAACTCCAGCTCTGGGAACCAAGTCAACCCCTGAGCTGGAAATCTTGTGATGAGCTGAATAATTACAGACCCAAATACAGCAAAATGAAATAGAGCAGGACTACCAGGAATGCTCGCTAAAGCTCTTCACAGGAGTGTGGTCCTCTTCCATGAAGGCACCGAGGAGGACTTTCTCGCCTCTGTCACACCGCAGGGCTGAAGAGTGTGACAGTGGCCAAGCAGGCAGCGCCTCACTCTCGCCTTCACCCTTACCACCTTTTCACACGCCGCCAGTCGTGTGTGTGCGTCTTACAGGCAAAGGTCACTCAGGACTCTTAGATCCTTGCAGCAATACAGAGAGACCAAAATACTTCCAAAAATTCCTCAGTTTCATCAACTTTGAATAATATTTTGTTAGGGCAAGTATATTAAGCCGTGTGTTGACACAAGGTCTAATTTTATGTAAATAAATATGAATGTGTGTGTGTGTGTGTGTGTGTGTCTGTCTGTATAAAACCAGTAAAGATGTTATAAAATATAAAAGAGAAATAATATGAATATAATTTTTAAAAAACATCATAGATACAGCTTAAGAGGCATTATCATGGATTTTAAGTGGATTTCAAACTATGGGAACAGTCAAACACAACTTAAAATTCCCCTTGATACACTGATCTCCAGAGCTGAACTTGGCCTTAGTTTATGATTGGCATGACCAATAATGACAAGTTCTAACAAGCTTTGACGAGCTTTTTCTGGTCAGGACCCCATGCAAAGCCTCAGAGAACTGCTTCCCACTCCCACCCCAAGCCTGGGATCAGTACTCCTGGGGACGAGGTTCTGGGCACACCCAGACAAAACACTTTGTGAAACTAAAATCAAGCTAATGGTGTCAGGGCACTTATAAGGACTCAGTGGCAACATATTGTTATAAATTCTCATATTTGGAAAGAAAAATGGAACATTTTTGAGTGCTATCTTAGAATACCTGTTCAGCACAGAATACCACGACTTACTAATACACTTTATACAAAATACCTCATATGTCTTCACACTATATAAGAAGGAACGAGAGATCAAGAAAAACAAGAAGAAAAACTTACTGAGCATGTAATTTATTAAGTAAGCATCTTTAAAATGTCTTCCTTCATTTAGTCGCATTCTAAATTAGCTACATTTGTAACTTATTTCTCAGACAGGCAAATATTATCCTCGAATCCCAAAAAAGGGACTGTTAGCCAATATTCCTTAGAAGTATTTTTTCTTAATAGTTACTGTTTTCTATACTGCACACAATGTCAATTTTAACCATTTTTGCCGACTTACTTGATCATATAAACTCTTGAAAACTTCCTCTGACTCAAATGTTTTTAACAAAGGGAAAAGTCCTCTGCACATTGCCCTAACTGACTAGCAAAGGAGAGGTCCTAATATCAGGACCCTCATGTGATGGGAGAGCAAGAATTTCTCAGAATATCTCTTTCTCCATCTGCGTCCAGACTGTCAGTGAAGCTGGGAAACCACATGTCTGAGATGTCTGCACCCTGCTACAATCATGGACACCACTCTCAACTGGCCCTAAATTTTGTCTTGCAATTCCAGCCTCCTCATTCTCTAAGGTCTATTTCAGGTCTTGCTCACTCTTCTCAAATCCAAATTCCCCCTTTACCCTGTAATCCCCAGCATATGAACACTCTTCCCACATCTCAGAGCAAATAGTACTTCTCACCAGAAGTGCCCTCAAATTCTTGCCACCAAGTCTACATTCCATGTGCCTATTTCCAGATCTATCCTGTCACTCTTGTCATGAGGGATTAAGTGTCTCTTGCTACTTTTTATTACTTGTCCGGTATATTTCTTCCAGCACTAGACATGAGCTCCATGAAGTCAGGAACACAGTCTCTCTTAATCGTCTCCACATCCCTGGGGTCTAGCACACTGGCACATACTCATTAATCAATATTTATTGAATGAGTAAATAAAAGAGATTTCCTGGTTTCTTCCCTGGACTTTGATAGTTGCTGTTCTCTTTTTGAAACGATGAGAAAGCAATGACAGGTAAAAATTTCAGGAGTAGAGGCTCTTATAAAAGTTTCAGGAGAGAAAAGTTTAGGTGACTGTTCTTTGCACCCAAGACACTTTTCCCTAAATGAGCAAAGTGGTCTGTAAGAAATACTGTTACCCGCAGACAGAGCAACTCTACCAACAAATGGGATGTGACTGCCTGCTTGTCCATCTTGATTTTAGTTTTTAACACACAGAAAAAATACACCCCAGTTTGGTGATGTAGGGTTCCAGTACTGCTGTGCTTAGAAGATTACCATAAGGTTAAAGTACCAATGAATACGGCGGCTCTGGATTCCACATGAAACCCACTCCTCTACACCTTCCAATAGTTCATCAGTTTCCCAATTCTATCTGACTAGACCTACAGAGAGTTAATGTTTAAATTTAAATTTAGAAATTAAAGTATCATTTCTAATCTGTTTTGTACACTAACCAAACTTTTACTGGAAAAAAAATTTACAATAGAACAACTGCTGGTTTAGAACAATAAATGCCCACTCTTGTCCCTCTATGGACCCCTTTGATACATGAGTTGACTTAACGTCTGACACTCCAGTGTAGACCGTCTGTATCTAAGGGGGAGAGGGGTGCATGAAAATCGTCAGCAGTCAGTACACATTGGACAAAACCCAAAACTGCCACAGAAATGTAAAATGTACCTCACGTAAAGGCACACAGACCCACACACAGACCCCCCCCGCCCCTCCCCCCCCCCACAGTCTTCAGGAGTTCTCAATTTCTTGTTCCCTCTGGCTTGAAAGTTGAGAGGAATGAGAGAAATTCTGCAAAGCAGTCTATATCTAAAATTGGATTTTTACCCAAGCAGTAAGTCTGAGGAGATTGATAATCGCCCATTTGTATTTTTGGCACAATATCCCAAAATGTTTTGAAAAAATAGCTTTTATAGGCCATAATACACTTTGTATATTGCACCCATCTTAATAATTTTAAAAAAGTTTAAAATTTCAATTGAAGTCATGTGTTTATTTAAAGAACATATATGTGTATGTGTGTGTGTGTGTTTGTGTGATACATACATATATGCTAAATCCAGGAGGGTTTTAATCACATTGTTAGTTTCAATGGCTTTGAATTCTTTGGCTATTATGTGGACAATTACTTGATCTTACTTGAAATTTCAATGCCTAAATATTACATTTCCCTGATACATTCTTTGTCCTAAACTAAAACACAAGGCATCAGGAAGCAGTCATATTCTCCATGTCCATAAATAATATCTTATGATACTTTATTTCCTAATCCCCATTTTAAATATAAATTTCAGGTCCAGAGAATTATTATTTTAGAAATAATGTATATCCAACTCACCCTTATTTCCAATTAGAATCACTTAAACTGCCCCAAATCACTTAAACTGTTCCTTTAAGACCTCCAGAAAGGAACATATCCAATCTTCATGAAAATTTCACAGAGGTTCAATGATGTCACCAGCTTCCAAAAATAGTTCCATTTCACCTCATCATGATTTTCATCATATATCTTTTGTATGTCCATGAAAACATGTTCCTGACTACTCAACCAAGGTCTCTGGTGAAAAAACAATCTGCTCCTTCTCTTACAGTGGAATGAGTAATAAAGGAGGCAGCAGACACAGTGATAGACCTTTACCACCTGTCCCCACTCCAAATGCCAGCCACACAGACAGATAACATTGTCTCATCCTCCAAATGGCTCGGAGTTCTCACGATGATATATTTAAGACCTACCTCTCGAATTAGTACTTTCTGTGGGGAACGCGTGTTTGTACAGGGGACACTGAGGAAAATGTGGGTAGGGAGACAATTTCTTTCGAATTCCCAGTGGCTGAGATTCTAAACACCTACTCAGCTTTTTTTTCCTTCTCTTTTTCTCCCTTGGTCCTATATGAGTTGACTTCAGAGAGTCACCCATTTTTCAATCTACTGTCACTGGATAAGAAATTACTTTCCCATCAAACAAGGTGAAACTGTTTCAAGTCTAGGCTTAAATGGCAGACTGATGAAATATTAGAGTAAAAAAATGTAGAAAAATTCTACAAAGAAGCATATAAATGGCAAAATGAACAACATACAAGCTTTTGCATGAGCACTCAATGTGTCCTAAAAGAGAGAGAAGCCAATGCTAGAGGGGAAAAAAAAAAGTCACTATAATCACACACAAGACCTCTTCTCTTCCAGCCCTTCAGTGACAGCTAAAAGTTGGTCCTTAAATGGGCCCTGGGGAAACAGGGAGAATGGAGTGTTCTTTCTGAACAAAACCCTGATGTCAGCCAAGAACTGAAATCAGTTCTGGGCTCACACTGGGAAAATGTGCTTTAAATTTGCCGTGGTTGTTTTTACCTAATGGTCAAGGAGAATATGCTATTGATTTGTGCTTTGGTATTCACTGCACACAGACAGGCAACTCTTTTTAAACACACACTTGAGTGGTTTAGATGAGCTTCTGTGTATGACCGTAGCTTGCTTCACTACAAGTCCTAATAGCTCTTGGGAAGGTATGTGCTCACTGGGTTAAATATAGTGCATGAGTAATTAGGTTGGTGATAACTCTGAAGCAGGAATATTAATTTTGAGCTTCAAATACTACTTTCAACATTAATATCAAAGGATAGTTATAAAAACATTAATCTTCCTAATACCTGTAATCTTTCTATTGGCCAAGGAAGGCAAATCAGAGAAGAAAATAGGTTTCTTAACCAAGTTATCACTGTTTGTCAACAGCAAAGCTGGTAATAATCACAGACCCAGAGAAGGCTGGTTATTGCCTCTACTCATTTAATAGTTCAACTTTTTCTTTAAAAGCATATGCAGCTTCTACTCTTCTATGTTAGACAAAAGTCTGTCCTAATTATGCATGTTATCTGTTTAAATCTTCAAACATAAAAAGTTAATTTAGATGAAAGGCCATGTGTGTGGCATTATACTTAGGATAAAATGTGACTCATTAAAATGTGTAACTGTGGTGTTACTCTTACTTTTTCAGAGTTGGGGTCATTTTAAATGTTTAATTTCTCCCAAAAGAGAAAATGCTGAAACAGCTTCAAAATTCTTGAGGTGCAATGCAAACTTAAACTGCTGTTCCCAATGACCCAGGGCCTCTCAGGTAAGAGGAAAATACTGGAGAACCAGGAATAAACACATTCCTACTTTTTGGGAAACAACCCTGTACATAAAAATTTGAAGTTTCTAACACTAGAAAAACAGTACCTTTGAGCAATAATTTTCTAGTTTATTTTTTCAATTCCAACAGAAATTATATTTGCATGGGGATAGAATTCTAAAATGTTATCAAATGTGCTTATTTGGATACACTTAAAATATAAATAAATCTCATTTATGGGCAACCCTCTTCCTCCCCCCAAAAAAATTTTTTAAAGGAAGAAACACACAATCTATACCAAATTCCTGGTTTACTTAAGATATGTGTGGCGTGTGCTCCACCATCAGGAACAGGGCAGGACTGTGGCAAAACACCAAAGCTGCCTAGGGCACCAGGAAGGGAAGTCGGCTCACATAGGAAAATGGCTTGTTCTCACCCCAGACACTTCTCCAGCCCCTGTCACGGGGGTGACAGCCGGAGAAAGACCCCCAGGACTATGCAGCGGCTTTAATATTCACGTTATGTCTGGCCACAGGCTGGTGATAATCTTATACCACAACTAAGAAAGAAAGTGACAGGGATACCCCGGCTCTGGGCTGAGGCTCTGCAGACACCGCTTGCTTCAGTCCCAACACCTCTACGCAGGACGCTCAGCACGCTGTCCTGGGCAGCCTCAGTAGGTGAAGAAGTGACTTCCTAAGCTCGCACAGTAAGAAGTGACAGTGAGGATGGCACGTAGGCCCACCCTTGTATTTCTGCTCACTGCACACACTCTACCAACCGTTTACATTTTGCATAATTATGACTGGGACTGTCTGTTTGGAGTTTCCTCAGACTGATCCTCCAGACAGCATTTTCCCTCCTACGGTTCATCACGTCCCACACTCTCAGAGACCTTTGGATTGCATGAGTTCAAACAACTGCCCTTCAGGGCCCGGGCAGGTATACAAATGTCCAGAGCACTTGTGTCTTCTTTTGGCTATTTCTGGCTGTCCTTCAAGGCTTTAAAAGCCATGCAGCACACAAGCTACACTTCAGTTCTGCAAGTCTAAGCATTCCCCCGAAATACTAGAAATTTATACCATAACAAACCTAATACGTCACTGTTCCCATTTTTCATGTCTAATTAGCACCAAAATCTTGCACCTGTCACATTCCCCAGTCTGGCTCCCCCTTGTCAAATTTACCTCCTTGGTTAGACCTCTCTTTTTGTGGCCTTGGATATATGCAGGAAGCTTCATACTGGCGTGTCTAGTAGACCCTCCAATGGCTTCCACCCAGTAGACCACAGCCCTCTCTGCCTCTCAGGCACCAGCTGCTCCCAGGAGCCTCAGGCTGGACTGGGTGCTGTCCTCTGGCTTTCCGAGCCCCCAGACATATGATTTCACTGCTGTACAGGATTGCGATTTGTTTCTTTGTCTCTTTCTGTACCATGGTTTCCTGGGGGCTAGCACAAACACAACTTCACACGTCTTTCCTCAACGGGAAGAAAAAAAAAATCAAGAACATTTATTTACATTTTAAGTGTATCCAAATAAGCACAGGGTCCTTTGGGTGTGAGAATGTCCAGGAGGAGGAAGGACCCCCTAGTCATTTATTATCTCTTAATCTTTCTTAGGCCTTAGCGATTTAATAGTCTACTTAACAATGCCTACTGAACTTCCACCCTGCTCTGCACTCCGAGGACAGAGAGGATCAAGACACAGCAGTGAGCAATTCAGTGAAGGAGTCAGACACGCAAACTCAATTGTGAAACAAGGGGTATGCACAGGGTTCTTCGAGGATGCGGACTGGGAAGACAAATCATGCCTAAAGACTTGGAGAAGATAGTGGAAAAGCCTGGATGCCAGAGCGGAGGACTGCGGCACTGGGCGGACTCCACCAGCAGGCAACGAGGGCATGGCAGCGTGCAGCCCCCAGTCACTGCCGAGCCAGTCAAGCCGACAACAGAGCCCTGCAGACCCGACTCCCAAGGAGAACTGATCTGAAACAGCAGCTCCGCTCCCACTGTCGTCTCTGTGCATCGGGGCCCCCACCCACACTCCAGCTATTCATACAAAGACACCTCCTGTCAGACCAGGGTTATGGTAGTCTTTCCCCAATACTTAGTGAAAGTATATAAAATATTTTCCATGTGAATACTTGAAAGGCAGTTCTGTGAGGACCGAGTAAAACTTGTGGATATTCAAAGAGCACCTTCCCTAAAATTGGGAAATAAGCTGAAGCATCTTTTGTTTGTTGAACGTGGAAACTGCCAAGAGACAACGCAGAAGGCTTGCCACCGAGTATGTACATGCCCTCATGCTTCTCCCCATTATCTCAAGTGTCCAGACCTTGCTTTGTGCCTACAGCTTGCTTTCTTCAATCAGCAAACTCAGAGCAAGTGGAAAGGACAAGTTGAAACACTAAGTCCTTACTGCCCTTGACGGGGCAGCTGAGGGCTTAGCAGAAGCTCCACTCCTCCTCAGTCCAGGCCTCTTTGCTGGCAAAAAGTATGACTGAATCAACACAGACAGGATCTGCAATGTCTCAGCACTAAGAAAACTATAACGGGGAAGAATGAAGATATGAGGTCTGAATCCTTTCGACAGCAATAATCTTAGCTCCGCCTAAGAAATCTGGCAACCTCCGCCGCTGTATTTGTGGGAAGGCTTTTCAGATACTCTGATTAATATGAGCACCCTGGAGCAGGGCCACAAAGACTCAACTAGAACACACTGTGATCTTGAACCTCAGGCTCCACCTGGTTTAATAAGAGTCTATTGGCCTAAGAAAATAGTATATAGGTAAAAGATACCAGAGCCAGCTTTTGTTGAGCAGAAAGGTCCATGGCTCTTGCAAGTGTTTATCATCTTAATTCTACTTTAATCATATGACAACAAGTACAGCTTATGAGAGGAGACCCTTAAAATAACTGCCAAATGACCTGACCATCTTATCAAAGGCAAGCAGCAATGGGCTCTCCGCTAGTGTGCAAACAGTTGTTTTCCAAGTCTTTTATTTGTATGTGTTCCATCCATTTCCTCATACATAATCCAGGAATCTGAGTACAACACACACAATTGAAGGTTGTCCCACAGGGCCAGTTAAATGTTCTTCCAATATAAAGTGTTCATTTCTGGAGTTCGTAAGTATTTGGGAAATGTATAAAACGTACAAAAAAGGCAGTTTTTCCAACAAAGAAACATTACTTTGATCACTTTATATATTCTCCCCAGGAACAGAATCCACTTCACACGTTCCCTTTAAATTTACTGTTTTCCTAATTTGTGCAGAACGCTGAGCTGAAGTAGGGAGGGGTTATTATAACTATGTCAATTCTCTGTTGTATACCTCACTCTGGGGGAGCCCAACCCTCTGAAGGGAGAGCAAAGGCAGGAAGCACATGGCAAGGACCAGGCTATAGTTCTCTCCACGAAATAAAGTTTTCTCGCAGTTGTCACATGCATATGCAAACTGTACCATACTGACCAGAGTTAGCTGGAAAAGCACCAAGTCTTTGGCACTCCAGTGTTCTCAGGCAGGCATGCCCCCAAAGCCCTTGTTCCTTTGTTCCCACCGTTAATTCTAACTTCCTACCTCTACCTCCATTCCATCCCAGTTCCCAACCAGCACTTCCCCCTGGGAGGGCTGTACCACTCCCTGGGCAGTCACACATTCCGCCTCCCCCGCTGCTCAAATCAGACTTACCCTTTGACCTACATATGATGTGGAGAAATATTTGGTGTCCGAGACCTCGGTCACCTTGCTAGGCACCTGCATGGACTTTCCTTAGTGACAGCCCTAAGTCTAGCTGGTTTTCTTCAAGAACTTCTTCTTCAGGAATGCCTGTGTGATTGAAATTATGTAGAGTCAGATGTTTAACTTCTATTGCATTTTATGGACACCAGGGGCATTTTTACCTGCTTATTTTTCCAACATTCTTAGTTTTATCGGAGCATGTTTCTTTTTTGTTGCAATGTTGTTTTTCCTTCCTGTGTCTTATTTCTAAATTACCATGAGACCTGTTTATATATTTTATTTCCATCAAAAATAGGAATAAGATACAAATACGTGCCCTCAAAAAATAATAAGCAATTGGGGGAAAACTCTCTCTACAATTACAACCAGACAGACACATGATTCACCGCCAAGGTGTACATCAAGAACAAGAAAGCCCATGGGATTAGTTTTCAAACTGCTGACCTTCACGTTCATCTGCTTCTTCTATACCAATAAGTGTATCTCAAATATTTGGTCCATGTCAACCTACAAAATTCTAAGTTAAAAGCTCTGTATGATTGACTTGTGTTTTTCCAGGTGTCCTGCACATTTAAGAACCTCCTATGGTTAAGAGAGTTCATGAAGATCCAGAAGAACCAGCACAGACTTTAGGAGAAAATATTTTATATTTTGTTCACTTAGAAAGAGCCCACTGTTGGAACATGTAAATGTTTAAAGCCAATAAATTAGGAGCTTGTGGATAAAGTGGGGTTCCTATGGCCAGGATCCTCACTGAACTTAAATGTAACTGGCCTGTTGCTACGCTACCGCTTCCATACCTTTAGGCAATAAGCCATTATTGTGTTAATGCAAGGAGTTCCGCCCAGTGCTGTGCTGGAGACTGGGTGGCGGGGCTGGAAGGCTGTAGGGGAGTGGAGCAGAGGCTGGAGTGGTGGCAGCGCCGGGGGACTGACCTGCCACCTCAAAATAAAGTTGGGTATACCCTTTTCACCCCAAGAACCCTTTGCTGTAAATTTCTTTGGTCACAGTGAATTTATAGCGAACTTGCCTGGAGCTGAAACTCATTTGCAAGACAATTGGCGAAGTCGGCAGGGTTCATTGTTGACCAAGGAAAAAGACAAGCTGCACTAATGGGAGGGGTGCTTCAGCCGGTTGCCCCTGTGAATGGGGAGACAGTGGATTGTCCCCCAGTGGGTATGTGGTCTGAGGTGGCTTGCCTCCTAGAGGACTGGGCCCCACCCCAGGACTGGGGCAAGTGGAGGTGACACCTGAGGCTGTAGAGCTGGCCCTTCGTATAGTAAGTAGATCCTTTGAGAAGCAGAGTGCCTGTGAGGCAGTGGGGACTGTGGGTTGGCTGCTTCTCACAGTATTAAAAAGGTCTACAGAAGAGACCCAAGAAATGGCAGCACGAGAACGCAAGCTGCAAACTTCTGTGGATTCCCGGAGGAAGGAGATGGCTTTGATCTGAGAGGAGGCAGCATGAGAGCACCAGCAGCAAGGAGCCATTGGAGATGAGACAGCAGCGCTGCCAGGTGTTCTGGAGGAGGAAGAGGCCATCAAGGAAAAAGATGAACTCCTGAGGGAAGCACAGGCAGAGGTGCTCCAAGAACGTCAGCTGCAAAACATTGAGCTGAAGGTAAGAGACCTTCTGAAGCCTGAGGTAGCATTGCTGCGAGGTACAGTAGAAAAGGTAAAGGTTGTAGCAGAGGAGGCACTTGGGGGAGGGGAGAGAAAGGTGCCATCAGCCCCAGTAATGGAGGAGCTGGGGAAGGATGAAGGGGTGGTGCCAGAGGCACTGGCCCCTCCTGTATTGAAAGCACACTCCATGGTTGTAAAGAAAATAAAGACCCAGCAGCTGAAGGTTCCCCAAGGAGAGGATCAGCGCCCTCCGCAGGTCGTGGAGCACTCTATGGTCCGTCCCTATACTCAGGCTGAGCTGGTGGATTTGGGTTCCCGGTATAGGCAGAAGCCCTTGGAGTCGATATCAGCTTGGCTCCTGCGTCTGTGGGACTTAGGGGTGGATGGAATTGTTCTGTCGGGATTGGAGATGGGAAAGTTGTCTTCCCTGACAGTGCAGCCTGCCTTGAGGCAGCGATTACAAAATGCACATCAGACCCCAGGGAGTCACTCCCTCCTCGACTGGCTCATGGCTGCACTTCGTGCTGTGTGACCCAATCCGGGTGATCTACCATCCTCTCCTGTTAGATGGCAGACATATGCTGAGCTCCAACAGGTGCTACGAGAGCTAGGCATGAGAAATGCCATCTATAGTCCAGAGAATTATGGCCCAGATGAAGAGATTTTCACTACTGGGATGAGGAATATTGTACTTCAAATGGCTCCTACATCCCTCTTTGGGTCTCTAGTGGCCATTCTTTCCCCTCACTTAGGGCATCCCATAAGCGAGGTGACACGTACAGTAGCAGACTTAGGAGAGGCTGAAGCCACGAGAATTCAGGAAAGAAGTAAGACCTGTTGCTCACAAGAAGAATTTACAGGGCCCCATGAAGGTTACGAGGACCCAGATGTGGGTTGATTTAATACGGGCAGGAGCAGATGGAAGGAAATTAGATGGGAAGTCAAATAGGATCTTACTAGAGCTATGGCAACAGCTGAAACCAGAGCAGCAGTTCCAGCCATTAAGACCAAAGAGGCAGAGATCAGAGACAGAGCCACGAGTCCGGCCTGTGTGTTTGCAAGACTTCCTGCTGGAGAGTAACCCAACCTCAGTTGAGCCCACACAGGAAGATGATTGGGGAACACGGTTTGACTGAGGGGAAGGTCAAGGTATCTGCCCTGAGGGACCAGGGGGAACCAGAGACCACATGATGGCTGGAATGGACATGCTTTGGACTTGATCTGCATGGGGCTTTGAACCTAGCTGAATCCTCTGGCTTGAGGATATTTGTAATTTTTGTTACCTGTATCTTAATTTTTATTATCTCTGAGTTGTTGTTATCCTCTGCTGCTGTTGTGGAATCTGGTTACAGTGCTCCAGCTTTCTCGCACAGGGACCATTGCGGAAGATGGAAAGCGTGTAGATTGTAAGGCGAGAATCCTGGAGGGGTGGAGGGTGGGTAAAGTGGGGTTCCTATGGCCAGGATCCTCACTGAACTTAAATGTAACTGGCCTGTTGCTATGCTACCGCTTCCACACCTTTAGGCAATAAGCCATTATTGTGTTAATGTAAGGTCTGCCCAGTGCTCGCCCTGAGAAGGGGTGGCGGGGCTGGAAGGCTGTAGGAGAGCAGAATGGAAGGCTGGAGTGGTGGCAGCGCCAGGGGACTGACCTGCCACCTTGAAATAAAGTTGGGTATAACCTTTTCACCCCAAGAACCCTTTGCTGTAAATTTCTTTGGTCACAGTGAATCTATAGCGAACTTGCCTGGAGCTGAAACTCATTTGCAAGACAGAGCTATTATTTTCTTTTTTAAAAAATCTTTTCAAATTGTCCTGTAATGTTTTATCTCATTCATGAAATAAATATGTGATGACTGTAAGAAAGACCAGAAAATTTTTCATGTTGAGTAACCTATGTTACCTATATTGTTCTGAATTTTACATTAAAAAACAAAGTTATGTTCATTGCTCAGAATATGACACTGTATTTCTTCTGACAGTCAGATCCCAATGTCCTGTTAAGATGTTTTTTAAATTATAAAAATTTTATCATATTCAACTTTTCAGAAACATTATTACATAAATAATGACAGGAATGTCTATATGTGTGCACACACACACACATTTTAATCCTTTGATTAAAACATAAACACATAAACATAAACTGTAATATAAATACATATTAAAATACTGAAAAGAAGTCCCCAAAATTACCCAAATGCCATATTGCCAAACTATCTTCAGGCTGTCTCTGAATGACAAAAAGTGAACTTTCAGCCAACCTCTTCCAACCAGTCCAGCCTCAATTTAAATACTGAAGACCGGCAGTGATTTTCCACTAACAGATTTAATCCACTGGGTTTTCTGGGACAGCGGAGTTGAGAACAAAGGCAGTCACCAAGCAGTTCACATGCTACAACGTGCCCGGAGCCTGCAGACGACCTGCGTTTGGCCAACAGTCTGGTATTCAACAAGGTGGCGCTGGGTCAACACCTACTGAAATGTCTGATAAACTATTTTCCAAGATCTTTATTGCTCTGAAAGAGAACCCGTATTCATGCTTCATTGCTTGGTAAGCTGTCTCATGGTGTTGACAGAGCCTTACATTGTGAATTCAGGTCCAAAACAAGTACTTATGACTTCAACAAAAAGTAGTCCTTACAATTAATCCCCTTGGACCCAACAGGAAAGTCATTTCCTCAGAATAGTATCTAATTTGATATTTACTTTGACACAAGCAATTCCTCTGTCCCAAGGCTGTCTGTGAAATAAACAGTTTTCTCTAAGATATTAATAACGGGACAGCAAAATTCAACCACGTCATCCACCCACCGGCTTCTCTGTGGCAATAACTGACGTGCACTCAGCCCGTGACTACAGCAAAGCCATGTGTCCAAAAGAAACGGAACCACAGCTTCAATGAAGCAGTGCTGAAACTGAGCATGGAAAACTATCGCCAATATCCAGAAAAATAAAGCTTTAACCTCAAAAAGATGTAAAGAAAATCTGAAACTGATTCTGGTTTGGTCCCAGTGGGGCTAAAGAAACTGTCCATTAAACACTGATTCACTGATATTGGAGGGAGAAAATATAAACTGCAGAAAGGATGTTAATAATAATCTCATCTGCAGAAACATTCAGAAAGTTGATTAGATGATCCTAATGGGTGATTTAACATGAAAGAAAAAACACCCTTAGCATAATTTAATAAGATCTTCAGATTGAAGCATATTCAAGAGTTCCATGAAAGACCTTCTCATGGCCTTTTAATAGCTCTTTCCAATTCCAATTAACTTGTTAAATGCCAATTCTCATTACCTCATCAGAAATCTAAAGCCAGCCCTTTCTGATTGAATCATTAAGTAACTGTTAACAGCACAATGCCTAGTAGGTATTTACAGGCCGTCCAGCCCAGATAAGCAGCTTGTATTTCTCCTTGCCAACAGAAGAGAAAGACTGGAGTGGGTAATTAAAAATATTAAATTCCATTCTTCTTTGGGATGCATTAGGTTATATTCACCTAACACATCACCCTTCCTAATTGTTTCACTGGGGTTAACATTTAGATTAACACAACCTTGTTGTAGACCCTCAATACACAGTGCAAAAATGTTGATTAAGAGAGAGGTCATTTACATGAAAAGGCCAGGTTGGTACTGACGGAATCAGAAAGCCTATGTTATCTGGGAGCTGCGGCTGCCTGCCAGTGTGATGACTTGAATCACCCCACTCAGGAGAGGCTCGGATATCTGCAGAGAAGCTGACAAGCGCAGTGCCACAGAACACCCCCTGTTGTCACAGCTCTGCTGCACCCTTTTTCTTTGGTCTTGTATTCCTTGCATTGACAAGTGTCCTCGGACTGTGGTCCTCTGAGAAAGTGAATACCAATCCCCAGAGGAAGATCCACGGGCACACCTACACCACCTTTGTTTCTTACAATGTTATACAAAGACTCCTGCAAATATTTTTAGTCTCTGAGCACCATTTTTTCCCCCATATAGTCTTACAGATATTATCATGTGGGAAAACAGGCTTTGAGAATAGAAAACAAAATAAACAAAGATCAATAAAAACTACCATTGAACTTACACTATAGGTCATCGTACTGAAGCAAAGGAATTATTAAGTTTCAGTTTCTTCCAGAAACCAAATTGTTAAAACTTTTTTCAATGAATATGTTACTAGCAATATTTCGATGTCTTTTATGGATTAAAAAGCTTGTAAAATGTGAAGTTCTGCCAACTATTTCTTGAGATACCCAGGTTGGCTCTGCTTAGAAATTACACTTTGTACAGAAAATAGAAATTTCTGACCAGGATTTTTGCCTGGCCTCAATAGCACCCATTGCATATATGGTAAGACCCTATTTGTACATTTATGGGATGTTTACCAGCAGAGAGGCTGGTCAGTCAGAGGAGTACAAGCCCGGGGGAGGGATGGAGAGGAAACACCCATTCTCTCCTCCCCTCAGTTCCTGGTACATAATCGGTCAGGTGTCCACCAGAGACCCACCCACAGAGTTCCTCCCAGTGTTAGGGGCAGGATAGGAAGGTGCTGGGAGGGTGGGGAGACAGCGCTGAGCGTGGGAGCCATGAGAACAGGAGAGAGTGGAGAACGGAAGTCTGAAGGAAGAAACAGAAGAGAACAGTGGCTGGCAGAAGGAAGCCGTGGAGCCCTAGTGCTAGGAGAGGATTAAGTCCATGCTGGAGAGCAGGACAGAGCAGTGTTGGAGCCAGAAGAGACTAAGACCTACTGCTATGAGAATAAATGTGGTATGAACCCTGTTTAACACCCGTCAACTTCTTGCCCTTGTTGTTATTCATTCTCATCGACTTCATGGGGAACTTGCCTGTGGCGGGGAACCCTCTCCTCCTAGAGCAGCACAGTTCTACTCAGAACCAGCCAATATAAAATATTTGACTGTGAAAAAAAAATGCTGGTACAATTATGTTCCAATTAGGGGTGAAAGTCAACAAACGGGAACAAATGTAACAGTGTCACATTCATATTAATGGTGTGTTGAAGACAGGGTACTATCTTTTAAAAACTGTTTAAAACTGCTCCAGACTCTGCCTATTCATCCTTACCTCCTCCCACAGAGCATCTGGCACAAAGTGTGTGCTCCTTAAATCTCTGCCAATCTCCATCCACACAGCCTTCAAGCTTGCAGGGTATTTCCCCGATTAAATGTTACCTGCAGTATTTTTACCTTTTCCTAAACCATCACAAGTAAAGGCTTAGTTTATAACTGTACCTTTCAACTTTAAAAATTATGGCTTGTATAAATTTTAGAAAAAGAATGTAATTGTACATTTAAAATGGTATTTTATGTGTAAATTACATTAATATACTGTTCCTGTTCTCAAATTATTTCATGTTTAATTTTTTAAAAAAATTTCTTCAACTGAACAGTTCAAGGAAAGAAAGTTTCCTCCTGCTTCTCCTTTGGTGTCTTTGCACTTTTTCCAGAAGATAAGCAGACAATAAACACCCTCCAGTTACACTTAAATTGGCTACTTTTGTCTTTTGAGGCCAATTCTCTGAAATCAGCCTTACTTTTTTATGGCTGTTAGTAAATTTTAACCAAAGCACGAAACAAGATGAAGCTGTTTGAAATTCTCTTAGCTTGGCCTCTGAAATCTTCCCCATTCTCAGTTTAAGTTCTGTATTCCAACATGTTGACGGCTCCCAGAAGTCCTCTCTGGCTTTGGCTTCTTCGTGGTCCTTTCAAATGAATATTTAGGTACCTGCTGGGCATCTCCAGGTACTCTGTAGGGTGTCTAAAGCTGACCTGCCTTTCTCCCCAACATGGGTTCATTGCACCAGGCTCCTAGCAGAGCTCATCACTCAAACTTAAAACCTATGTCACCTGACTGTCTCCTTCCTCTGGCTTCCTGCCCTGAATCAATCTCTGTGGCCTGTCGATTTCCTTCTCACTGTTTCTAATGCTAACTCCTCAGACATCCCCTTTACTGCTGCCCTAGTTCACATCCCAACCATGTCTCACCGGAACCCCCACAACGTTGCCCAGCCAGGCTGATTCTGCCCTTTCAAGGTAGAATTTATGGCCCCTTCTCCACATGGTGGCCAGCCCAAGCTTCCTAAGCCGAGATTTTTTCCATTAATGCCTCCATTTAAAACTTGCAAAGGTTCTTCGTCAACCATGAATTCTCACGTGTAATAGTAAGCCCTGAAGAGCCTGGCCCCACCCTACCTGTCCTCCTAACTTCTGCACCACCAACCCCTTCTTGAAAGGTCCCTCTTACTTCTTTTCACCTAAAACACTCTTTTCTTGACACAATTCTCAAACTCATATCCTCCAGTGCCTTTTGAGGCCCCACCCACAGTCTCATTAGCCAGCTTGGCCATCTCCCCTGTGAGGCCATCCACCTAGACACCTGCTGTGTCCATGTGTCCACCTTCCATAGGTAGCTGTGAGCTACTGGAGGGCAGTACATTTATATCCCTAGCTCATAATCCAAGGCTTCTCACAGGGTAAGCCTTCAATAAATATTGAAGAATGAATGAATATGCCAAGTTTAAAAGCAAGAATTAAAAATCTATATCAGAAAATGTTAAGTCAAAGATCCTAGCTGCAATAAGACAGAAAACTTAGTATATTGCCAGGGTGAATTTATATTTTTTCCACAGCCCTCACTTTCAATGTTTTCACTGCTTCTCACATTCCTGAAATAAACTTCAATTATTTTGAGAATATCAAGGCCATTGAAAGTGATCCTTTTATCTTCTCTCCTTATTCCTGAGAAAATTACTGATATTTTCATCCACAGGAAAATGTGTCCCCCTGTGATTCAGTTTGTCCATGTGAAGAAGCTCCTGACCCTCACCTGGCCCCTCTCTCTTCCTGCATTCCTCTCAGAAATGGCCCTTCAATTTATTCCCTCCTCTAAATTTCCAGAGTCTTTATCATCTCTCACTTGGACTAGTTTAACAACCTCCCAACCAGTCTTCCCTCCTGTAGCCTCTCCCCTTAATAACCCATTCTTTATAGCATCTGAGCCCCAACCACAATCTGATCATGCCTTAAAATCTTCTCATGTGAACAAGAAAAAGTTCGAGCTTCTAGGCCAAAATTCAAGGCCCTACACCATCTCACCCCATCCTACCTTTCTAACCTCACCTTCCTCAGTGAGTTCTAGAGACATTGACCAATCTGCCAACCACTTCTTATCAAGCTATAGGCTACATCTCTCCGATTTTACTCATGCAGTTCCTTTGACTTTATCCCTCTGTCAATCAAAAAAACTCTACTCATCACCCTGTTCAAATAAGCTTCTCCTCAACACTTTTCTACCTGCCCAGTTACAAATCATGACTATTTGCAGGGATTCATGGCACTTAGTTTATACATCTGGTATGGCTCACAAAATATTGGATCTACCTCCACTATAAAATGGAGACTCCGTGGAAGAGAAGTCTGTGGATTACACATCCATGAACATTCACTGCCTAAGACCGAACCTAAGGCAAAAAATGAGGGCTAAAAAAAGCACATTGAAGTAAGCTGTCTTCATTACGTAACAAACTCAAAGGCAGGAACAAAACTTTATTCATCACTGCATTTCTTAGTGGTGCCAGCACAGCTCCCAGATGCAGAAATATCTGTAGAATGACCCGCTTTGGGTGCCACTACACAGAATAGGTAAATGAGCTAATGTGAAATATTTTGGAAACATAAATATTTCCAAAAATGATTTAAACATTTTATTATGAATTATTTCTGGCATGTGCAGATTAAAACAGGGCCACTCAGAGTATGCCATTGACCAGGAATTCTGTTACTGTGAGATAAAAATTCAAATAAAGAATAAGAATTTAGAAACGTTTACGGCAACTTGAGAAGGCTGAGACACCAAGTGCACAATCAATGGACTTGTCTCCTTAAAGAAGGTACTGGCTGATGTGGGTCCTGTTGAACTGAGGTGGTCAGTGGCACATGGCACGAGAGCTGCAGGGCAGTTAAGGCTCCATGGGACTGTATATGGGTCCGAGAGATTGGAAATGAAAATACAATAAATAAATAAAAAGGCCTCCTACCAGAGACAGTCTGAAAACAGCTAGCAAAGAGAATGACATAACAAACTCCCATGTACCACAACCAATTTCCCCATATTTACTTCCTGTATTTGCTTGAGACCTCTCTCCCCATGGCATAAAACACTGCAGATATAGTTGAAGCAGCCTCTGTCCTTCCCTAATCCTTGCGTCCTCCTTCCCTCTCCAGAGACAGCCTCCAATGTGACTTTTTAAATAGGATACCAAACCCTGTTTAATAGTGTCAAAATTTCCAGGTGAGGTGTAGGGCAGTGTTTCCTTTCACCAAATAACACTAAAATTTAACAGTGATAAATGTTATTTTAGAGGCTCCTGCTTATTTCATATTAGGTGAAAACCTGTGCTGTGTCCCTTTACTTGTGACCGTTCAGCCATGACCGACAGACCTGAGCCCCAAGAAGAAGAACTGACACCTCATCCTTCAGATGAGAAAGTCCTTTAAAAAAATGCCCACAGCCTGAAAGGGAAAATATAGCGTTTAAGGGGGTAGAAAAAAATATTTCCACTAATAGAACAGGCTTTCTAAGAGTACTGGGCTGATGAGACTTACTATGAAAGATACTTATTTCAATGTTAGAGGTTAGTCTGGAGAAGACACAAGCAATGCCTGAAATGACAGGTGGAAAACATGGGTTTTCCATGGCTAATCAAATGGGCACTGGAATGCCAACATGCCTTCTGAAAGGCAAACCTATTTTTGCATTATTGCCAACTCATTTCCAAAACACCCACTGCTAATCAAATTTTTTTGGCTGCCTTCTTATCGAAACTTCACAAAACTTTAATTTCAGCTTCGTGAGCCTTGCAGCTGTAAATTAATTGAATAAAATTTAAGAATATTATGCAGTGAGATAGAGCATCTTCAGCCATTTCCCTATTCAGTTGACTTAGCTGCCTAGCATGCCAGTTTTGCTTGACATGAGTTTGGAGCCCCCTGGAAACCATCCTAATCCTACTCTCTAGGCCTCGTGCCTATTCATGGAACCATGTTAATCCGTATCTGGAAATGAATAAACCTCAGATGGCTTTAAGCACTCAGAAATACTCCTGATGCTTCCTGCCACTCATTATATTGAGGCAACCCTTGCAATGGGAGAATCCTCCTCAAAAGACCACAACAGCAGCAGATAAAATCCCTGAGGTTATTAGCATGCACCAAAATACCTCATTTAAGATTTCTGTGGTCTAAAGCCAAAGCCAGGAATTAAATTTACTCAAGGTGGGATTGAACCTAGGAATTAAAATTACTGCAGGTAAGATCTCTTATGCTTTAGTTTAATACAGATATTCCCCAAACTGTTTTCTGAACACATCCATTTCACAATGAGAGGTGCAAAATTACCACGATTTTTAAATAGCAAGGGAGTAAAACTGATTGCTCCCGTGTCTGCCAACAGTACCAAGCAAGTCAACTAGTCAGTGGTTGCATGTTCCTACATCGTACTGACAGAGAAAAGACAAAAGACTATTATTAATTTCTCCAAATGAGAAGTCCTAATAGGACGAAGTGCCATAATCCATTTATGATTTCCATGGTGACCAAGAAAGAATTGAAATGTGCCCCTCTGGCTGGTTTTCACAACACAACCATCACCTCTTCCAACTGAGGTTAAGTCCATCAGCTCCCGTTCTCACCAGTGTTATCAGCCCAGGGGAGCCCTGGAGAGCCCTGGAGCCTGGCTGGAGCAGGTGTTATGTCCCAGGACCAGAGTCTGAAAGGGTTTCTGATACTAACTGCTAAGGGAGCTTCAGGGAGTTCTTAAGCTCTCCGAAAATAACTTTTACAAACAGATGAGCAAGGATAAACCACAGGGCTCAGGGAGGGTTCCTGAGAATGTAAAATAAGAGAAAATAATCCAAGAGCCAGGCACACCATAGCCTCTCAAGGAAAACACTTCTAAAATGTAAATATATCTCTCTTTCCCTTCTTTAGAAAGCAAACCAAAACACAGAGCCAACATACCTCACTCTTGTTCTCTATAAATCTATGGCCCTGTACGCGCACCAAGCAAGCTCACAGAGATTCTTTTTTAATTTAATCATAGAAAAGATCAATTATCAAGTGTCTGATGGCAACAAGTGATGCCCCCTGCTCTGCCCACAAGAAATGGATAAAGTCAGTCTTGCGTATCCTCCTTCAGTAATTTTGGACAGTGAAAAAATTAGCTAACTCAAACAAAGTCCATTAAATAAATAAAATCCCAACACTTTCTCTTTAGACAAAAAGCAGATGGAAACAATATGAAAGATTACTAATGCTTTGGCAAACTAATCATTCTTCCAAATGCCATTTACAAAGGCCCTGGAGCTGTGACAATTCCATGGGTAGCCCCTATGGCGAAAACTATAAGGCAATTACAAGTATATGTAACTCAAGCCCAGAAATACAAGATTAGAAAAAAAAAACCTCCCAAATAAATAAATCAAGAAAGGAATTACTATTTATATCACAGAGCCACAGGTTCAAAGAGCCAAGGTTGAAGAAGAAAAAAATATGTATGTATATATCCACTTCACTGTGTAATCTCTAAACAATAAGAACCTCAGCAAGTTGTCACCAAGGAAACAGATCTAAGCCTGGTAGTTTCTGGAAAATGAAAGTTCAGAGAAAATTGCCCATATGATGAAAATTGTAACTGCCTTTTAGAGTAGACAGTCTTATTGTTGACAAGAAACAAAAATCTTGGGCACAGGAAGAATTCAACAGAGGAAATTCTTATGCAGGCTGCCGATGCACTTATCCCAACACGGAAGTATTTGCCAAGCACCTACTGTATAAAAAACACTCTGCCAAGAGCTGGAATAACCACAACAAACTAAAACCAGTCCCTGACCTCAAGTAGTCAACAATTTAGGGAAGAAACTGACAATTACAAAATTACAACACAAAAGTGCAAGAACTGCACTAGAGAGGGACATGGTTTAGCTATGAACACAGGTATCCCAGAAAATAACCCTAGTTACAGTCTTGGCAATCAAAGAGATTATGCCCTCCCATAACTGATGCTGTCATTCACCTTCTTCTCAATTCCTTGCTTTCCTGAGTTCCAGACCTACCTCTGAAATACCCCCCAAATTGATTCTGACATTCCATCACTGCCTGCTTCGTGACACTTCTCTCTATAATCAATGCTTCCCAAACTGCCTCATTTCCAGTGTCCACAACCCTTCTTATTTACCATTCAGTTACTAAAATATTTTCCACAAACAAGAATCTGAGTTCACTCTCTTTCTTAAAAACCTTCAATAGTTCCTGCTGGGTAAAGGATGGAACTTCAAACTACCCAGCCCCACTCAGCCCAGCCAGCAAAGGAAATCTAGTTTTATTCCCCCCAAGCAAGCTATGACAGTGACAGTCATGCTGAGCTCAGTATTAACAGACCACACCATGATCTCTCAGGCCTCTACTGCTTTGCACATGCTGTTCCCTCCTCTTAGAAGGCCTTTCCCCTTGACCTTGCCAGTTATTTCTTTCTCTCTCTTCCAGTGCACTGTCTTCTGTGCAGTCTTCTCTGGTTCCAGGAAAATTTATATCTTGACCCTGTGCAACTATAACACTCTGCATATGCCATAAGCCATAAAAATGTATATTGGTGTCATTTTATTTGTCTTTTCCCTTCCTAGGCAAAGGCCATTTCTTAATCATCTCCCAGAACCGAGCACAATGCATGACACAAAGAATGTATGTGATAGAAATCTGATAAATGAACAAGGAGAATTACTAACCCATCCTAGACACAAGTCTAATAAAAGGAAATTGCTGCCTATCAGGCTTGTACTGTATATTACAAAGATAAAATTATTCTGGGTCTAATTAAAAACTACGGCTATAGTCCTGGACATAGCCTAAATGGAAGGTTTTCTATAAATGGATTCCTCACAATTCAGCTGTGACAGCCTAGGAAGGAGCAGCCCCACAGCAGTCACTTTGCAGCTTCTGGTTCATTTACAGTTTGAAGTTAGCTCCAGGGAAAACAGGATTGATATCTGACAAGCGTTATTTTTAAGCTAAAGGTCAGATTTTGCTAGGAAAAAAAACCCCAAAACACTATGTGTCCTAACAGAACTTTTTTTTTTTTAATCTCTCTTTGCAACTGAAATCTCCATATGGTCAAAAAAATCATAACTGTTTGTTTGCTTCCAGGAAAGTCATTAACCTGCATTTAAAAATTCAGGTTTCATCAACAGACTCACATCCAGCTCTCATTAGAAAATGAACAGAAGCCTCTGGACGCAGTTCTCACTTATTACCAAACCAGTGATTATAGATCCCTGGGAGGATGCCGACCACCTGGGAGCACGGAGGCAGAGGCCCAGACTCAGGCGAGGGCTCAGGAGTAGTGGCCGCCCTGCAGGCTGCCAGGGACTCCCATCACCTGCTCCAGGAAGGCAGAGTTCTTGGGATGAGGGCAGCAGTGGTGATGTTGGTAATAACAGCAGGGGCTCCAGCTGCACTGTCACCGGCCACACGCCCGAGCCTCTTCCCACCAGCAGTACACACCGCAGCCGTGGCAGCCCTCGGCAACACGTCACTAACATTTAACAGTGATAAATGTTATTTTGCAGGCTCCTGCCTGTTTAATATTATGTGAAAACCTGTGTTGTATGCCAAAGACATGCCAGCGAGCAAGAGTCATGGCTCTAAAAGTCAGAAGCCAGGTTCCGCCTCGGCTTAGCTCCTAGCTAGACGCGTGGCCTGGGACAAGTTAGTTAACCATTCAGAGACTCCGGCCCATCTGTCAAGAGCCCAACCAGATACTCTCTTAGGTCCCTTCTCCTGACCTACTATAATTCCATGTAAGAGTTCTAAGTCTAAGTGAAAATGAAGATGTTAGGATTTTGGATATTTTTCAAATACAAATTTAAGAGATAACCTTTCGTGAGGATGTTTACTTTTTCATTACCCATGAGAAAAATCACCAAATCCTCTTGCAAAGAGAAACAAATATAAAATACAACAGAAATGACAGTTAACCCTCACCAAAGACCCTCACCCAGTATCTGAGCATGCTGCCCACACTCTTTGAGCACGGCATTCCCAGGACAGAAACACACCTGGGGCTTTCAAACTTCCGTTAACAGCTCATTAAGAAGTTTCATTCTCAAGAGAAGACAACTCTTACACTTTTCTTAATTAAGAGAAATCAGATGTTTTTATCACTGACGCTCTCTAAGGGGTCCCACAGTAACCAGTTCTACCAGTGTTAGACCTGTCCTCAGGTCTACTAAGTTTACTGACTGCTTATTTTGACTCAGGATCAAATGATCTGGAAGGTAACCCCCATGGGCCAGTGGAGATGAAAAGGCCACAGTGGATCCTTTCCATGCCACACAACCAAGGGATGCCTATGGGCACAGAGCTCAGTGCAGTCTGCAGACTCTTCGGCTCTGCCTTACCACCCTTCTTCTGGGTATCCTTGCTCAAAAATGACTTGACTCAAGGTGCACATCTACCATTCCTCTATACAAGCTCCTCTACATCAGGAGGATTGGTTTCACTCATGTGGTAGGGTCCCTGCACAGCTCGAGACTTAACTATATGCTCCTTCCCTCTGGGCTCCTCTTGACAAGGGGACATGCCCTCCATTCACCAAAACAATGTGCATCTTCTTTGCACTCCCCAGCTTCCTGCTAGCTACGCAGTGCCATGGTCACAGCCTCCTGTCTGGAGTAGACCAGTGAAAGTCCTTCCCACAGCACTCTACTATGGAGGGAACAGAATAGCAACAGGTCTGTTCAGCTTCTGGCTGATACATGACCCTGCTTATGACAGACCATCAGGAGCTACTTACTAATGAGCTCTTACTGATCAATGTATACCAACTGCATAGAAATTAGTTTGCAGGAATATCACTGGTATTATACTGTGCTTACCTAACCTTGCAAAGGATTCTATTGTTTTTTAATCAGGGGTGTTTACCCTGGATGGTGGACAGCATACTCCCTACAGTCTTAAAATGGCTAATTGCTAAATCATTCAGGATTGAAGCTGTATTGCATGTTATAAGCACCTCAAATTTGCACTTACAAGTTAATCTTTCAACAGTAAGATAAATTACCAGGCAGAAAGAGGAGCCAATCCCTATTTTCTTGTTTTTGCCAAAATTAAACTGTTTTCTCTAGATTTCCAGTGACTGTTGTAAAAAACAAAATCAGTATCTGTCAACTTTGGAAGAAATTTGAAAGTGGCCAAATGTTCTAAGAAATCTATGTGAAATTTTTGGTTGTATAATGATTGAATTTGGATTACTTTGATTTCTCCCAAGCCAGTTCTTTACTAGTCTCCTGAACTAGGTTAATGGTTAAGTTTCTTTAAGAGAAATCAATGACAATATACACACAGATTGCTACCAAAGAAAGAATCAGGGCTAAATGGGTCCAGTTTTTATCCCTTTATGTGCTACATAAAGCAAGGCTACTGAAAATGCTACACTGTGAATTATGGGTGCTTTACAAACCCCAAGCTCTGAGAAATAATATTGTTTGTTTTGGTGTCAAAAGACAAAAGAAAGAAAATTAAAAGCTTGGCGTACTAATGTACTTTTTCAAATACACCTGGAAAAGAAATGCTATCTTGGAAAATAGCAATGCTTCACTAATGTGTTTTTACAGAAATAATTCTGTTGAAAGCATAGGTAAAAATACTAATGAAGACCTTTCTCATGGCTGTTTAAAAAAAAAAGAAATTTCATAAAAAGAGACAATCCTATTTTCCCACTAGAATTGCTGCTCAGGGAAAACATATTTTAAAGATCAAGGCTTAGAATTGTTCTCCACATGTTAGACAGAAGACAACCCATCACCAGTCTGACAAATATTATAGACAAACAGCAAGTTCTACTTAGGTGGCTGCAAACTAGATAAATTGGTACAAAGTGTCACTTGGAGATAAAGTCAGCCTCAGTAAGAAGAAATGTTTGAAATATTTTTTTGAGGGTTTGTTGGTGGATGATAAAATAGAGAATCTTGTTTTCACCAAGAAATCCAAAGAACAAAAAAGCACCAGGATGTATAGTTCCACTTTTGTTAATAAAATGGCACAAGCAGGGACAGAGAAGGTCTCAGGCCCCTGGAAGTCTTTAAATAGGAAAACCAGAGCTCATCACATTGAATCACAGTTTCCTTTGTGTATTTGTTTCACCTTTAGACGGTGGGTTTCCTACGGGCTGGGAGGTCTGCCTCTCCCTCTTCCTCTGTCTCCGGCACCTGTCTGGTCACACTGGCACAGAGAGACTTTAAAAGTATAGCAACGTACAATGTCATCCTTGAAGCTTTTTTAAAGAGGGGGTAGGCGAACACCAACATTTGCTTAGAAATGGCCGCCTCATTCTGCTCTTGTTCCTACTGCCCACTCTGCTGACCCACCATCAACACACCCAGATGAGTCATCCTCTTAACTCCCTGGAAACCTAGTTAGGAATCCACAAAAGGAAGCATGGCGACAGTGTTTCTTTGGATGCCGGGCAGTTTCTCACGGCAGGGCCTACAACTTAAATATGCCCTGTGACTAACAGTATTGAAGGATTCATTAGCTCCGGGAGTCGAAAAATGGCCACCCATCTACAGTATGGAAGAATATAGCCAATGATTCTGTAACATCTTTCTATGTTGACAGATAGTAACCGCACTAGAGGGGGTGAGGATTTCATAACACGGGTAACTGTTGAGCCACTGTGTTGTACATTTGAAACCAATATAATACTATATATCAATGATATTTCAATAAAAAATAATAAAAATAGAAATGGCCACCTGTGAAAACCTCAGCTCTCTACTTCTGTAATATCATCTGTTAATTAAGTCAAAAGCTAAACCAACTGGTATGTGCATTCCTACTGAAAGATAGTGTGTCCTTCCTTTTATTTCCTTCTGCACTGGGATTATATATCGAACCCCCTCACCCAGACTCTGAATCACGTACGTTACATAAATGAAATGTCCCCCCTGACATTGTGTCTTTCTTGTGTATCTCCTTGAGGATATAAAGCCTTCATATGACGGCAGCCCTTTCAGAACACATTTCTCCTGTAGTAGTAGAAGCTGTGTCTCCTGTGCTAGCAGCCCTCAGCTTGGGCTCAAATAAAACTCTCCCTTTATTTCAAGGTGATTTTACTGATCTCGTCACCACAGCATTAGGGTTTTAGCACATTTTCCCCAGATAGTTGTCCCATGATGTGGACAGGGATGCGCTCTGGGGTAACAGGTGAAGCTGTTACCAAAATTCAGTCACAAGGCATTAAATTCCCTTTGCTTTAACAAGAAATGAAATGGTTTTCCTTAGATACTCGACAGCAAAGGTTGCAGCTCCTTGATGAAATCAAACCCATTACTTCTGTACAGTTAGCACTTATCAAATAACACCTGCCCCACAGGGAGAGGCTGAGAAGGGCGAGGATCAAGAGGACGTGGACCAGAGGAGCCACTAGTGCTCTGAGGAAGGGTATGCCGTGACCCTGTGTGTACAGCACCTTGAGACTGCAACACACACACACACACACACACACACACACACACACACACACACACACACACTGTTGGCTAAACACTGGGCTGTGCTATACATCCTTACCATTAGAGTACAACTAACACCTTCTCATTTTGTAAATCACACTGAGGCCATTTATTTCATTATCTTATCTTATAAAATAGGACTATCACAAAGAAATCAATAGTCTAAATTTACCACAATATAAACAACACACATAATGGATTTAGAACAGAGCTAGAGCTTCATCTTCATTGGTTCCTCCAGGAACGACACCTCCTAAGTTTATGGTTTCTCTTTCCTCTTGCTGGCCAGTGACCAGAAGCACTGGTGACCTTGTCAGCACTAAATAGCATTCTTTATCTTAAACACAGAGCACACTGAAATACTAGATTTGCTTTCAGGAGAAGCCCGTAGCTATGCTGTTTTACTATCCTTAATCATGGAGGAAGAAATACCAAATATTAACGAGAAACAGCACATCATTCATACATAGCAAATAAAAGTAGCTAGCTAGGCCTATCTACATGACTTAAGCCATCCTTTACAGAAAAAAATGTATTGTGTCAATTAATTAGGTAACACATTTTCAAAGGTCAAGGGCATGAAACCAATCAGCCTGCTTAATCTTCATTCCTTTCAACAAATAGGGAAAAAAACTTACAGGCAGTATTTTTTAAATGAAGCAACAGAATTAGACCACTGACTCCAAAATCAAAATTCAGTCACAAGGTATTAAGTTCCCTTTTTTTAACAAGAAATGAAATGGTTTTCCTTAGAAACACTAACTCCAATGGGTAAACATATTATAACAAACCTCACAAACCCATTGAAACATCTGCTTTTCTATAAACACACAGGATATCTTGTGGAAAATAAGCCACATCAAAAGCTGGACTGCATTAAAGAATCCACTCTATATTTGATTGTCAGATCTAAGAGTAACACCAAAACCCACAAATATTACAACACTGGCAACATCCGTAAAACAAAGCTAAAGCTGACAAGCAGAAATATGAAGCACATTATTTCATTTCTTCTAATAATTTCTAAGTTTAAATAAATAAAAGATACTAATTTCAGTTTTCATTTCCTTTCAGTATATTTACATCATACAACCACTTTCATCAGAAGGAAGCAAACCAGGACATTGGCTTCCCAACAGATTTCTCTGCTGCCCCCTTCTGCTCATGCAGGACATAGGCAACAAGCTGCCCAGATGTCACAAATTCTTCTCAAAGCCAGGGTGAAAAGAGTGCAGAATCCAGACTGGCACTGAGACTTGATTATCGCATTTAAAAAAAAAAGAGTTTTTCATTTTGCAACTGAGATCATTTCATATGCATTCTGAAATCTGATCGACGTATCAGGTCGTACAAACCCAGGGATGCCAAGAAAAGATTCCCTCTTCCTTGTACTTAATTCTGCTGAATGGGAAACAATTTAGGGTTCCATTCTGTCATGCATGCAGTCAGCAACTTCACATTTATAGTAAAAACATTGCTACTTTAAAGACTGGCTTTCTTTCTCCCTAAAAAATCATGGAATAATACTATTTCTCACCACTGGTTGAATGTACACATTCCGCTCTGACAAGATTTTCTTCTGCTAGGAATTTATAAGGTAAGAGTTACAATGTCATGGTTATTTATGTATTTATCTATCAACACAATATAGCACAAACAATATAAATTCCTAGGAGGTGAGTAACTGCGTCACTGTGATAATGAACTTTTATTATTATTATTATTAAGGTATCATTGATATACACTCTTATGAAGGTTTCACAAGAAAAACAATGTGGTTATTACATTCACCCTTATTATCGAGTCCCCCCCATACCCCATTGCAGTCACTGTCCTTCAGTGTAGTAAGATGCCACAGAGTCCCTATTTGTCTTCTCTGAGCTACACCGTCTTCTCTGTGACCCCCCACACACCATGTGCACCAATCATGATACCCCACAATCCCCTTCTCCCTTTCTCCCCACCCGCCCTCTCCCACCCCTCCCCTTTGGTAACCACTAGTCCCTTTTTGGAGTCTGTGAGTCTGCTGCTATTTTGTTCCTTCAGTTTTGCTTCATTGTTATACTCCACAAATGAGGGAAATCATTTTGTATTTGTCTTTCTCTGCCTAACTTATTTCACTGAGCATAATACCTTCTAGCTCCATCCATGTTGTTGCAAATGGTAGGATTCGTTTCTTTCTTATAGCTGAATAGTATTCCACTGTGTATATGTACCACATCTTCTTTATCCATTCATCTACTGATGGACACTTAGATTGCTTCCATATCTTGGCTATTGTAAACAGTGCTGTGATAAACATAGGGGTGCATGTGTCTTTTTGAATTTGAGAAGTTTTTTCTTTGGGTAAATTCCTAGGAGTGGAATTCCTGAGTCAAATGGTATTTCTATTTTTAGTTTTTTGAGGAACCTCCATATTGCTTTCCACAATGGTTGAACTAGCTTACATTCCCACCAGCAGTGTAGGAGGGTTCCCCTTTCTCCACATCCTAGCCAGCATTTATTGTTGTTTGTCTTTTGGATGTTGGCCATCCTAACTGGTGTGAGGTGATATCTCATTATGGTTTTAATTTGCATTTCCCTGATAATTAGCAGGATTATTTCATGTGCCTGTTGGCCATCTGAATTTCTTCTTTGGAGAAGTGTCTCTTCATATCCTCCATCCATTTTTAATAGGGTTATTTGCTTTTTGGGTGTTGAAGCGTGTGAGTTCTTCATATATTTTGGATGTTAACCCCTTGTTGGATATGTTATTTACAAATATATTCTCCCATACTGTAGGATGCCTTTTTGTTCTACTGTGTGGTTCCAAAAATGCCTGTATATTACCAGCAGCCAAGTATATAAACCCAAAGCACTGTAAAATTTTACGAATAATTATTTTAAATATACACTAGAAGATAAATTCAAGGGGAGAAAGTACCTGAACACAAATCGACTTCTAGTTTATTTTTCCAAAATTCAAATGCTACACTAAAAAAGAGAAGCAGAAAACATCCTAATTAGGTGCTAACGTGAAGCCCATTCAAAGGGCAAGAATTATTTTAAAAGCAGATGATGAGGTTTATTTTCCAAATAAAGGGTCATTTCAAAAAATAAAATCACAAGCAATATAACTCAGCTGCATCCTTCTTCTCAAAAACACTGAAGATGAATGGAGACACCCTAGAAGCTTCTATTAAATTGTGATGCTATTACGTGAACTCCAGCCCACTTTCACCCAGTGATCAAATGAATCAGGCTAGAACTCTCTCTCATGCCTCCTCAAGAATGTCAGCGATTGGAAAACATTTTTAAAAATAAGGAGTACCTGTTTCTGTTAATTTCATGCCAGCTTTCTTTATACCCTTTCCAACAAATCCTCCATCCTCTACCAGGGAAATCAACATCAATCCAAATCTGACAGAGAACACCAGTTACTCTTCAACGCCCATTCTCCCATCTTCCTTCGTAAGACACCTTTACTGTGTGTGTGTGTGTGTGTGTGTGTGTGTGTGTGTGTGTTAAACGGAAATAGTGTGTGAGGCTTTGGAGGAGCTTATTTAAAAGGCATGAAGCACGTGCCCTCTTCGGCTTTTCTACCTTTCTGCTCTTCCTCAATGCAGAAATAATGGCTGCTGCTCCAACAGCCCCTTGAACCATGGCAGACTTTAGAAATGAAAGCCAGGTGCAGCACAGCTGAAAAAGAGAAACTGAGACAGAACCTCTGAGGCCTTTGTGAAGCTGCTTCTCCGGGCCTGAGTACTTACCTTCAGGCTTCTTTTATGTGAGGGTACAAAGACCTGCATGAGAGCCACTGTGGCTGGGTCTCTGTTTCTAGCCGCTAGACGCTAGTTCTAATACACATCGTCTTGAGCATTCTCCATCGCCCATCAGAGGATCCAAACCCTGCTGCCCTTCCAGCCTCACCTCCTGCGGTACGCTATACCACCCTTCCGAAGGGTGCTATTCCCATCGTGCCCTAAATTTTCATAGATCAGTTTCCTCTGCCTGGAACTGGACCCTATCCAACCCACTACTAAATTCCCAGTACTAAACTCAAGGGTCATTCCTGGGTGGTCTTTGCTGGCCCTCTCTTCCCAGCCCAAGTGAGGGTCTCCTCTTCCAACCTCTCCCTCCAACAGCATCCCATTTACAGCTCCATTTGCGGGTTTTAGTCAACTGTCTGTCTGTCTGTCTGCTACAAATCCCACCCTTGAAAGCAGGGAGTATGGCATGTTCATCTCTATTTCCTTAGCGCCTGGTACAGTGCCTGGCTTAGGACCTTGACTGTAGGATGAGAATTTTGATTTATAAATAATGGCTCACAGGCCAGCCAAGCTTGAATGTGACTTGTTCTCCCTCCTGTGTGCCTCCGGAACACTCTGTACATACCACTGAATGATGTAACTGAGGTTAGCTGTTTGCACATGGGCCTCTCCTAACAGACTGAGATCCACAGGGCGGGGACCGTGCATTACACAGAGCACTGTGCCCAACTTACACCACCTGCTCAACAAATATTTACTCAGTGCTGACAAAAAAAAAGACTAAATGAAGAATGGCTTTCTTTAACCTCACGTTCATTGCACATTGCTACAGTGGGGATGCGAAAATGAATAAGATGTAGTCCCTGCTTTGAGAAGGCTACATCTAATCATAATTAGAACACATAAATACAGCTTTTAAGACAAAACATCACTCTGTATCTGCAGTCTCCAGCCTGTATTATGTGTTACTCTTTAAATATTTTGTAATACTACAGATAAAACAAAAGTAATCTTTTACCAGGACGTAACCCTAATACATGGTATTTCTTGTTCTTTGAGTATTTTAAAAATCCACCTAGTAAATGTGTAGTAACAAAGAACCATTTGGAAGCTATTATTCATTCTCTCGCAGACTGAGTCAGATCACGGCTGAGGTTCCTCCCTCGTGTTTGTTTTATTTAACTTTCCAGCATTATCGTGAATTTGGAAACCCCTCCCATTTTGCCAAGGACACAGCTTTCCTAGTTATTGTTCATTTTCATTGTAATCTTTTAAAAATGGAAGAGCACAACACTCATCTAAATACGTCTGTTAAAATAAACAGCCATTGCCTTGAGATACAATATACTTTTTGGCCTACATATTTAATTTTCAGTTTATTCTCAGACAAATAACATTGTTATTTTTCTTTCATGTCCTAAAATTAAAGCAACTAATAGCAGACTCTTTCAATGAAGGATAAAGATGTGCCTTATTGGGCAGTCACTACATTATGACTGCTGCAGGAAGTAGGAAGGATGTATTCTAAAACAGGCCGTAAAATGAGTAATTGATGATGTCATTCTGGGATACAGAATACAGCATTAACGATGGCATCTGGGAATATCACCTGTGACAGGAGGCCCACAACACAACAAAGAGTTTTACTAAGAGATGTCTAAGCAAATAAAATATCACAAGCTAATTAAAACTTTTCATGTTCAGAACAAAACTTCAATTAATATGATACCTATATCCTCTTTTTATAGTAACATACACCACCTTCCAATTACCTATAGTGATATTCAAAGCACCTCCATTTTCTAGAGAAAATTATTCTATCCCCTCTTAGTCTTTCAAGTTTCAAAAATAACCATACTCTGTAGTATGTTTCAGGAGGAAAGGTTGAAACCACAGAAAGGAAGAAAAGAAAAAGAACTTACAATATTTTAAGTAGACACAATATCAAGATAATACCATGTGTTCATCTCAACCAAACACATCCACACATCCTCATGAGAGTGCATTTTGAAGTTAAGGATTTTGAAAACTACTCCTTGCTGCTAAACGTTAAGTTGCTAAGGCTCCAAACATCTGTTATATATTTCAAAAACTATTCACTAAATGTTAATCCTATTACATGTCAATGAAATATCCCCAGTTGCCAAGTAATTTTCAAAAATGCACCAACTCATTAAAGAAAAAAAATCACATATTTGACTAACAGACATATTTCATTCAACTCTTAGCTGAATCTTTTCACTGAACTCTAGGTGGTTGTTCTCAGTCCAATTTTATGACATGCATGTGGTGACTAGGCCAAAACGTGGCTGATGTCCTGACCAAGGAAACCATGTAAACATGCCTCCTGTTATCCAGGACAGTTTTCATATCTGTACAAGAAAAACACCATGTGGAGTATAGCAATTAACTTCAGGCAAATCCTATGGTTCCCAAAGGAGGCATAATTTAAAATCTATGGACCATGGTGTTGATCCAGAGGAAGTTTCTGTCAAGGGAAAACACATTTTGAGTTTTTTGGCTTTTACTTTGATTTCCAGGGAACAGCATCTCTGTAATATGCAGTGAAGTGTGGATAATGGGGAGAGGGGAGACCCCCTTACCACAAATGCTCCTCCTCACTCACCCTGTTCTCTCCCCTAAACTAAATGGCTTTAGTCAACCATGGAGCTCAAAACCACAGAAATCCAAAATTTCGAAGTGACGGAACAGCTGTCAGATGATAACTGGAGCTGAGTATGTTCAAAGCGATCCAAAATTAGAGAACTTCGCGACGCAAGCGTCTGAGGACCAAAACTGAAGAAAAGCCATCTGATAACAGAAGCAGACATCATTCTGTGCTATAAAATCATACCTCCTGCCGGTGGTAGTCCATGGTTTGCAGCTTTCTATTTGTGTTCCCAACAAGCCTGAAGCTATTAAAATTGTATCACATGCCTTTATTGTTTTGCATAGGTAGTGTAGTAACTCAAAAGACCTAATTAAACCATCACACAGAAAGGCATGCTGTCAGATTTTCCTGGGGTCTTTTTCTTCTGCAAAATTGTGTGGCTTTATATAGGAACTGTCAAAGTAACAGCATCTCCGGTACTAGAGGTTGAAACTAGTTCTCCATCTGCTGCCATCAGCCTCTCTTCCTATCAATGCTTCACATAGGTCCTCTCAGCCCTGTCACCATCCTCAGTCACCATGTTCATCTCTAAATATACTACATCTTTCTTTATTTTTTTTAAATATCTCCATTTAAGATCTTTTTCAGAATAAAATTTCTGGTTGTCTTTGTATACACCTCACTGCTAAGGCTTAGCACCACACTTGGTGCGTAACAAATAGTCAGTAAATACTTGTTGAATCAATGGTGAATTACTCTGCTCTTATCATCACTCAGTTCCACTACGTGAGAAACAGTCTCTGTCTGTGGTGTGTGAGCCTGTGATCGGTCTCAGTACTGTTACTGCCCGGTTATTGAGTTGGGGCAAGTCCCTAACCTCTCTAGGTTTCTGTTTTCCCACTTGTTAAATGCAAAGTTGGCCCAGGTTAACTTAAAAAAAAAAACATTCTTTCCAGCAATAACGTCTGTAATTCTATGAGTTTTTAAAGAAGGCTACATCAATAGAATCAGTGTCTAAAAGTTCATTTGAAGGTAATTTTTTTATATGGCATAAAATTTAAAAATGCTGTGTACCAACAAAAAGGTGAAGTTTGAGTAGAGCCGATTTTGTAGCATGTATCGATCCCCTCCTAAGGGCGGAACACTGTTCTGGGCAATCTACGTGCACAAAAATGTGTGAGACTATCCCTGAGGGCTTTCAGTCTAGTGGGGGAGATTGATAAGTAACAACTACAATATAAGGCACAAGAGGAAAGTGCCAGAGAGGCAAAATAACATAATGTACACAGGATAACGACTGGATGGAACGTCTCAAGCTAGAAGATGTCTCATGGTCACACACAGAGACCCGGATAGGCCTCACCCCAGTTCACCTGACACTGCAGTGGACTGTGATCTTCTACTTAAAACAAAATGTGATCATATTTCCCTTAGTGGTGTTCTTTTATGTCAGCAATTACAAAACTTCATTCTGGTTGGTAAAGATATTGATAACAGCGTACTTCAAACCTTGAATATTTTCCTGAGTACTCCACGTACTGAAATAGAATCCACATCCAATTCCTCTCAAAAACAAAACACCTGCATAGGGGGTACAATTTCAGTCATTAGAATACACTCCATCATCTGACTGTTAAGAATATGTACTGACTCTTCATATCAAGTTAAAGGCAAGGCCTCAAGTGTCTATGAAGTGAACGTGGTAATGATACTACATACAGTAGGTTTCCAGGACAAACGAACCAGGGCTCCCGACAACCACATCTTTCAGATATCTTTTGCTTCTGGCATAGACAGACCAAGAAGTAACCAAAAAACAAAACAGGTATTTTTTAAAAGTAATGTTAAGGAAGCAATCATGAGTGTGCAGCGATTTAAAAAGTACAGCTGAGGAACATGATTGATGAATTAGAAGAAAGGATGTATTCTGGATAGAGCAGCGACATATCACAAAAGATACTCTGGTGAAGGCATGAGGCACGAAGGAGAGAGAGCAGCAGCAGTGACAACGACTGTGATCAGAGGGAGACAGGGACCCCCCACACCAGACAGATGTCAGCGTGGGGCCACTGGACGTAGATGACAATGGAAGGAAAACCGCCAATCATGCCCTCAGGCCCCAGCAGCAAGGATGGGTCCTCTGATCAGATAGGTGGGGAAAAGGAATGGCAGCTCACCTGTCCAGGCCACCCCTGCACACACAGTAACCTTTGAAGAACCTGTGAGGTGTATCTGTGGAAAGGGGCTGGGGAGTTAGGAGAAGCAGAAACACCTGAACAGGTCCCGGGATCCCCAAAGGCTCTCAGCCAGCCCTCTGGAGAGAGAGAGCTTCCCGCAGAAGTGTCCCGAGCACTCAGACACCCTCCCGCACGACAGCGTCGCCACGCCAAGCCACAGAGCAACCCAGCCAGCAGCTCGCAAGGTATGAGCAGCACAGAACAGCTTCCGACCCGCAGCTCTCGGTGGAGTGGAACTGAGAGGGCCAGAGGGGCAATCTGGGGTGTTCTTAGAGATCACAACGGCCTCTGCTGGGCTGCAGCCGGGCAGCCTTTACAGAACAGTTCTGGGTAACAAAGGGTCACTGTGCAGCCTGCAGATCTTTCAAATGTCCCCCAGACTTCCTTGGAGATGAAAAATTCCTGTTTATAGTTACCTAAATTTAGAGCCCTACACCACTTCACTTGTACACACAAAGTATTTCCTGTGTGCTTTTATACACAATGAATTTTCAAAGATTGCAAGGTCCTTAAATGTAAATTGAGGAAGAATTATACTTGTTTTGTTTGTAACTGTACTAAGAGGTGTTCACCATTTTGGAAAATCATGTCACCCACTCACAGTGTCTAAGTTACCAACACAGCACACCTGTCAATCTACGGTTGTAAATGTTACATTTATGGTGACTGTGTGTGTGTGTGTGTGTGTGTGTGTGTGTGTGTGTGTGTGTGTCTGTTTTTTTAGACTTTATTTCAAAGTTTCAAATATAAAGAACTGCTGCTGATATTCAGTTGAATGATGTTTTACTTTTCTTTAATCCAAATTTACTCATTATAAGTAGGTTCAAACATCTGACTACTTCATTACATATCCCAGCATAGTCACGAGCAAGAATTTACATAGTAAAATGCATTGAAAGTTATCTTTCCTTTTTATTTATAATTACAGCATTCTTTTAATTTTAAAATTATGCACATAGGTATTTACATCTCCTATAAGTTTCATTTTGGAAATAAAGGGGGACATTTCAAAATATGTTAGGAAGAGACAGCACCGAGTCCAATAGGGTTGGTAATGACTGCATCAGCTGCATCAGAGAAAGCTACCCAGTGGATCCCGATATCTATTCCTATGGAGAAAGGCAAAGGGCAAATGCATCGTACGTTGCTACTGGCACTGAGAAAGAAAACATCACCTAACCATGACTACAAAAGGGTAACACTCCCGGATCAGAGCTCTGCCAGGACCTGAAAGGGCAGCACCAACCGGCTACAGGGCAGGTCCTCACTCACCGGACAGGCGGGAGCTCTCTGTCTACAAGGGCAACTGAGACACACCTGAGTGTTGTCAGAAATCCTGGTGTTGCGGCATGATGGCGCTCTACCGCAAAGCGTTTGACAAAAGACAGTCAGGAAACCTTGAATCGGCAGAACAATTCTCCGGTTTCTGTTGTATTTTGTTTTTGAAGAACTCGTTTCTAAACTAGTCTAATCTGTAAACTCACTACAGTGGGGCAGAGACATGAAGAGGGGAGAAGACGCGGCTAAGGTGGGTGCATATGTAGTTATTATAATTTCTCTTATTAGAGTTAAATTTGATTAGTACTAAGTATTCATTTGTTATAATTATACAGTTGTATTACACGTCGGAAGGGCAGAAATACAAACACAAAGCAAAACCCTATTTGGTAGAATTAGTACTATTAATATTAACAGCGAAATCCTTTCAAGTCTTTGTTTAAATGTCATCTTCTCAGTGAGGCTTAAATGATTTCCTATTTACAGCTGCACTCTACCCAGAATCCTACACTCCCAGTCCCTATAGCAATTTTGTCCCACAGCTCTGATAAATTTCTAGCATGCTGCGTAATTTATTTATTACAGTTATTGTTGCCTCCTGTTATGAGAATACACATGAGGGGAGGAACCTTTGCCTGTTTTGTTTACTGTACTTCTCAGCATCTAGAACACTGTATGCAACACAGTGGGGGTTAATACATATTTGTAGAAAGAATGACCAATAGCACCTACCACTCACTCAATGATTCCTAAGTGCCAGGCACATCATCACATAGAAGATCTTATTTAGTTCTTACAAAAAAGGCCTCTGAGATAAATAGTATTAATCTCCATTTTATAGATAAGCATACTAGAATTTAGAGGAGTTAAGAAAGTTGTTCAATCTGGTATAGCCAGTGAGCAGTGGAACCAGCATTCAAGTGAAGTCCAGGCAGCCTGCCTGGAAAGCCTATCCCCTAATCTAATCGGTGCAGCGGGCCTTAGTGGGGCTCAGACACTGTCCTTCTCCCTTCAGGGGATAAGTGAGGTCGCTGGACCAGTCAGCCCCAATACTGACTCCATTTTTGCTCAATGGGGCCCTCGGGGAAAATATGCAAGATGAAAAGTAATGGCTTAATGTAGCTATATCTCTAAATACCTCAATGTTGGGGTCATGAAAACTTTCACAAATAATTGTCGACTTAACACCTTTAAAACAAAGACATATTTGCACCTAAACATCCTTGAGACAAAAGGAAATCTATTCATTAAACGCAGTAAAAATTAAAATTAAGAACAGAGCAAAGCATGGCTGACCTCAACTTCCCAAAGTGACATTTTATATTTTCTCACTTGGCCAAATTATCTTTGAGGGACGAACCTTTTGACATTCAGCACTCTCTCCTTTCCACTCACAGCATCTTCTGCCGCATGTTCACTATTCAAACTAGACCAAAGGGAACAATGACAGCCTGCAGCTATTATTTTGCCATTTAATCAAACCTGAATAAAGCACGCATGTGCGTAAGCAAAGGGAAAAGCCCAAGGGGGCTCACTAGCGGTTCCATGAAGAGGCTGCCAGAGGAGGGCTCATCTGTTCACAAAGGAGGAATAATTCCTCCATCAGGGTTGAGGAGGTTCTGAACACATTTCTTTCCTCTCTTTTTTAAGACTGAAAATGAAGGTAACAATTGCACACCACCTGTTAGCTGGTAAGGCGAAGACTGTAAATCCTTGCCATAGAAATACTCATGAGCCCAAAACAGATAATATTTTTTTAGCATGCCCTTCACTGAATTATCTCAAGTATTTTTAAAACTTAAAGTTCTGGTGTGTCAAACATATAGTTGCAGCTATGTCTACTCCTGTGTAAAGGCAGAGAGAATAGGAAACTCAGAACACTAAGTGATGCCAGAATTCCAGCCTGAGTTAAAAGTGCAAAATAGGAAAGTGGATTCCCAGAAAACAGGTTCTCCAGAGGCAGGCGACCAAGAGACCCCAGCAGAGTGACTTAGGTGGTGCTCGGTTTTTTTAGCACCTCAGAATTCACCTCAGTTATGAATGGATGGAGCGCATCCTTCAGTAGGCTACCATTTAGGACTAAGGTTTTAATGCTTAATACAGAAACAAAATTTCACCAAAATGCTTAGGCTTGTCTGCCCTTTCATGTAGTCCTCAGACCTCTACACCTTTAGTGTTGTGAACAGAGGTAGAACTTTCTCAAATTCAGCTCCTTTTCACAAGAACTATATGCATTTTATACCCCTCAAAAACGGAAAATTTTAAATTAACAAAACAGATAACTCAAACTGACTGCCTCCTAGAGGAAGACAATTCATGCTAAGATGTACTGAATCTTACGGAGTAACTGCCCCTTTAAAATTCAAAACTGATCAAAGAAAGTTATAACCTATCTTTACTATTTTTAAAAAAGCTAGAAACTTTATGAGAAAAAGGGTGCATTTTTGTTTTCAAACATCCAATTTCTCCTTTCTTATAGCACAGAGATTTTTAATGTCTGCTTAATCACAAGAAGTAAATGTTATTTGGATTAAGAGCAGCAGATAGGTGCCACTCACTGCACTTCAGATATTTCTGACCTTTTTGAAAGAGACCAATTTCGTATTTCCATCTCTCCTGCCTTCACTATTACAATGGCTTGGTCGTCAGACTTTTTCCCTCTAGTGCCTTGACTTTCTACTCTTTGACACCATTACCAGAATTATCTTGCTAAAACATCATAATCATGTTATTCTCCTGAATAAAGTCCAAACGTCCTACCAGAGCACTCAAGAAACCTCACCACCACAGCCCGCCCACCTTCCCAGTCCCCTCTGTACAGCCAAGCTCAGTGCCCCTGGCCTCCAAGGCCTGGGGCCCACCAAGTCCCTTCCATGGGTCTGGGACTTTATCCACATGCTTTCCTCAGTCCCTCCACTTGTTTGCCACTGAAATTAACATGGGCCTTGCCCCATGAATGAAGATGCTCCCAATACTCATGGTCACAATTACTTGTTCCTTCCCTTGCATTCCTACCTCACACGTTTTATCTCTAGAATGATGCTTATTTTACCAGGATTAGTGTTAAGGTGGATGGATGCCTGCGTTGCCCTCTTTCCCACCACTCTCTGAGATCAAAGATCCGATCTCGTTTAACTCCTAATAACTAGAAGTACCTAACAAAGAACTATGTACATGGTGGCTGTGCAGTGAATGTTTGCTGAATGAAAGAATGAATCAATCAATCAACCAATGAATTTGTGAGGAGGAGGAAAGGTAAAGGTTGAGTTTCGCACACCAGCATTTACACACATCATCAACACAGACTTTTCATGATACAAGGTAAATATACCAAAATCAAGTGTGTGTGTGTGCATGTGTGCAATCACACGTGGACACCCAAAGTTTAAAATTCTAGACTATTTATAATTGCTCAAAAAAGGAAATACTTAGTTATAAATTTAACAAAACATGTATAGGACTTGTACGATGAAACTACAAAATGCTGGTGAATAAATTATAGACTATCTAAATGAATGGAGATACATAGCATGTTCACTGGAAGACTCAACAGAGTAAAAATGTAAATTAATATACAGGTTTGATTTAATTACCATCAAAAGCCCAGCAAGAATTCTATAGATAAACACAAGATTATTCTAAAATTTATTTGGAAAGGGAAAGGAACTAGAATAGCTAAAACAGTTATGAAAAAGAATAAAGGGAGCCCTCTCAGTCTGCTCAGGTCCAAGATATCCGACGGCTATGGTGATCAGGACTGTGCGGCGCTGGAATGGACACAAAGATCGGTGAAGCAGAATAGAGAGTCCGGAAATAATGATGGAATCTTTGGGAACTAGGACTAGGCAAAGAGCCCTTAGACGCAATACCAAAAGCACTATCCAAAAAAAAAGGAAATAATGATAAACTAGACTTATCAAAATTAAAAACTTTTATCCTGAAAAAGACTTGCTAAGAGGATGAAAAGACAAATTATCAGACCAATAGAAACTATTTGCAAACCATATATCTGATAAAAGACTAGTATCAGCATATATAAAGAATTCTCAAAACTCAACAGAACAATTCAACATTTGATTGATGCAGAAAAGCTAACTTTCCCAAAGCAGGTCATTAAAATCAACTCCTAAGGCATCACTGAGGGAAAGTTGGACATCATGAACATTCCAGGAGCTCTTGGAGTTACTGAAAATGGCAAATGGTCCAATTCCCAGGAAGCCAGGAGAGGATGAGAATGGTTTCCACAGCGTATCTCCGTGCTTTATTAAATGGAGAAGCTAGAGTTATTTTTTTTTATAAAAAAAAAGCTAAATAAATACTTTCAAGAGACCTGAATGTTATAAAGCTTGCTATCTTGGAGTAACATCTCAGTGTCCCTTTGGTAGCTTTCCATTTCATTTTCCTTAGTTAAGAACTTAATACAGAAAGAAGGGCCTGGGGGCCACCTGACATAACTGCCTACCTCACCTGAACTGTGATTCTTGATTCATGTCATCCATATGGGCAATGACTAATGGAGGAGGTAGGCTGGCTTTATTGGAAGGAAATAGCCTCTTAAGGAAATTAAAATTTTCTTTCATGAACTTGTTTTCTTAAAAAAAAATAGCAAAGAGAAAGAGACAGCAATAAACTCAGCTGCTATCAAAATAATGCTTGAAAAATGTTTCACTATTTTAATAACAGCCAGAGCTAAGTTAACAATTGACACTGCTCTGGCTATTACTATTATAATTGAAATTATACCCAAACTTAAGTTTTCATTTTAAACTCCATAATTAAACCACTGCCATCTAGAGGCTAAAAGTACTTCAAAAGGAACATATTGTTTTTATGATCAACTATTTTTAAATGTATGATATTTGGACCAGAAGAACACATTCCTTACAGAGGTAAAGATAGCTCTGGGGAACTGACTAGTGAACCTTCAGATAAAATGACATTTTAATCTTCCTTTACATACCACATCTCCTGCCTAGCTTCATAAGCGTGTCAGCTCACTTTATCACTTGCTGTATTACATTAAGAAAAATGTTTTTATTTTCTCACCTTTCCTTCTAAAAGTGGCATACGGCTGATGTATCCAGAGGAATAGCCTTTACTTGGAAATATTTCCTCTTGGAATTTAAATTATTTTAGATCATTTATGAACATATAATCTAGATAATTTATAAATTTTATAAATTTAAAATTTAAATTATACATCCATAATTTTCATAACATAAATTACTGTTTATATGCCCATAGCAGTCCCTTTAATATGCTTCAGGCCCTTTGAAATTATATGCATATTTTATATGTATATGTATATGTGCTTTGCTTTTAACAGTTTCTCAAAAGAATTTGTAAACCAAAAAAAGTTAAGAATCACTGAGTTATTCCCAAGTGGCCAATATATTATTTATCTATAAGTAGCATCTCTGAAAACCAAACAGAACCCTCTATGACTCTTAAAGGGCTTGAATAACCACATAGCTTCCCATTTCTACACTACTACACCTATATGCAATCTGAATGGGTTTACCAAATACTCTTTTTTTTCTACTTTCTTTCAATGGCTCATTTTTCACATTAAGCCAATCTAAAAATTATGTACCCTACAAAATGTTCAGTCAAACCACAAAGAAAACTGGGCACATGTGTACACTAGAAGGGCTGCTATTTGATCTCTTGGTCAGTGATGAAGAGGGCAGTAAGATCTGGAATTGTAAAAGAGCTTCTCTCACTTAAAACTGTATCAATAGTTCAGTACAAGGAAATTACTAAAACTCTAGTATTACTCTAATATACTCATAAAGATTCAAAAAGTAAATCTTCCTTCTGCCTTGATGTGTTGAAGAGTTGCCATGGCTCGGCATCTACCCGAATGCTTTTCCGTGCAAACCATTTTAAACAGCTATGCTGCTCCTCTGTATGCACCTTAGAGCAGGGCTGTTTGTCTTTCATCCTTCCACATCTAGTGCCAAACACAGTGCCTGCTTCCATAGGCTATTCAAATAGTTTTGCATTAATTAATATTGTATGACCCGATTAAATCCTGTAATTTAAACTTTTGAAAGCTATCCCAATTTGGACAGGTCCAAGATGCTCCAAAATGACAGAGGGTCATAAATAAAAGAAGCATCTTAGGGACATATGTCAAATTCTTCCATAGAACTATCACTTACAGTAACATTCCTTGAATTGTTTCATACTAAGTCAACACTAACAAACATATGAGTAACTGGGCAGAGAACATAAACTTGCTTAAAACACAGAGACAGGAAGAGATCCCAGTATCAATCTAAAGCTTCTTAATTAAAATGAATGTGAAAACGGTCACCAATGTAAAGATCTATAGACAGATAACAGATTTATATATATATATATATATGAGTAGAAATATAGTTGAAGTTCTTTTCATGTTCAAGCCAAAATTAAATTTTAAATAAGAAAGATGCATATAAGATTGTGCAAGGAGAAGGAATTGCTAAGAGTCATCCAGTTCAAACTCTAATCTAGCCATTTATCATTTAAACAAGTTTCTTGGCTTGTTTTGAAAGGCCTCTAGGATTATATAATGCATTATTAGGTATAAAGCTTTCCAAAATTATTCTTTGTTCACTTATACGAACAGAAAAGAAAACTGAATGAGAAAAGAGGGCTCTCAAATCAGGCAGTGTGCACTGATAATAGCACCTGGGACTCTCAGACAAGAGTCCCTGGTACTGGTTTCTCTATCATTTATATTCTGAAATCCTCTAAACATGGCAGGAGTTGCACACGCTCCCAAATGAACATCTCAACATAGTTCCAATAGATCTCTGGTAACAACCATACAGAACACAACTTCACTGAATGGAAGGCTCAGTCCAGCTCTGATGAACATGTAGATGTTCCTTGATTCATAGTTACTACCCTGCACTAGCATAAAAACTAGCTATTTAGGTGAGGGGGACATCTTCATTTTTCAGTCTGATACCTACTATCAGTTCCAAAAGCACAGGTCCCTCATGCTCCGATCTGGAAGTTAAAAGGCAGATACTTTACACACCTCCTGGAGAAGCCCAGGGGCTATCGGGAAGAATGAATCTCCTGTTGCCTCCACTCCTGCTTTGAGATAGAATCTTCTGTTGTATTTATTGGGCACTTTACAGAGAGGAAATACTGGCTCATCAATGGCAAAGAACAGTGGCAGAAAAGAGGTGGGGTGTAAGCAGGGCTTCAAGGATACCTGGGAGTGAAGGCAGAGATTGGGCAGAGGGCTGGGATGAAGAAGAGCACAAGCTCTTCAGACTGGGCAGAATGGACACACCCTCCAGTGGGCAATTTCAGGATAAGGAATACAGTTTATCAAATAAATAAGTGAATGAATGAATGGACTAACAAAGGAACCAATGAATAGTAAGTGAATGAGTAAAGAGGTTGATGAATGGTAGGCTGGAATTAAGATGCAGATAGCCCTAAATGCCAAGCAATGAGTTCAAATCCATTCTAAAAAGCAGCATAAGACGGGCATCCTTAGAACTGTGCAGTGCACAGCCTGGCCATCTGTACACACAGACATGCTTAAAAGCAGTGCAAGTTTTTGTCATTATGAAATGAGCGACTGAGGAAGCAGCAGGTAAAATGTAAGAAAAGAAGCCTTACATTGGGAATGAGAACTACAACCTAAGTCACCATTTTGACTACACAAGACCGAATGTGACATACACATGATAACTAGATTTCTGGAATTAATGATCATTTTTAAAATGGAGATTACAATTTATATACCAAAATGGTCAAGCTTTGATATTGTATGATTCAGTGGGCTTTTGTATATTTACGAAGTCATCCAACCATCACCCTATCTAACCCCAGAACTTTTCATCACCCCAAAAGAAACCCTGTATCCACTAGCAGTCACTCCCCATTTTCCCTCCTTCCAGGCTATGGAATTGATATGCTTTAATCTTAATACAGATTTCTCTTTTTTTGTATCTCCTCAAAGTGCACATATGGAGAGATTTTGCACACTAGCAGAGTCACAGTAAAAGATAAATGATTATTTATTTTAAAATTCCTGCCAAACTCAGGAAGTATCAAAGAAGACAATTTTTTTTCTATCTGCCTGATGTGGCATTTTTACTTTCACTTGGTTTGTAGCAATTTTCAAGGTTCATGACATTTTCTGACGTATCACTTGGTTTCCCAATTGTAAAAGCTTAAGATTTTTTCTCCCCTTTGGACATCATAACCTAAATATAGAGGCCAGATCAAAAGATGGTTCGAGTGGATGGTGCAAACTAATCACCCACTTCAGCAACCACAACCTTAGATCGTAATTGATTTTTCCTTCAAGCCACAAAGTGAAACGGAGGTTCCGTCTCAGAATGTACAGGTATTTCTGCAAATCCATAGATGGAATTAGTGGGTTATAAGTTTATTTGATTTTTTCCCCCCATTTTTAAGGTCAACTAAGAATGCATCTCCATTAAATTTTGTATTTAATTCTACTACTGGGTTTTGGGGTTATTCTTTGGTATTGGGCAGCCCATGTTAAACTAAAGCTATCTCCAAATTTCTCTCAAAGATCATTATTACCCTAAATTTTAGAAGAAATCTCATTCAGCTTTACACATATGCCTCCCCATCCCTACAAACATACATGTTCTTTTTCTCTCCATATTCTCTTAAAAATGCACAATACCTTTACTTTAAAGGGAGATTTCTCAAGTTAATGAAATCAGGCTGAACAAAAATGATATGTAAGTCTAACTTATTTTCCCCATTCTATGACTATGGCCCAAAAGGCTAAATTCACAAAGCAGACCGATGTTGTGGACACTGTTCTCATCAACCCATCCCCACTTTGCCCCCAAAAGCTGTCCCAGGTGAGGCAGCTTCCACAGGCACAGCGGCCACCAAGCCCCCACCTGGGCCATTCAGGGGATGAGGTTTTATCTTGTCCCTTCACAATGACTAAGTACCCGGAGGGGGTCTCCCATCAGTAATTCATGAGCAGCAAAAGCAACACAGTCTAATCAGGGAGGAGTAAGGGCAAAACTTACAGCAGGTTCAGGAAGACGGATTGGGGGTTATAGCAATACCTGACTTAACTTCTAGGGAAAATTAATTTTTCATAGACCAAAGACCTAAAATTAACCTTTTTAAGCTTATGTTGATGAAGGATCTTTCCCAAGGGAATAAGAAATGTTTAAAAAACTCTTTTGATGAAAGCAGGAGGCTAAAATGAATATTTCAATACCTAGGAGATTTGCTCAGATCACACAGAACACCAGAAATAGAACTTACTTCACTTCACACTTAGCTAAAACATTCTTAGATTATTTTTGCATCTTTAGCGATTATTTTCAAAAATGTTCTATAGGTGCTTTAAAACACTCTCTCATTTTTCAAATGCCAACTCCCTACACTCAAGGAAAGGAACTGGGAGTACTCTGTACCTTATTTCTCCTTTTCTAGTAATTCCCTTGTCAACGAATAGTAAAACAACCAAGCTGTATCCCATAGCATTAGAATCACTGAATTTGAGATGTATTTTTTTAAGCAAAAATTATGAATTCTGATTTTTTAAGCAAAAATAATGAACAATGATTACCCATCTTTAAATTCAAAATCGTTGTTATGTGCCAGGTTCCATAGAAAATCTGAAATGGTTAACAATGGTGGATTATAGAAGAGCTCAAGGACAGGGTTTGGTTTCCCAACTTTGTTGAATCTGGTGTTCAAAAGATGTTGAATTTCTGCATACCCTGAGGAGAGCAGCAGACGAGAATCTTGCTGGTAAGTAAAGAGGGGCTGATCTAGGCTTTTTTATGGACCATCCTCACAAAGACATGGGAGAAGCACCTGTACTCATCATTCAGGGAAGTACCTCTCCCTTTCGGTATGCTCTGATAGCTTTTTCATTATTTATTGGTTGATAAGAAGACATATAAGACATGAGAATGGATAAATCATTCTTTAATTATGTAAGAACAGTGCCTAAAGCCAAGATCTCTTTTAAAGAGGAAGAACGAAGTGAAGAACGCACATACATCCCAAAGGGGAAGACGGCCAATGAGGCAGGCATCGGTCCCTCCTGAAGTGCTTGGTGAAACAGGGACGAAGGGTGCCCTGGAGACCAGGGGCCTTGGTTTCAAATCCTCCACCACTGCTTTTGATATATGTCATCTTGGGCAAGAAACTTTTCTCCAAGCCCCAGTTTCCTCATATGGAAAATATTAATGCTACTCATCTCATGTAATTCTGTGAGACTAAGAACAGAACCCATGAAAAGGACATAACATTTCCTAGCAAACAACATGGCTGAATCAATGTTAGCTGTTTTTTTCCCATATTCTTTCACTGGTATTGTTCCCAGTTGTTGTTATCATACCAGTATGAATAATTGTAGCAGCTACTGCAACTGTGCCCCAGAGGGCGGAGCAATGCTCACCATGATGCCGCCACCTGCTCCACGGTGGATTATATTCCTGGTAACTAAAGCATAGTTTTTAAGCACCGTTTTTTTTTTTTATTCCAACCACTTGGAAGAAAATGCTTCCTAAGTACCTATCATGGTGCCCAGCTTAACAGGGTGGAGAGGACCTTTCTTGGTGAGTCAGGACCACCTTCAAGGTCAATAGTGACTGTCTCATGTAACTTGTGACAGGGCAGAAGGGCTGCCAGGAGCTACCCATGTGGGGATGCTTCCGGTGGGCTATCCATTCAACTGCTAGGCTGTTCTTGAAGCTAGTGACTCTGGGGAAAATGAAATCTTGGAAAGGTTTGGAGGAAACAAGATCTCCCAGGGTCACATGTAGCTAATACATGGGAAGCAGTGACTTGAACCTCAAAGGGTCTGGGCTGGGAGCCAGTGCTCCACACAGGACTCTACACCGTTCTCAGTTGTCACAGGCCACAGCTACAAACAAGCCTAACACTATAAGGAAGATAATTATTTCTCCAGTCTTGTCTAGTTTGTACTGCTAGTCAAATTTGAACTTCTTAAACATATGTTTACAGGAGAGGCCTCCTGGAGGCTTGCTGCAGGTTAGAGAGAAGGTGCTCAGGTGGGTCATGTCTGTAATCACTTGTTGTCATTTTACTGCCCTAAATTCTCTTTCATAGTTGTGGCAGCTAATGACAGCAACAACGGCTTATGTTTCTTAAACATGTAGCATGTTCTAGAAACTGCAGTAAGTCCTAAACAAGCACAGTTCTCCTGAATGTACTCAGAATTTATAACGTGAATGATCAGCATGCAACGTAAAGGCATGTTTTTCAATTTTTCATTTAAATTTATTAATTGACCCAGAATTCACAAACCAAAGTAAAAAAACTCAAAATACACATTTATCTTCTGGATTCAAAAGCCAAGAATACAGTATTAGTTTCTGCTTAAATCCTGTTTACTGAGTGCAGCATTCAGTGGAGGCATAGTTTAGACAGAAGTAATGAGGAGTTACTTGGAACAATGTTAAGTTTCTTATAAAGAAGAAAAGTTATGCTTATGTCCATTCCTTCCATTTTTCAGAGTTTTTCTTCTTCCTTCTTCTCTCATTTAAGAATCCACCTTTATGCCAAGATATGGAAGCAACCTAATGTCCGTTGATAGATGAATGGACAAGGAAGATGTGGTACTTCTACACAATGGAATATTACTCAGCCATAGAGAAGAATGAATTCTTCCATTTGTGACAACATGGATGAACCTTGTGGGCATTATGCTAAGTGAATAAGTCAGAGAAAGACAAATACCATATGATTGCACACATGTGGAGTCTAAAAAAAAACAAAGAAAACAGAAACAGACTCATAAACACAAAGAGCCAACTAGTGGTTGCCATGGGGGGGATGGATGAAATAGATGAAGGAGATAAAGATGGACAAACTTCCAATTATAAAATAAATAAGTCAGGGGGATAAAAATCACAGCACAGGAAATTAAAATATATAATTCATCCACCTTTAAGCAAAAAAGGGATGCTTGGGTGCAGGTAGTTGCAAATAACCAGACATCACCACCTTTTAAGTGTAACCACATCCTTTTTCTTCTATCCTTACCACAAGAAGGATGAATTGCTCTTTCTCAACACTAAAACCAAACTTACTCAACCTTATGTCACGCCCTCACGCATAGGCTTTAGTGAGCGATCACAAAACCCGCTCTCAGTAGTGAGTCTTTGTAAGGATTTGCTCTTTCTGAACATCTACAAGTGCAAACCGGCCAGAGCATCATGAAGGATGTTGAAAGACCAAATGAGAGGGGCTTAGTGATCTTAGCTCTCATCTTTGGTAGCTTTTCTTCATGGAGATAAACACAAGGACAGGAAGTTCTGTGCAAGTTACACTGACTGTGCCAGTAGCTTCGCTTAATCAGACCAGACCCACAAGGAATCATATGATGGGCAATAACTGCCACCACAAAGTAAAACAAAATATTGCTAATGTGTGTTAACTGGCAAAAAAGTAAGCCTGGGTTACAGTACACTTTTTAAAGGAAACATACACACCCACCCACACACCCTCTTCAAACTCACAGTGCAGAGAGACTTGGGATCTGCTTAACGCGTAGGGACTATTTGTAAGTCACATATTACTGCATGAAATGCATCCCCACAAAGGCTTAAAATAAGTGGATTTCTTAGAATGTTTGAACAGTCTCCTTGCAGTCTTGGTTCATAATGGCATTCCAAGTAAGATCCCTTTATAATACATTCTGAAAGAAAAAAATGTCAAAGCAGCCCTATGTGAATGATCACAAATGTCACATTAGTAAATTCTCAAGATGTTGCTTGGTTATGATTGGGACCCTATGACACCTTCCACAGCTACCACCTGTCTCAGAGTTGTCCTGGATCCCGATCTGGTAACAAAGACAACATCACTTATCTGCATGTCTGGAGGAACACCCAACTACTCAACCCCACAGGAGGGCACTGGATCAAGATACTGAAATCTTAATTTAATGCAGAAAAAGTTACTTTCCCAAGGCTTTTACTCTTTCCAGCCAGAGATTTCTTCCTCACAGAGTAGTGGCACCATTAACACACTGCTTCTAGAAGCTGCTGTAAAGATTTTTAACTTTAGCTGGAAGAAAAGCTGGGGATTTTCTTAGAAGCTAATGCACTGCAGTCTGCAAGGCTCTCCTTGCCTGGACGGACAGCCTCCCTGCAGAGCTGACAAGTGGTGACGGACACACCAGCAGGCGTATTATTGAGGATTTAGAGGCTGCTATGCCTGAACGTGGCACTCTTCTGGGTGCTGTGGGCACAGGGTTCCCCTTCAGATGCAGCAGAACTCTGAGAGAACCAGCCTTACAATTCTAACCTAGCCCCTTCGCAATGCAATTTCTTCTCTGAGCAACACAGAAGAAGCAGTGCGATTTTGGTATTTGAAGCTCATTTGTATGTTTGCAAGACTGTCAGTTTGATTGACCCATTATTATTAAACTACAGTTTTTAATGAAACTCCATTTCACCATAACGTCTAAAATACTGTTGCTGAAATTGATTAATTACACCCTAGAAGAAAGTAATAACAGACCTCCCTATTTCAAATACATAATGGGAAGCTGCTGTTTTATTCTTCTAATTATATAAGAATGGACAGAGTAATATACCTTCCCTAACAGCAAACTTGAAGAATCTGCTTTTATCGTTTTCTTTCTTTTCCCTCATCAGCTGTTCTTAATGCAGAGCATATAATAACTTGATTAGCTGACACTGGCTGACAATCTATCCCCTGCTTTTTAATTGGAACCATTTCACAGAATGATCTATAAAGGCAGATTTTGCATAACTAATAACCTTCATAAATAAGACCTTTGGAAATGTCACAGAAAGATATGAAAAAATCAGACATAGGCACTATGTTCCCACTTCACTTGAAGACTGGGGACATAGAGCTTCCCTTGCAGTGTACGTGCATAGCTAATCCTGGAAACATGAAGCAGGTGCCCGGGTAGCACAGAACTGCCAAAAAGTCAGTGGCCTCCACCTCACATAGGCCTCACTTAATGGTGTGGAGGGACTCAGAGGTGAGGCTCCATGAGGGCCATGGGGAGCATTTCAGCTGACTGAGTCTGTCGCTGTCAAACCTGATTAAAGGGGGAGTAACTACTTAAAAAAAAAAAAAAAAGATGGCAAATGTGATTTTCGCCAAATATCATTTCATGGCCTTAAGATAAAATGTAGAATTAGTCTTCCGGGAAGATGGCGGTGTGAGCGGGGCGGCAGAAATCTCCTCCCAACACTATATTTATCTACGAAAACACAGCAAATACATCTATTCCTGGAGGAGAGATGGGAATACGCAGGAGGGCGCACAGCGTGCGGCTACACCCGGGAGAACTTGGCACCCCAAGAGGCGGGTAGGATGCGGAGCCGCGGCCCGGCGGGACCTGAGCCCTCCCCCACCCCAGCGCGCCGGCGGGGGGAGGGGATTCGGAGCCGGGAGGGAGTGGAAGTGCACCCCGCGGAGTAGCTGGCCCCGGTGATCTGCGTGGGGAGCGCTGACCCGCATTGCATGGTGCAGCGGAGACTGGAGAGACAGAGGGGCAGGATCTGAGCAGGGAACGTGCCGGGGTGCTTACGGCCGGCTCCCGGGAAGGAAAGAAAAAAAAAGCGCGTGCTTTCTTCAGCGGTCTTAAAGAGACAGGAGCCCAGCAGGGGAGCCGGATCGCCCCAGCACACTCAGCCCAGCAGGCTGGGAGTCCTGGGGAGTTTCAGACGCCTTAGCTGGCGACTGAGGAAGCGTAGCCATACTTACACTTCTCACTGAGATCAACAGTCCGCACCCCTGCCAGAGCGATAAAGGGCCCTGCAGAGCAGCGCAGCCAGCTGTGGAATAGTGGGGCAATAGCGCCACCTACAGCATTCCCACAGAATCTACGTCCGGTGGGCATTTTTTTTGTTTTTTTGTTTGTTTTTTCTTTTCTTTCCTTTTTTCTTTTTTCTTTCGTTCTTCTTTTTTTCTTTTTTTTTCTCTTTTTTTTCTTCTCTTTTTAAAGTCCTAAAGAGCCCAGCTGACATACATGGCAACTATCAGTGACCAATTCTATAGCCATGAAAAGACAGAGGAATATGGTTCAGACCAAAATCAACCAGACAACCCCAGAGAGGGAGTCTGAAGGGATGGAAATGCACAGTCTTCCTGAAAAAGAATTCAGAATAAAAGTCATAACCATGCTGATGGACCTACAGAGAAATGTGCAAGAGCTGAGGGAGGAAGTGAGGGAACTGAGGAAAGACAATGCAGAAATCAGACAAGCGATCGACGGGCTTAACAGCAGAATGGATGAGATGCAAGAGACTGTTAATGGAATAGAAAATAGAGAACAGGAGTACAGAGCAGCTGAGGCAGAGAGAGATAAAAGGATTTCTAGGAATGAAAGAATATTAAGAGAACTGTGTGACTAATCCAAACGGAACAATATTCGCATTATAGGAGTACCAGAGGAAAAAGAGAGAGAAAAAGGAATAGAAAGTGTCTTTGAAGAAATAATTGCTGAAAACTTTCCCTCGCTGCGGAAGGAAGTAGTCTCGCAGTCCACTGAAGCTCATAGATCTCCCAACACAAGGGACCCAATGAAGACAACACCAAGACACACAATAATTAAGATGGCAAAGATCAAAGATAAAGACAGGGTATTAAAGGCAGCTAGAGAGAGAAAAGAGATCACCTGCAAAGGAAAACCCATCAGACTATCATCAGACTTCTCAACAGAAAACTTACAGGACAGAAGAGAATGGCATGATATTTTTAACGTTATGAAACAGAAGGGCCTCAAACCAAGAATATTGTATCCAGCACAATTATCATTTAAATATGATGGAGGGATTAAACAATTTCCAGACAAATGAAAGTTGAGAGAGTTTGCCTCTCATAAACTACCACTACAGGGTATCTTAAATGGACTGCTCTAGATGGAAGCACACCTAAGGCTAAAAAGATGTCACCAGAGAAAAAAAAATCATAGCAAAGAAAGCAGACCATCCAAATACTAACTAAAGGCAAAGAATAAAACACCTATTATAGAAAGAATGGAGGAGGAGGAATAAGAAGGGAGAGAAAGAAAGAAACATCAGACTGTGTTTACAATAACTTAACAAGAAAGTTAAGTTAGATTGTTAGACAGTAAAGAAGCAACCCTTGAACCCTTGGTAACCACGAATCTAAAGCCAGCAATGGCAATAAGTACATACCTATCAATAATCACCCTAAATGTAAATGGACTGAATGCACCAATCAAAAGACACAGAGTAACAGAATGGATGAAAAAGCAAGACCCATCTATATGCTGCCTACAAGAAACTCACCTCAATCCCAAAGATATACACAGACTAAAAGTGAAGGGATGGAAAAAGATATTTCATGCAAACAACAAAGAGAAAAAAGCAGGTGTTGCAGTACTTGTATCAGACAAAATAGACTTCAAAACGAAGAAAGTAGCAAAAGATAAAGAAGGACATTACATAATGATAAAGGGGTCAGTCCAACAAGAAGATATAACCATTATAAATATATATGCACCCAACACAGGAGCGCCAGCATATGTGAGACAAATACTAACAGAATTAAAGGAGAAATAGACAGCAATGCATTCATCTTAGGAGACTTCAACACACCACTCACTCCAGAGGACAGATCAACCAGACAGAAAATAAGTAAAGACACAGAGGCACTGAACAACACACTAGAACAGATGGACCTAACAGACATCTACAGAACTCTACACCCAAAAGCAACAGGATACACATTCTTCTCAAGTGCACATGGAACATTTTCCAGAATAGACCACATACTAGGCCACAAAAAGAACCTCAGGAAATTCAAAAATATTGAAATCCTACCAACCAACTTCTCAGATCACCAAGGTATAAAACTAGAAATAAATTTTAGAAAGAAATCAAAAAGGCTCATAAATACATGGAGACTTAACAACACTCTCCTAATTAATCAATGGGTTAACGACCAAATCAAAACAGAAATCAAAGAATATATGGAGACTAATGACAACAACAACACAAAGCCACAACTTCTGTGGGACGCAGCAAAGGCAGTTCTAAGAGGAAAGTATATTGCAATCCAGGCCTATTTAAAGAAGGAAGAACATTCCCAAAGGAATAGTCTAAAGACACAATTACTGAAATCGGAAAAAGAAGAACAAATGAGGCCCAAAGTCACCAGAAGGAGGGACATAACAAAGATTAGAGAAGAAATAAATAAAATTGAGAAGAATAAAACAATAGAAAAAAATCAATAAAACCAAGAGCTGGTTCTTTGAAAAAATAAACAAAATAGATAAACCCCTAGCCAGACTCATTAAGAGAAAAAGAGAATCTACACACATAAACACAATCAGAAATGAGAAAGGAAAAATCACGACGGACCCCACAGAAATACAAAGAATTACAAGAGAATATTATGAGAATCTATATGCTAACAAGCTGGAAAACATAGAAGAAATGGACAACTTCTTAGAAAAATACAACCTTCCAAGACTGACCAAGCAAGAAACAGAAAAACTAAACAGACCAATCACCAGTGACGAAATCGAATTGGTAATCAAAAAACTACCCAAGAACAAAACCCCTGGGCCTGATGGATTCACCTCTGAATTCTACCAGACATATAGAGAAGAAATAACACTGATTCTCCTTAAAGTTTTCCAAAAAATAGAAGAGGAGGGAATACTTCCAAACTCATTCTATGAAGCCAGCATCACTCTAATACCAAAACCGGGCAAAGACCTCACCAAAAAAGAAAATTACAGACCAATATCCCTGATGAACGTAGATGCAAAAATACTCAACAAAATATTAGCAAACCGAAATCAAAAATACATCAAGAGGATCATACACCATGATCAAGTGGGATTCATCCCAGGGATGCAAGGATGGTACAACATTCGAAAACCCATCAACATCATCCACCACATCAACAAAAAGAAGAACAAAAACCACATCATCATCTCCATAGATGCTGAAAAAGCATTTGACAAAATTCAGCATCCATTCCTTACTAAAACTCTCAACAAAATGGGTATAGACGGCAAGTACCTCAACATCATAAAGGCTATATATGACAAACCCACAGCTATCATCATACTTAACGGCGAGACGCTGAAAGCTTTTCATCTAAGATCGGGAACAAGACAGGGATGCCCACTCTCTCCACTGTTATTCAACATAGTACTGGAGGTCCTAGCCACAGCAATCAGACAAAACAAAGACATACAAGGCATCCAGATTGGTAAAGAAGAAGTCAAATTGTCACTATTTGCAGATGACATGATACTGTACATAAAAAACCCTAAAGACTCCATTCCAAAACTACTAGAACTAATATCTGAATTCAGCAAAGTTGCTGGATATAAAATTAACACACAGAAATCAGTTGCTTTCCTATACACTAATGATGAACTAACAGAAAGAGAAATCAGAAAAACAATTCCATTCACAATTACATCAAAAAGAATAAAATACCTAGGAATAAACCTAACGAAGGAAGTGAAAGACCTGTACTCTGAAAACTACAAGACACTCCTAAGAGAAATTAAAGAGGACACTAACAAATGGAAATGCATCCCATGCTCTTGGTTAGGAAGAATAAATATTGTCAAAATGGCTCTACTACCTAAAGCAATCTACAGATTCAATGCAATCCCTATCAAACTACCAACAGCTTTCTTCAATGAACTGGAACAAATAATTCTAAAATTCATATGGAACCACAAAAGACCCCGAATAGCCAAATCAATCCTGAGAAGGAGGAATAAAACAGGGGGAATTACACTCCCTGACTTCAAGCTCTACTACAAAGCCACAGTAATCAAGACAATTTGGTATTGGCACAAAAACAGACCCACAGACCAGTGGAACACAATAGAAAATCCAAACATTAACCCAAACATATACAGTCAATTAATATTTGATAAAGGAGCCTTGGATATACAATGGGGAGATGACAGCCTCTTCAGCAGCTGGTGTTGGAAAAACTGGACAGCTACATGTAAGAGAATGAAACTGGACTACTGTCTAGCCCCATACACAAAGGTAAACTCAAGGTGGATCAAAGACCTGAATGTAAGTCATGAAACCATAAAACTCTTAGAAAAAAACATAGGCAAAAATCTCTTGTACATAAACATGAGCAACTTCTTCATGAACATATCTCCCCGGGCAAGGGAAACAAAAGCAAAAATGAACAAGTGGGACTATATCAAGCTGCAAAGCTTCTGTACAGCAAAGGACACCATCAGTAGAACAAAAAGACATCCTACAGTATGGGAGAATATATTCATAAAAAACGTATCTGATAAAGGGTTGACATCCAAAATATATAAAGAACTCATGCACCTTAACAAACAGAAAGCAAATAATCCAATTAAGAAATGGGCAGAGGACATGAATAGACACTTCTCCAAAGAAGAAATTCAGATGGCCAACAGGCACATGAAAAGATGCTCCACATCGCTAATCATCAGAGAAATGCAGATTAAAACCACAATGAGATATCACCTCACACCAGTGAGGATGGCCAACATCCAAAACACAAACAACAACAAATGTTGGCGAGGATGTGGGAGAAAAGGGAACCCTCCTACACTGCTGGTGGGACTGCAAATTAGTTCAACCATTGTGGAAAGCAGTATGGAGGTTCCTCAAAAAACTCAAAATAGAAATACCATTTGACCCAGGAATTCCACTCCTAGGAATTTACCCTAAGAATGCAGCAGCCCAATTTGAAAAGGACAGATGCACCCCTATGTTTATTGCAGCACTATTTACAATAGCCAAGAAATGGAAGCAACCTAAGTGTCCATCAGTAGATGAATGGATAAAGAAGATGTGGTACATATACACAATGGAATATTATTCAGCCATAAGAAGAAAACAAATCCTACCATTTGCAACAACATGGATGGAGCTAGAGGGTATTATGCTCAGTGAAATAAGCCAAGCCGAAAAAGACAAGTGTCAAATGATTTCACTCATATGTGGAGTATAAGAACAAAGAAAAAAATACTGAAGGACCAAAACAGCAGCAGGCTCACAGAACCCAAGAACGGACTAATAGTTACCAAAGGGAAAGGGACTGGGGAAAATAGGCGGGAAGGGAGGGATAAGAGGGAAAAAGGGGCATTACGATTAGCAGATGTAATGTTGGGGGGGCACGGGGAGGGCAGTACAACTCAGAGAAGACAAGTAGTGATTCTATAGCATCTCACTACGCTGATGGACAGTGACTGTAATGGGGTTGGTGGGGGGGACCTGATGAAGGGGTAGTTTAATAACCGTAATATTGCACATGTAATTGTAGATTAATGATAATAAAATAAATTATATTAAAAAAAGAAAAAAGAAAAAAAGTGAATGTTTTGTGAACCCTATAGACATGCTTAGACAAAACACAGGAAGTTAGGGTGAGCATTTAATAATATAGATAACTGTCAGATCACTTTGTTGTATACTTGAAATCAATATAATATTGTATGTCAACTATACTTCAATAAAAAAAAGTGAAGAAAAAGATCGGAAGGATATGAAATTGTGTCAACAATGGTTATTTTATGGAGATGAAGAATGATGACTACTTTTCATTTTTTCCAAAATGCCTACAATGAATATTATTTACTTTTGTAATCAGAAAAAAAAACAATACACACTTACAATGGGAAAACTTGATCCACAAATTGTATATATGGCCCTTGAGAACAAACATCACACCTTTGGACTCATTTCACTGTCTTTGCTTTTCCGCTTGGATTCCCTAAGCCCTGCTCATCCCCACTCCGGTGGCACAGGTGACAACCAGAATCTAGTGAAGTGCAGGCCTTCGAAACTTCTGCTTACAGAACTGAATTAAAGGCAGCTAAAAATCACATTCTTATGAATGTTGTTCTAATTACTAATAATATTTGGCTGAGAGCTGAAGGATGAAGAATAGTGATCCCGAAGCCAACGCTGACACTCAGCTACCCTGGGGGTTCTTCTGAGTCGCTTTGGCATTGTCCAAAAGATCTGTGGTTGTTTTGTAAACAAGGGGACTGAGCAATGACATTTACAAATTCTGTAGAAAGATCCCTCTGTTTTCAGTATCCCAAACAGAAATACGCAGTGCCTCTAAATTTCATCTGACAGAAACCTTATGCCTGAATCAGCTGTGTCCAAAAGAAAGATAAGCAAGCCTAAAGGAAGACTGCCACAGACATTTGACTCCATCAAAGACTATCCCAAGGGAGGAAAAATCAGGGAAAGGCAAACACCAGGTTTGACTAGATATCTGAGGACCTGGCAAAGACAGCCTACTGCAAACTTAATTGCTCTCAGAGCAAGCAGGGAAGTGAAAACTATACCATGACCATCTGTTGTTTCTGAATGACTAGGGCCGGGTCAAGTAAGATGAGCCACATAGAATATCAGCCTTATAGCATTGCCTTAGTATAGATCTCACACATTCAAAATATTAGCAAAGGGACTACGGTGCACTTAAAAAAAAAAGAATGAATGCCTAGTTTGATTATTGATAACTGAAATGATTACTTATTATCATTTTATTTTTAAAAATACATATTTTTTAAAAACATTAACGTGTGAAAAGGAAGGTGGTGTGGCACACAGGCTGTCATGGGCTCTTACTATGTATAACATGGGTGTCATTTCATGATAATGGGATTCAAAACTTGGGATTTTATCTAGCCTTGGAACAATATAAAAAATTTTTAAATAGTTCCCATAGAGGCACTGGGAGCTATTAATTCAACTGAATCATTAATACACATAACCATTTTAAAGATATATAAGCATGAGCTAAAGGTAATCTGAACACTCATTCTGCCTGGAAAATAGAAACACATACATGTGGGGGTTAGTCTACAGAGTTTATTCTAAAGAAATGACAGCCTCTGATGGGTGAACATTTGCTTCTTTGGGTTATGTACTATTAAAGTCCTCAACATAATTTTCATTACAAATGAAATATTGGTTACCAAGCAAACATACACATCCATGCAACACTCTGTAGTAATACATGCAGTCCTTTATGCCAATTCAAAAAATAGGTAATGCAGACCTGGAATCATTTCCTAGACAGAGGACTACCAGCAATAACCCGTAATAGGCCGGGGTCCCCGGTGACACATTGAAAGCAGGATTCCTAGAGCCTGAATTTCAGCGGCCACCATGGCAAGAAATAAACACTTTGGCATAGAGCAGGAAGCCCTGCTGTTCAGAACTGGCTGTTTCTGGTTTCTCATCTCCATGAGCAGCAGCTGTCATAGCCACTCTGCAGGGACATCTTTAGAAAGTTCGTAAAAATCTTAATCGTGACCATCCCCTCCAGCTCTAAGTAGGATTCTTCTAGCTCACTTGTCATATTATTTGGGAGCACTCAGTTTCATGATCATCAGCACAGAATGAAGTGGAGAATACACTTATCTAATGAGCTGGCTGGAAGGAACAACCAGAGAGAGGAAGCATCGTGTACTGGAAAGACGACGGGGCCTCCTCATAAAACTGGACTCAAAGGACAGGCTGCTGCCACCTGGTACAGATAACTTCATCCTGAAGATGGGTGACTGCACAATCTATCAGTCATAAATCTGTGAATACACCCTAAGATTCTGGGTAGATGTACTTAAGATCCCTCTTTGAAAACTTTTTATGGAAATAAACGTGTAAATAGACATTTTCATTTCTCTGCATAAAACCCAATGGCAAAAATTCTTGTGTTGATTATTTTGGAGTCTATTCTAGCCTTTGATATGATATGTATACACACATATGCACATACACATGTACGCACAATGATAGTGAGATTAACTGAGGCAGTTAGATGGAATCTCTATCAGAAAGGCCCAGTTCTGATGCCCACTGGCCCACTAACTGGCTGTGTCACTTTGGGCCCACAAGACAAGGTTAAAAGACAAATTCTCTCCTGAGGATGTGAAGCATATGTACTCTTGCCAGAGAGATTCTCTGAGAAGGCTGGAAGAGGAAAGGAAGAAGCTGCTCCAGGTACATTTCAATGACCTGTTGCAAAAGGCTGTTGACTTCATCTTCTCTCATGAAATATTAGTTTCAATGTACATCCTCAGTTTTAAAAAATGTAATAAGCTGTCCTGTTACACAGCAGTGGAAATAAAAGTGCTGTGTAAAAAGAAAAGTGGTGCTGTTGATAAGAGGATCCAGGTGGCACCTCCTCCGGCAGGTGGGGAGGGCTGGTCTCTCTGCACCAGAGTCTCTGCACCAAGCACCCTTGCCAGGGGAATCTCCCGAAAGCATGGCTCTCAGACTTTGCACCCCCCATTCGTAAGACGCTCCTGGATCTCACTGCTTATCATACTAAGTACCAACCCTCACCTTTGTGTTCTACATCCCTATGTTAGGGCCTCACTCGTCATTCTACAGACACCTTCCTATAAGCTGCCCTCTGTACACCCAATGACCCAAAGGCTGGGACATTGGCCACACCCTCACCTGGCCCTTCTCCAGCCTCTACCTCTTCTCCGCTGCTTCTTCTCATCTCCACCTGCTGAAATTCCACACAGTCCTCTACACTCAGCTTGGATGCCATCTTCTTCATGAAATTCTCTATCAAAGGGGTTGTAGGAAAAAGGGAGGGAGGAAGATGAGAGCCAGAGAGTTTTGCCACCACTTGATGGCTTCAGCATTGCCCAGGCAGCCCACATACACACTGCAAAGGCAAGCAACCCAGGGGCTTGGGTCTGAAAACTGGCATTGTTGAGATTCTCTAACAGTGGCACAAGCAGCCTAATAAAGCAGTAAAAGTTCTTCCATGAGGTGTTGAAACAGAAGACTCATGACCACCTGTCTGGGCTGTCACAGAGGGAATTCCCACACTGGGTGGGAGGTTAGACTGAATGACCCCCTCTGTTCCCTTTCATGTTCCTAAACTGCAACCTGGCCACAGGTTCCAGACAGTAAGTTTCAAGTTAGAGGCAAATTTTGCTTAAGGTCCAGTTGTGGTTCCTTAATCTTACCTGCCTGTTTTAATTTTATGAAACATTTTATGAAAAGGTGGAGAAGAATAAAGAAAAAAGAAAAGACTTTAGAGTTGCCTCGCTGTGGCTGTGAATCCTTGCCATAGGCAAGCTGCATGACCTCTGTCTCAACTTCCTCATCAGTAAAGTGGGCTGAGAAAGGAACTATCACTGGCAGTTATTATAAGGAGTACATGAGCTAATAAAGATAAAGCAGTTAGTGTAGTCTTATGACACATCTCAAGCGTGCAATGAATTGATTGTTATTAACATTGTCACAATTATTAAAGTGCTTTCTAGTCCCAGGCACATGGGAAATGTTCAACAAAACATTCATTTTAGATTCACTTTAGAGTAAATATTTAAAGACATAATTACAAAAGCAGAATTTGGTAACAACCCTCACCTCCCATTCTTAACTACTCTAATCATTTTATGGATGAGAAAACTAAGACTCAAAGACATTCTATCAATTTCCCATGGTCACACAATGGAGAAGCTAAAACTAGAACCAAATCTCTAATCTCTAAACTCAATCTTCCTTCCACGAACCATGTGAATAAAAAAAATAAGTTGGAAGTGTGGTAGTGTGTCAACAGTTCATCTATTCACCCAGCTGAGGGATGTGTTTCTTTTTTTGTTTGTTTACAATTTATTTAACAATATTAATCATATTATGTCAGGTATAGCATGAATAATAAATCTAATTAACCCCCATATATGATTAAGCAAAATAAAGGGATGTGTTTCTTCCTCCACTGCTTACCATTTCTGAGCCTTTTATGTCCCTTATGAGAAAAAGAAAAGAAATTTACTCTACATGTAATGAAGGATCCCCTCTAGTTAAACATGGCAGACTGAAAACACACACAATGGATTAGTCAGGATGCAGTTTCTATTAATAGTGACTTAAACAGGGTAGAGGTATAATTCTCTCCCATATAACTGGGAGCATTAGAAGGCCAGCACTGATAGCCCCACCATGTTGGGTACCCATATTCCTTCTCCCTCACTGCTTACCCTTCCCAGAGTGTCCCCCTCTTCTGCAAGGTTCAGCACCATGGCCATCCTTTGGACAACAGGGTAGAGAAGAAGATCTGCTTCTTGACTTTAAGAGCTGAACTTGGAAGTTACACATATAAGATGTGAGAAACTGGCCAGAACTTAATGACACAGCCGTATCTAGCTGCAAGGGAAGCTAGGAAATATAGTCTTATTTTGGCTGTCTCGCTAAGTTTGGGGGGTTCCATTAATAAAGATTAAAAGCATTGAATAGCAGATGAAAATTAACTGTGTTATGTATGTTTATTTCCACACCCTCCCAAAACTCCACTAAAATAACAGTAAAGGAATTTAAAAACATACACCCTCAAGGACAAAAAAGAGAGAAATGACCACAGATGAAAGATATCAAATGTGATGGTAGAATAAAGGCATTTTCAGACATGCAAACACTTGACCTCCCATTCACCTTTCTCAGGAAGTTCCTGGAAAATGTTCCCCCATCCCCAAAACAAGGAATTCAGACAAGAAAGAGGGAGACAGGGGATCCAACACAAAAAAGAAGTAAAGGAAATTGTCAAGGGGATGGAAAAGGTAAGTTCTTAAAATAGCAATCCTGAAAGGCAACCAGCACAGCCTAGGGTAAGGAAAGAGAGATCCCAGAGGAACATCTAAGAGAAAAGAAGGAGGAGGACTGGGAAAGAAGGGAGGGAGGGAGGGAGAAGGAGGAGAAGCAACAAAGCAGCTGCTAGGTTACCTGCTTGGAGAAGAGTCCCAGAGATCTGTGATGAGTTTGAGGGATAATTATGTTCAGTCAGAAGTCTTACACAAGCACCACTTCCCTGCAACAAGCTGAAAGGATACATTACCAGTAATGGAGGGAAGAGGATGTCAGGCTCTTGGGTGTGGGGGTGGCCCCTTAAGTCTCCATGTCCTCACAGGTGTTCTCAGTTGAAGACATTCTGCTCTAAAGTAACATCCTCCAAGTTGTAAGAAGCCTAAACTGGGCACTTCCCACGTCTCTCCTGCCTCCAGCTTGGTCACACTGAAACTCCAACATCATTACTATACATGATTACAAAACTACCTTGCACAAGCCACAGGATCTAACACCCCAGTTGCAGGTACAATTTCATCATATTACACCACCAGCTCCATCTCGTCCAGAGTTATATTGAAAATGACTCCTTATTACCCAGGTGCAGGTATATTGCAACACTATTGTCACACTAACAATATTGTAACAACAGTAGGTACAATTATCTCCAACATTACATGGCCTGGGTGGTTGTCTTGCCTGAGGGTTTTGCCTGAGGCAAGTTCACTGTGGATTCAGTGAAACGGAGAAATGCTAATGGAACATCCTTGGGGTAAAAGGGCTCATACTCAGCTTTATTCTCACGGCAGTAGGTCAAGCACTAGAATCACATCTGTATCCAGCCGTCTGCAGGTCCGTAATCCTCCTCCATTTCTGCATTCACACAGAGCACTGAGAAGAGCCCTTTATGTAGTGACTCAGTCAATAATAGCTCATTGCCTATGGGTGTGGGAGCAGTAGCCTAGCAGCAGGCCAGTTATATCATCAAGTAGTTTAGGGTCGGGTGAGGATTCTGGCCACAGGAACTTCCATTTTCCCCACAGTGGTTCTGAAGTCCTGTAGGATCTGCCAAAAAGCACAAAGACAATTAAGCGAGAAAAAAAAGGCAATTATTACCTTCAGGAAAAACAAATGTTGGGCAAAACAGGAAATGTAGTTATAGTACACTACATGGCTTAGTGGTGAGCAATAACTGTATGATCACAATGATATAAACACTGAATACTAGTTTAACCAAAAATTGGGTTATAACTATATTAAGAGAATGAGAGGAGTGGAAGTAGGCAGGAGAGAAAGAGTGTAAGAGAACTAAAATTTCATTCCATAGCAAGAAATTAATAGGTATTGCCTAAAATTGATAAATCAAGAAACAACATACTATTCCTTTTTCCTTTTCTTTTGCTTTTCTTTTTCTTTCTTCCTTTCTCCTTTCCTTTTTTTTTATTTTGGTATCATTAATGTACAATCACTTGAACAACATTATGGTTACTAGACCCCCTATTATCAAGTCTCCCCCACATACCCGACTACAGTCACTGTCCATCAGTGCAGTAAGATGCTATAGAATCATTACTTGTCTTCTCTGTAAATACTGCCTTTCCGGTGACCCCCTCCCCCCACTACATTTTGTGTGCTAATTGTAATACCCCTTTTCCCCCCTTATCCCTCCCTTCCACCCATCCTCCCCAGTCCCTTTCCCTTTGGTAACTGTTAGTTCATTCCTGGGATCTGTGAATCTGCTGCTGTTTTGTTCCTTCAATTTTTGCTTTGTTCTTATACTCCACATATGAGTGAAATCATTTGATACTTGTCTCTCCGCCTGGCTTATTTCACTGAGCATAATACCCTCTAGCTCCATCCATGTTGCTGCAAATGGTAGGATTTGTTTTCTTCTTATGCCTGAATAATATTCCAGTGTGTATATGTACCACTTCTTCTTTATCCATTAATTTACTGTTGGACACTTAGGTTGCTTCCATTTCTTGGCTATTGTAAATAGTGCTGTGATAAACATAGGAGTGCATATGTATTTTTCAAACTGGGCTGCTGCATTCTTAGGGTAAATTCCTAGGAGTGGAATTCCTGGGTCAAATGGTATTTCTATATTGAGTTTTTTGAGGGACCTCCATACTGCTTTCCACAATGGTTAAACTAGTTTACATTCCCACCAGCAGTGTAGGAGGGTTCCCCTTTCTCCATATCCTCACCAACATTTGTTGTTGTTTGTCTTTTGGATGGTGGCCATCCTAACTGGTGTGAGGTGATATCTCATTGTGGTTTTAATTTGCGTTTCTCTGATGATTAGCAATGTGGAGCATCTTTTCATGTGCCTGTTGGCCATCTGAATTTTTCTTTGGAGAAGTGTCTGTTCAGCTCCTCTGCCCATTTTTTAATTGGCTTATTTGATTTTGTTTGTTGAGGTGCATGAGCTCTTTATATATTTTGGATGTCAACCCCTTATTGGATATGTCATTTATGAATATATTCTCCCATACTGTAGGATGTCTTGTTGTTCTACTGATGGTGTCCTTTGCTGTACAGAAGCTTTGTAGTTTGATATAGTCCCACTTGTTCATTTTTGCTTTTGTTTATCTTGCCTGGGGAGATATGTTCATGAAGAAGTTGCTCATGTTTATGTCCAAGAGATTTTTTGCCTATGTTTTTTTCTAAGAGTTTTATGTTTTCATGACTTACATTCAGGTCTTTGATCCATTTTGAGTTTACTTTTGTGTATGGGGTTAGACAGTAATCTAGTTTCATTCTCTTACATTTAGCTGTCCAGTTTTGCCAGCACCAGCTGCTAAAAAGGCTGTCATTTCCACATTGTATATCCATGGCTCCTTTATCATATATTAATTGACCATATATGCTTGGGTTTATATTTGGGCTCTCTATTCTGTTCCACTGGTCTATGGGTCTGTTCTTGTGTGAGTACCAAATTGTCTTGATTACTGTGACTTTGTAGTAGAGCTTGAAGTCAGGGAGCATAATTCCCCCTGCTTTATTCTTCCTTCTCAGGATAGCTTTGGCTCTTCGGGGTCTTCTGTCATTCCATATGAATTTTAGAACTATTTGCTCTAGTTCACTGAAGAATGCTGTAGGTATTTGATAGGGATTGCATTGAATGTGTAGATTGCTTTAGGCAGGATGGCCATTTTGACAACATTAATTTTTTCTAGCCAAGAGCATGGGATGAATTTCCATTTATTAATGTCCTCTTTAATTTCTCTTAATAGGGTCTTGTAGTTTTCAGGGTATAGGTCTTTCACGTCCTTGGTTAGGTTTATTCCTAGGTATTTTATTCTTTTTGATGCAATTGTGAATGGAATTGTTTTCCTGATTTCTCTTTCTGCTAGTTCTCCCTTCCTTTTTTTCTCTCTTTCTTTCTTTCTTTAATCTATGTAGATAAATATCAGAAGAAATAGCTAAGAATTTAAAGTGGTTGCCTCTAGGGAGCAGCAGTGAGACAGGGAGAGAAAGAACAGGAGAAGGCTATACTTTACTAAAACTTTTAAGATTATTTGATATTTTAATCATCAGCATTAAAGCAAGGAGGAGGTGGTAGAAACAAATCAGTATACCATAAGCTGGGGCGAATCCTCTAAAACAAGGATTGGCAAACCATGACCCTAGGGAAAACAGGTCTACCATCTGTTTTTGTACAGCCCGTAAGAGAAGATTTTTTTTTCATTTTTTAGTATTTGAACAAATATGAAATGAATAAGAATCCTTTGTGACACATAAAAAATTGTATAAAATCCAAACTTTATTTTTTAAACTTAATATATTAAAAGTCTCATTACAGATCAGCATTGATAGATGAATATTTGCTATTAGTTTTGATGATAGTGGACACTAAATTTGATCCCCAATAAGAGAAATGTTATCACCCCTAAAATAGAATTCCATCTTCTCATTAGTAGACCTGTATTGGACAGAAAAAAAAATTGTATTCTATTATTGTTATATTCAGAATTCTATTTTAAAAGTTGTGGAAATTTGTTTGCTTTCTTATTACATAAGTACCTATGTACTATACTCCATTTCGCCCCTTGGCCCACAAGCCTAAAATATTTACTATCTGGCCCATTACAGAAAAAGGTTTTCAATCTTTACTAATCAAAGCAAGAAATGAGGTTTTCTCAGTGCACATGACAGAGGTGAGAATTCAGCTGATGAGAATGAGAGCTTGAGGCAAGATGGGCAGAACAAGTTGGCATTAGCCATCTTTTGTGGTAGGAATCCTTTTGAGAACCTGCCACCATCAGATGGATTGTCTTAACAGAGATGCACATACACACAAAATGTTCCAGAGCCCTGTAGTTTCCAAGTGCCCCAGCTGTTCTCAGTGGACCTATGAGTGCCCAAGAAACCAGGGTAAGAATTTCAAAGGAGAAGGAAGGAAGGGAGAGAGGGAGGGAGATGAAAACCGCTAGGAATAGCAAAGGTATAAGTGGTTGAGTCTCCTCTGACATGAACTCTCTCCCCTCTAGGCTTGAATGCTCTTCCCCAACCCAAATGAAATGGAAGGAATAATTAGGTGAGGCAGAGAGTGGTATGTTGAGGCCTGGGAGTGGACAAAGGAGTTACTCTATAAAGAGTTGGGTAGAAAGGCAAGCAAGAGGGTAGCTGAGAGCCAGTCCTGAGGAAGCCATAGCTGAATGGCAGTAGGAAGCCAAGAGCTTCCCCCACCGCCACTATTCTTGAAACCCATATTCCTAGAGTGCCTTGGCTGTATCAGCCTCCTGCCCACACGGCAGGTTCTATGCCCTGGTCCACTAACCTCGGATCCCCCAAGTGCCTCTTGGTGGGAAGCTTGGCAGCCAAACCAGAGAGCAGCAGCCCCAGCTAAAGGCAACCATGCGCCCGGACCCCAGCTCCAGAGATCCCAACCAGACACACCGTTGGTTGTGATTTCAACCAACAACCACCTCAACACTTCTGATGCCCTTTGCAGAATGGACTTGCGGCCAAACACATTCAGTCCAACTGTCCTAAGAGATTTTTCTACATAATGGGGGTCCAGGACAATGCCCACTTCATCTATAGCCCCACTACTGGCAGGTGTTTGTGGAAATAAAGCCCAGTGCCATCTGGGCATCTCCAAGGATCTACCCAGATGTAAAGAGACAATCCTCTTCTCTTCCAAGCTGGGACTCTGGGCTGTCAGCCTGAGAGTCAGAATATATTTCAGCTGTGTCCCTGGGCTTTGACTTATGAGAGGGCTTTCCTAGATATGGAGATGGGGCCGTTTCACTTTGCAGCATCATTAGATCCTGCATCGATACCATCACCAATGTCTTGCTCTGAGCCTCTGTGTCCAATCTGCTGCCTGGGACCTTGGTAGAGAGGAATAAATATACTGTCTTACAACATATTCCCTGAGGGATTTGAATGTTAAGACTCCTTCAGAGTCCCAAAGAAGACAAATAAGACCTCTGTCCACAAAGAGAAACAGGAGAAAAATATGTGCTCAGAAGAACACAGAAGAAACTTGGCCTTGGAGAGGCCATCTGGCTGCCTGGGCACACAGGTGAAAGGGTCCCCGAACTGTCAACCTTTATACCTTTTCATTTGTGTTTCATATTCAAGTATTGTAATTTTTCTTTAATGTTTGAAGAATAAAAATAAGTAAAAAGTAAATAGAATATTTGGGGGGGAAAACCTGGTTTAGTTCACTTTAAGAATGGAAAACCAAACTTGAAAAGATGGTGGCATGAGAGGTGAGACAGAGGTTTCCTCCTAAAACCGCATATAATACGAAAATGTAACTGATACAACTACTCCTGAAAGAGCAACAGGAAAAAGGACTGCGCCAAACTGCATACACCTGGTGTCTTGCCAATGGGTTTCAGCCCCGGGCAAGTTTGCTATGGATTCAATGCAATCAAAGAAATTGACAGCAGAACGTTCTTTGGGGTGAAAGGGTTTATTACCCGGCTTGTTCTCCCGGCCGTAGGTCGAGCACCAGCATCTCTGCCTCCGCGCAGAGCACTGGGCCGAGCTCTCTACATACCACAATAATAGCTTATTGCCTAAAGATGTGGAAGTGGTAGCCTAGCAACAGGCCAGTTACATCATCAGGTGGTTTAAGTTCAGTGAGGATCCTGGCCATAGGAACCCCAGTTTCCCCACACTCCACCCCTCCAGGATTCCTGCCTTACAATCTACATGCTTTCAATCTTCCACAATAGTCCCTGTGCGAGAAAGCTGGAGCACTGTAACCAGATTCCACAATAGCAACAGAGGATAACAACAACTTAGAGATAATAAAAAATTAAGGCGCAGGTAACAAAATTTATAATAATCCTCAAGCCAGAGGAGGTTCCTAATAACAAAAATTATAATAATCCTCAAGCCAGAGGAAGTTCCCAATCCACAAAGATTTTAGGGGCGATAAGACACATGTTTTAATGCCACCAACATAGGCAAATCTTGCCCATTAGGTAGGATGCATGCAAGAGAGTGGTCCTGTGATAGGACTGTAGCAGGAAGAGGGTCCCTTCCAGGTCTAGTATACCACATTTTTACTCCTCTCCCCGAGGGGGTTATCAAAGGGTCTATATATAATGCTACCGGAGGTGCATGCACTGGCCATAATGATAAAACAAAACTCCCTGGTAAGATGCTCCTAGCTTCTGGCCGTTCAGGATATACTACTGTGACCTTTGGCGGCCACTCTGCTGTTATTCCAGGAATACACAGGAAGCCAGCTTCCAGGCCTTGTCCCCAAGGTGCCAAGAAAACCAGCCATCATTGGTCCATGTGTCGAAAGGTGCAAGGCCATGTCCACTCAATGGAGTCTCTGGGATTCAGTGAAGTTGGTGCTGGCAGCAAGATGTTATTCTGGTGGCTGAACCTCGGCTTCAGTGATTCTTCCTTGGTTTGTACTTGCAGTTGTATAGGGGAGGCAGCCATATGTGTTAACATGTCTATGGGGCTCAGGGCTCCGTTTTGGGGTCTCTCATTCAAATGCCATAGCATGGTCCATAAGCGGACTGACCATCCTCACAGACTATTGGTATCTGACTTTAGTCTGGATTTTAACAAGCCATTGTGCCTCTCTATCATGCCTGCTGCGGTAGGATTGTATGGCACATGAAACTTCCACTTGATTTCCAGATGTTATACCCATTCTTGCAGTGTATGTCCAGTAAAATGGGTGCCCTGATCACTCTCAATTACCTGTGGTCGGCCATAGGCAGCAAAGAGACGCTCCAGGCCTCTTTTGGTCATCTGCTGGTCTGCACAATGCATAGGAAAAGCAACCAGAAGTCCAGTAGCTGTGTCCACATAGGTCATCGTATACCAATATCCTTCTGACACAGGTAGAGGCCCAATATAGTCAGTCTATCTGCCACCTGACAAGGGGTATAGACCCCTTAGATATTGTCCCATGTTGCTGTGGAATGCAGTGTAAGTCCCTTTTGGAGCACACGACACACTCCTTCTGGGCTCTACTAACTTCTTTGAACGTCAAAGGCAAGCGCCACCGATGGGCTACAGCCCACATTGTCTTTTGCCCTGCATGCAACAAACACTGATGTAGCCATTGGGCTACATCAGAGGCAGGCTTTTCTTCGTAACTGGGCCAATTTATCTGCTTCATCATTTCCTGGGGATGCCAGTGGCAAATGACCTTTCACATGGTATACTGTAATTATCTTAGTCTGACCACAGGCCCATAAGTCTTGCCACAATTCTTGCCCCCAAAGGGGTCGGTGACCAACCAGCCAGTTGGCATGGTGCCAGGTTGGTAGCCACAGGGTCAAGCCCCAATAGACAGCCCAGCTGTCAGTGCAGACTTCCATAGGGGAGGGCTCCTGGCTGATCACAAGCCATACGGCCCACAACTCTGCCCATTGGCTGCTCTTCCCCTCGCCATCTTCCATCCATATTGTCTCAGTCTTAGGATGGAAAGCTATGTCCCTCCATTTTGGGGACTGCCCACGGCTGGAGCCATCTGTGTACCATGCATCTTTGGGTATAGGGGCTCTTCCCTCCTGATAGAGACTCTCTGCTACTAATGGTTCAAAAGGAAGTTCTTCCTGTTTTCACTAGTATATGTCACCGGCCCCAACACGCGTCGGAGTTCTTCACTCAAGGGGCTACTAGAAAGGGCACTATGCTGCTGTAGGTAAGCACCCCACTTGGCTAGTGTGAGTGTTTGTGCCACACCACTCCTTGGCTTTTGGGTCCAGTCTCATACCCACCCCAAAATGGGATAGGTGGTTATTACCTTTATCAGGGCCATTCCAGTGATGGGTTCTGTAGCCAGCAAGGCATGATACACGGCAGCCAGTTGTTTTTCTATCAGAGTGTACCGTACCTCTGCCCCTTTCCAGAGTTGTGACCAGAATCCAACAGGTTAGCGAGTTCGTTCAAGCCGCTGCCAGAGACCCCAGCCATAACCGTCTTCAGTGACATGAACATCCAGCTCACATGGTCTTGATGGGTCTATCACACTCGAGGCCTGCATGGCCTTGACTGCCCGTTTTGCTGTAGTAAAGGCAGATAGATGCACATGTCTCATCCCAGTCCCACCTGATGCCCTTTTGTACCAACCGGTATAAGGGCTTCAGAATTTGTGCCAAGTGTGGGATAAACACTCTCCAGTAGCCTAGAAGACCCAAAAACTCCTGTAGCAATGCTACAGTTCTGGGGGTAAGAAAGGCCTGGACTTTATCTATAACTGCTTCTGGTATCACTTTGGTCTTATCCGACCAGATGACCCCCAAGAATTTGACAGACAAACCAGGTCCCTGAACCTTGGTGCTGTTCACAGCCCATCCTTTCTCCTGTAGATGTTGCACCAGTCTAGGTGCTGCACCTTCTAGATCTGAAAGAGAATCAGACGTGAGCATGACATCGTCAATTTAATGGTACAGCCGCACCATTGGCGGTTTCTCCCATGCAGCCAAGTTCTGGGCTACAAGTCCATGACAGATGGTGGGGCTGTGGAGGTATCCCTGTGGGACGACGGTGAAAGTCCATTGCCGTCCATCCCACATGAAGGCAAACTGTTCCTGACCTTCCTGCTCAATGTTTTTTTTTTATAATTTATTTTGGTATCATTAATCTACAATTACATGTGCAATATTATGGTTATTAAACTACCCCCTTCATCAGGTCCCCCCCACCAGCCCCATTACAGTCACTGTCCATCAGTGTAGTGAGATGCTATAGAATCACTACTTGTCTTCTCTGAGTTGTACAGCCCTCCCCGTGCCCCCCCAACATTACATCTGCTAATCGTAATGCCCTTTTTTCCCTCTTATCCCTCCCTTCCCACCCATCCTCCCCAGTCCCTTTCCCTTTGGTAACTGTTAGTCCATTTTTGGGTACTGTGAGTCTGCTGCTGTTTTGTTCCTTCAGTTTTTTTTCTTTGTTCTTATACTCCACATATGAGTGAGATCATTTGATATTTGTCTTTTTCCGCTTGGTTTATTTCACTAAGCATAATACTCTCTAGCTCCATCCATGTTGTTGCAAATGGTAGGATTTGTTTTCTTCTTATGGCTGAATAATATTCCATTGTGTATATGTACCACACCTTCTTTATCCATTCATCTACTGATGGACACTTAGGTTGCTTCCATTTCTTGGCTATTGTAAATAGTGCTGCCATAAACATAGGGGTGCATCTGTCTTTTTCAAACTGGGCTGCTGCATTCTTAGGGTAAATTCCTAGGAGTGGAATTCCTGGGTCAAATGGTATTTCTATTTTGAGTTTTTTGAGGAACCTCCATACTGCTTTCCACAATGGTTGAACTAATTTGCATTCCCACCAGCAGTGTAGGAGGGTTCCCTTTTCGCCACATCCTCGCCAACATTTCTTGTTGTTTGTGTTTTGGATGTTGGCCATCCTCACTGGTGTGAGGTGATATCTCATTGTGGTTCTAATCTGCATTTCTCTGATGATTAGCGATGTGGAGCATCTTTTCATGTGCCTGTTGGCCATCTGAATTTCTTCTTTAGAGAAGTGTCTATTCATGTCCTCTGCCCATTTCTTCATTGGATTATTTGATTTTTGTTTGTTGAGGTGCATGAGTTCTTTATATATTTCGGATGTCAACCCCTTATCAGATACATCATTTATGAATATATTCTCCCATACTGTAGGATGTCTTTTTGCTTCCTGCTCAATGTTAATGGAAAAGAAGGCATTAGCAAGATCTACCACATAATGATATGTTCCTAGTTCATGGCTGAGGGTATCCATCAAGCCTGCAATAGAGGGGACAGCAGCATGCATAGGGGGTATGACCTTATTCAGTATTCTGTAATCCACAGTCATACGCCAGGAGCCATCTGGATTTTTTACTGGCCACACCGGGGAATTGAACGGACTATGGGTGGGCTTTATAATACCCGCCTTTTTCAGCTCCTGGAGAGTTTCTCCAATCTCTTTATGCCCCCCAGGCAGTCTGTATTGCTTGGTATTAGTCACTTACTGAGGTACAGGCAAAGCTATGGGTGGGTGCCTAGCATGTCCCCTCAGAACTGCCCTCACTACACGTACTCTCAGTCTGAACCCACCTGCAGTGGTCCGCAACCATAGACCCTGCAGTATATCAATCCCCAAAATATACTCAGGGAAAGGAGATATATACACAGTATACTCTTTTGGGGGTAGATGCCCTATTCCCAAAGGGATTTGGGCTTTTTTCACTCTGATAGTCTTCCCCCCGAATCCATCTATGATAGTGGGGGTCCCAGGGAACTGCTCAGGGTTACCATGAATCAGTGAACATTCAGCCCCAGTGTCCACCAGAGCCAGGACACATTGTATGTTCACTGGGGACCAATGGATAGCTATTTCAACATGTGGTCTCCGGTCCCCCACTGGTCCCTCAGGGCAGATACCTTGACCTTCCCCTCAGTCAAACCATGTTCCCCAATCACCTTCCTGTGTGGGCTCAAGCGAGGTTGGCTCCCTTTCCAGCAGGAAGTCTTGCAAACACACAGGCCAGACTCGTGGCTCTGTCTCTGATCTCTGCCTCTTTGGTCTGAATGGCTGGAACTGCTGCTCTGGTTTCAGCTGTTGCCATAGCTCTAGTAAGATCCTACTGACTTCCCATCTAATTTCCTTCCATCTGCTCCTGCCTGTATTAAATCAACCCACATCTGGGTCCTGGTAACCTTCATGGGGCCCTGTAATTTCTTCTTGTGAGTAACAGGTCTTATTTCTTTCCGAATTCTCATTGCTTCAGCCTCTCCTAAGTCTGCTACTGTACGTGTCACCTCACTTATGTGATACCCTAAGTGAGGGAAAAGAATGGCCAATAGAGACCCAAAGAGGGATGTAGGAGCCATTTGAAGTACAATATTTCTCATCCCAGTAGTGAAAATCTCTTCATCTAAGCCATAATTCTCTGGACTATAGATGGCATTTCTCATGCCTAGCTCTCGTAGCACCTGTTGGAGTTCAGCATATGTCTGCCATCTAACAGGAGAGGATGGTAGATCACCCGGATTGGGCCACACAGCACGAAGTGCAGCCATTAGCCAGTCAAGGAGGGAGTGACTCCCTGGGATCTGATGTGCATTTTGTAATCGCTGCCTCAAGGCAGGCTGCACTGTCAGGGAAGACAGCTTTCCCATCTCTGACTCCTACAGAGCAATTCCATCCACCCCTAAGTCCCTCAGACGCAGGAGCCAAGCTGATATTGACTCTGAGGGCTTCCGCCTAAACCGGGAGCCCAAATCCACCAGCTCAGCCTGAGTATAGGGGCAGACCATAGAGTGCACCTCGATCTGGGGAGGGAGCTGCTCCTCTCCTTGGGGAACTTTCAGCTGCTGTGTCTTTATTTTCTTTACAACCACTGGGCGTGCTTTCAATACAGGAGGGGCCAGTGCCTCTTGCATTACTCCTTCATCTTTCTCCAGCTCCTCCATTTCTGGGGCTGATGGCACCTTTCTCTCCCCTCCCCCGAGTACCTCCTCTGCTACAACCTTTACCTTTTCTACTGTACCTCACAGCAATGTTACCGCAGTCTTCAAAAGCTCTCTTACCTTCAGCTCAATGCTTCGCAGCTGACATTCTCCTACCACCTCCGCCTGTGCTTCCCTCAGGAGTTTGTCTTTTGCCTTGATGGCCTCTTCCTCTTTAAGAACACCTGGCAGCACTGCCGTACCTTGCTACCTGTGCTCTTGTATCGATGCCATCTATTTCTTCAGGGAATCCACAAAAGTGTGCAGCTCACATTCTCATGCCACGTCCTCTCACATCAATGCCATTTCCCTCCTAAGGGAATCCACAGAAATTTGCAGCTTGCGTTCTCGTGCCACCATTTCTTGGGTCTCCTCTATAGACTTTTTTAATACTGTGAGAAGCAGCCAACCCACAGTACCCGCTGCCTCACAGGCACTCTGCTTCTCAAAGGATCTGCTTACTATACCAAGGGCCACCCCTACTGCCTCAGGTGTCACCTCCACTTGCCTCCAGTCCAGGGGTGGGGCCCAGTCCTCTAGGAGGCAAGCCACCTCAGACCACATACCCATTGGGGGATGATCCACTGGTTCCCCATTCACAGGGGCAGCCCGCTGAAGCACCCCTCCCATAAAGGCAGCTTGTCTTTTTCCTTGGTTAACAATGAACCCTGCCAACTTTCACCAATTGTCTTGCCAATGGGTTTCAGCCCCAGGCAAGTTCACTATGGATTCAATGCAACCAAAGAAATTGACAGCAGAACTTTCTTTGGGGTGAAAGGATTTATTACCCGGCTTGTTCTCCTGGTGGTAGGTCAAGCACCAGCATCTCTGCCTCTGCGCAGAGCACTGGGCTGAGCTCTCTACATAGCACAATAATAGCTTATTGCCTAAAGATGTGGAAGGGGTAGCCTAGCAACAGGCCAGTTACATCATCAGGTGGTTTTAAGTTCAGTGAGGATCCTGGCCATGGGACCCCAACTTCCACGTAGCTGGAGCCAAGAGCAGACCTCACAGAACAGGGTAACGTACTAAAGTTGTGGCCCGGTGGGACCCGAACCCTTCCCCCAACCCATCTCACCACCAGGAGGAAGAGAAACAGAGCAGGGAGGGAGTGGAGACCTGGGACTGCTGAATACCTAACTCTGGAGATCTGCTCTGAGAGCACAAACCTACACTTCATGGTGCTTGCATGATACTCTCATAATCAGGGGGTTGGGAAGCTAAGACAGGCAGAATTCCTGGAGACACTGAGATTCCAGCTGCTTGCGGAAAGCAGGGATCCATATCTGGCTGCTCTGGGACAAAAGAAAGGCAGGCCGTCTGAGAGACTTCCTAACAAGGAAGCCCTTAGCAAGAGAGCTGCCAAAGGGGCAAGGACTGCACAGAGCTTACTGCTCAGGAGAATGGACAGGTAGACAAAATTGTCCAGGTGCACTCTGCCCAGTAGGTTGGGAGCTTTCACGATATTCAGGTGCTCCAGCTCCCTGGCTGCCTACACAGCTCCAATAACCCCCTCTGTAATAGGCAGCCTACTGTACCTTTCTCCTGGCCAGCACCACCTGGTTCCCAAACTGGCAAACCCTACCCTGGCATTAGGCCAGCCAGAGAGAAGATCTACCTACAGCAACTACAAATGCAAAGCATAGAGGCTTATACCTATGTGTTCGGCCCACTGGTTCAGGCAGTGGAGACAGGCATAGCAGCCAGGAAGCAGGAAACAGTTCTTTCCTCCCCCCAGGCACCAGTACCACTCCCCTGCAACCCCCGACATTTCTTCAGAGGCTGAGCAGCTCCAGAGAACTGAGCTTCTGGGCAGTAGAGGGCGCCATAGGCAAATATGAAATGCCAAAGGAACCTGGTTCAGAGTAAAATTATTAATACAACTCTTAAGAAAGATTTAAATTATATCGACCTCATGACTCTCCCTGAAAGGGAGTTGAAAAGAAAAATCATTACCATGCTCATGGAGGTATGGAAAGATATTCAAGAACTCAGGAATGAACTCCGGTAGGAGATCCAATCGCTGAAGAGCACAATGGAGGATATTAAAAGCAGAATGGATATGGTGGAGAAGATGATAAATGAAATAGAAACTAGAGAAGAAGAATACAAAGAAGCTGAGGCACAGAGAGAAAAAAGAATCTCTAAGAATGAAAAATATTGAGAGAACTGTGTGACCGATCCAAACGGAACAATATTCACATTATAGAGGTACCAGAAGAAGAAGAGAGACAAAAAAGGAGGTAATTGCTGAAAACTTTCCAAATCTGAGGAAGGAGATAGTCTCTCAGGCCATGAAGGTGCACAGATCTCCCAACACAAGGGACCCAAGAAAGACAACACCAAGACATATAGTAACTAAAATGGCAAAGATCAAGGGTAAGGACAGACTATTAAAAGCATCCAGAGAGAGAAATGAGATCACATACAAAGGAAAGCCCATCAGGCTATCATCAGACTTCTCAACAGAAACCTTACAGGCCAGTAGGAAGTGGCATGATGTATTTAATGCAATGAAGCATAAGGGCCTTGAATCAAGAATACTCTACCCAGCAAGGTTATCATTTAAATTTGAAGGAGGGATTAAACAATTTTCAGATAAGCAAAAGCTAGGAGAATTTACCTCCCACAAACTATCTTTACCATGTATTTTGGAGGGACTGCTAAATATGGAAGTGTTCCTAAGGTTTAATAGCTGTCACCAGAGGTAATAAAACCACAGTAAAGAAAGTAGTACAGCTAATTACTAAGCAAATGCAAAATTGAATTAACTATCCCCAAAGTCAATCAAGGAATAGACAAAGAGTACAGAATATGATACCTAATATATAAAGAATGCAGGAGGAAGGAATAGGAGGAGAAAAAAAAAGAAACTTTACATTGTGTTTGTAATAGCCTATTAAGTGAGTTAAGTTAGACTCTTAGATAGTAAGGAAGTTAACCTTGAATCTTTGGTAACCACGAATCTAACGCCTTCAATGGAAATAAGTGCATACCTATCCATAATCAACCTAAATGTAAATGGACTGAATGCACCAATCAAAAGACATAGAGTCACTGAATGGATAAAAAAACAAGACCCATCCATATGCTGCCTACAAGAGACTCACTTTAAACCCAAAGACATATACAGATGAAATATGAAGGAATGGAAAAAGACCTTTCATGCAACTAATGGGGAGAAAAAAGCATGAGTTGCAGTACTTGTAGCAGACAAAATAGACTTCAAAACAAAGAAAGTCACAAGAGACAAAGAAGGACATTACATAATGATAAAAGGGTCAATCCAACAAGAAGATATAACCATTATAAATATCTATGCGCCCAGCACAGGAGCACCTACATATGAGAAACAAATACTAACAGAATTAAAAGGAGAAATAAAATGCAATGCATTCATTCTAGGAGACTTCAACACACCACTCACTCTGAAGGACAGATCAACCAGACAGAAAATAAGTAAGGAGACAGAGGCACTGAACAACACATCAGAACAGATGGACCTAACAGACATCTACAGAACTCTACACCCAAAAGCAGCAGGATACACATTCTTCACAAGTGCACATGGAACATTTTCAGGAATGGATCATATACTAGGCCACAAAAAGAGCCTGGCAAATTCAAAAAGATTGAAATCGTACCAACCAGTTTCTCAGACCACAAAGGTATGAAACTAGAAATAAATTACGCAAAGAAAATGAAAAATCCCACAAACACATGGAGGCTTCACAATATGCTCCTAAATAACCAATGGATCAATGACCAAATAAAAACAGAGTTCAAGCAATATATGGAGACAAATGACAACAATAATTCAACATCGCCAAATCTGTGGGACACAGAGAAAGCCGTGCTAAGAAGAAAGTATATTGCAATACAGGCCTACCTCAGGAAAGAAGAACAATCCCATATGAGCAGTCTAAACTCACAATTAACAAAACTAGAAAAAGAAGAACAATGAGACCCAAAGTCAGTAGAAGGAAGGACATAAAAAAGATTAGAGCAGAAATAAATAAAATTGAGAAGAATAAAATATTAGAAAGGATCAATGAAAGCAAGAGCTGGTTCTTGGAGAAAATTAACAAAATAAATAAACCCCTAACCAGACATATCAAGAAAAAAAGAGAGTCTACTCACATAAACAGAATCAGAAATGCAAAAGGAAAAATCACTACGGACACCACAGAAATGCAAAGAACTATTAGAGAATACTATGAAAAAGTATATGCTAACAAACTGGATAACCTAGAAGAAATGGACAACTTTCCAGAAAAATACAACCTTCTGAGGCTGACCCAGAAAGAAATGGAAAATCACAACAGACCAATTACCAGCAACAAATTTGAACTGGTAATCAAAAACGTACCTAAGAATAAAACACCTGGACCAGATGGCTTCACTGCTGAATTTTATCAAACATTTAATGAAGACCTAATATCCAAAAGTTTTCCAAGGAGTAGAAGAGGGACTATTTCCAAACTCATTCTATAAGGCCAGCATCACTCTAATACCAAAACTGGGCAAAGACATCACAAAAAAAGAAAACTGCAGAGCAATATCCCTGATGAACATAGATGCAAAAATACTCAACAAAATATTAGCAAAAAGAATTCAAAAATTAACCAAAAGGATCATCCATCATTATCAAGTAGGATTTATTCCAGAGATGCAAGGATGGTACAACATTCGAAAATCCACCAACATCATCCACCACATCAACAAAAAGAAGGACAAAAACCACATCATTATCTCCATAGATGCTGAAAAAGCATTTGACAAAATCAACATCCATTCATGATAAAAACTCTGAACAAAATGGGTATAGAGGACAAGTACCTCAACATAATAAAGGCCATATATGACAAACCCACAGACAACATTATACTTAACAGTGAGAAGCTGAAAGCTTTTCCTTTAAGATCGGGAACAAGGAAGGATGCCCACTCTCCCCACTTCTATTCAACATAGTACTTGAGGTACTAGCCACAGCAATCAGACAACACAGAGAAATAAAGGGCATCCAGATTGGCAAGGAAGAAGTTAAACTGTCCCTGTTTGCAGATGACATGATATTGTACATAAAAAACCCTAAACAATCCACTCCAAAACTACTAGATCTAATATCAGATTTCAGCAATCCTGCAGGATACAAAATTAATACACAGAAATCTGTTGCATTCCTATATACTAACAATGAACTAGCAGAGAGAGAAATCAGGAAAACAATTCCATTCACAGTTGCATCAAAAAGAATAAAATACCTAGGAATAAACCTAACCAAGGAAGTGAAAGACCTATACTCTGAAAACTACAAGACACTCATGAGAGAAATTAAAGAACTTACCAATAAATGGAAACACATCCTGTGCTCATGGATAGGAAGAATTAGTATTGTCAAAATGGCCATCCTGCCTAAAGCAATCTACGGATTCAATGCAATTCCTATCAATATACCAGCCCCATTCTTCAACTAACTAGAGAAAATCGTTCTAAAATTCATATGGAACCACAAAAGACCCCAAATAGCCAAAGCAATCCTGAGAAGGAAGAATAAAGCTTGGGGGATTATGCTCCCCAACTTCAAGCTCTACTACAAAGCTACCATAATCAAGACAATTTGGTACTGGCACAAGAACAGACCCATAGACCAATGGAACAGACTAGAGAGCCCTGATATAAACCCAACCATATATGGTCAATTAATATATGATAAAGGAGACATGGACATATAATGGGGAAATGACAGTCTCTTCAACAGCTGGTGTTGGCAAAACTGGACAGCTACATGCAAGACAATGAAACTGGATTACTGTTTAACCCCATACACAAAAGTAAACTCGAAATGGATCAAAGACCTGAATGTAAGACATGAAACCATAAAACTCTTAGAAGACAATATAGGCAAAAAATCTCCTGAATGGAAGCATGAGCAACTTCTTCCTGAACGCATCTCCTTGAGCCAGGGTAATAAACACAAAAATGAACTCATGGGACTACATCAAACTAAAAAGTTTCTGTACGGCAAAGGACACCATCAACAGAACAAAAAGGCATCCTACAGTATGGGAGAATATATTTGTAAATGACATATCTGACAAGGGGTTAACATCCAAAATATATAAAGAACTTACATGCCTTAACACCCAAAAAAACAAATAACCCGATTAAAAAATGGGCAGAGAATATGAAGAGACAGCTCTCCAGAGAAGAAATTCAGATGGCCAACAGACACATGAAAAGATGCTCCACATCACTACTCATCAGGGAAATGCAAATGAAAACCACCATGAGATATCACCTCACACCAGTGAGGATGGCCAGCATCCAAAAGACTAAGAACAACAAATGCTGGTGAGAATGCGGAGAAAGGGGAACCCTCCTACACTGCTGGTGGGAATGTAAGCTAGTTCAACCATTGTGGAAAGCAATATGGAGGTTTCTCAAAAAACTGAAAATACAAATACCATTTGACCCTGGAATCCCACTCCTTGGAATTTACCCAAAGAATACAACTTCTCAGATTCAAAAAGACATATGCACCCCCATGTTTATTGTAGCAGTTTTCACAATAGCCAAGATATGGAAGCAACCTAAGTGTCCATCAGTAGATGAATGGATAAAGAAGGTGTGGTACATATACACAATGGAATACTATTCAGCCATAAGAAAGAAACAAATTCTACCATTTGCAACAACATGGATGGAGCTGGAGGATATTATGCTCAGTGAAACAAGCCAGGTGGAGAAAGACAAGTGCCAAATGATTTCCCTCATTTGTGGAGTATGACGAAGCAAAACTGAAGGAACAAAACAGCAGCAGACTCACAGACTCCAAGAAGAGACTAGTGTTACCAAAGGGGAGGAGTGTGGGAAGGCGAAGGGGATTGAGGGGTATTATGTTTAGTACACACGGTGTGGGGGTCACAGGGAAGGCAGTGTAGCACAGAGAAAGCAAATAGTGAATCTGTGGCATTTTACTACACTGAAGGACAGTGACTGCATTGGGGTATGGGTGAGGACTTCATAATATGGGTAAATGTAGTAACCACATTGTTTTTTCATATGAAACCTTCATAAGAGTGTATATCAATAGTACCTTAATAAAAAAATTTTTAATAAAAATAAATAAATGAGAAAAAAAAGAATGGAAAACCAAAACCTAAGAATCAGTATTAACTTAAGAAAAGTGCTCAGTGATAACTCCTGACTCTTGTAAACTATTTTTCATTGATAGTTTCAAGGTGATTTCTGCACCCATCTCCATGCCCTGAGTTATCAGGTAGATTGCAAGCTTCTGTGAGAAGACAACAAGCCTTTTGTACCTCTCATGTGACCTAGCCTAGTTCTTGAATAGAGTAGGCATTAAGAACTATTAGATTCCATTCTGAAATAAGTATTTTAAAATAAATAAGACTCGATTGTCACCTTTGTAGGAGAGATAGGGACAGGGCTCCTCCCTTCTCTTCCATTTGTTTCTCCCAGCCTAGAGTCCTTTTTTTATTTTTGTATTAACAGTAAGATCTAACTTTCAATAAGGGCCATCAGTGGTACCTAGTGATCAAGTGGCCAGGTCATCAGTAGTGATTTGTCCTCTAAAAATGAATCTGGGGCTTGAGTGCAAGCCCATGGTTCTATTCCCACCCATCAGAGCAGCGAGCTACTATGTGCCAAAGCTCTCTGAATGCTTTTATTTGGATATTTTTTCCCAGAAGAAACATGTTTCTCATGCAGCAATCTTAATAAATGCAACTGGGCTCCATTTCTTGGCTTGGAGGTAATGAAAAATTAATTACCATACTTTACAAGTAATAGTTTCCACTCACAGCACTCTGGTAGAGGTAAATATATCATAAATAGTTACTATTATACCAATGGCTGGTGGATTGGGCAGCCTGTCCTCCATAAATCCTTTTTCAACAGACATGTGATTTCTTCTGGGGAACAAACAGATTTGTTTTAGATCAGAGAGTCAACTGACAGATGGCCTTTGTAAAAACACACGATTTGTATAAATAAATTATAGTTTTACTATGGCATTCTGCTATTGTGAATTTGAGAAAATCTATGTCCCCATTCTCTAGAACGGGTCTAAATTGTAAAGAGCAATTTTGTTTGGGTGTGAGGCCACACTGCACAGAGCTCTCAACACAGATGCTAAGGTCCAAACTCTCCAGCTGCGTGCTGCCACTTCCTATCACAATTGCCACAAAGAGCTCTGCCTGGAGGTAACGGGATGATCACCCAGGGAGCTCCAGCACCAAACAGAGCAAAATACCAACTGGCCCGCTACCCTTAGCACTGGGTTCTCTTTCCATTAAATTTAACGACACCACGTGCCTTATTTTCCTAACCACAACTTTGCATTATTGGGGCTGACAATGTATTCCTTTAAAAAACCTGAAACATTTCATTTCCCCTTACAACATAGTTCATCAGTTAAATGTTAAACATTTGGTAGATTCCTTTAAAATCCAAACAGCCTTAATTCTGAGCCTACTGCATAACATATACACATGTACCACACACATCAAATATTTAATTATTCACATATAGATGTACATACATAGATAATCATCTATGCACACTACATACCCATTCATGTAAATCTCCTTTCCCAGAACCAAATGGTCAGGACTTAAGTACCAAAAAGGACATATTTTGTTGTTGTTTTTAAGAACCAAGGCAATTAAAATGTTTCTTTTGTTAGGAGATGAAGATGCTCATTCAGCCAGAGATGTTAAAAGAATGGCTTTATTGGCATAATGATCGCCTATGTGTCCTTTCTTTAAGGATATTATCCCCTTCTATAAATGATTAAGATTCTAAAGTCACCAGTTCTGATCAAGGAAATAAGAGTTTAATACTAATCATGGTCACTATTCAAAATATAGCAACAGGAAAGACTGCTTATTTCTAGCTAATAAAAAATTTTAAGTCAGATTGCCTAACATTTTCCAGGCTATAAGGTACATTTAGAAGCTGTATTTACTTCTTAGAATTTGGGTTAGTGTACAGCTTGGTGCTTTGTCTGCATTCATTACCTCAGGCCCCAGAGTCCTATTTTGAGTTATGCCAGTTGGTGCCTTGATAGAACTAATACAGCATCTAGAACTGCCTGACTTATATTCAAAGAAGAACTTAAATCAATGATTACCCTCTGTTTTAATGACACTCCCAGGGAATCTCAGGTTACTTCAAAGGATATCAGAAATTCTCATATGAAATTAATCTGGATATATCTTATACTCATGCTTACATGTATCTGATATAAATATACACCTACATGACATGGTTCTTCTGGAAGAGGTGAGGGTCAGGAAATTAACAGGGTAATTGAATACCAAGATTTCAAAAGGGTAAAATGATCACAAATTATCCTATGTGTCATAAGCCAGATTAGAACTAATCATGGAAAATAAAAACCCACTCAATTCACACATCATAAATTGGGATGAGAAAATAAAAAGAGTTTGGGGGCAAAATTGATGAAGTACAGTGGATGATTTTTGTGGGTGATTTTGTAAGCTTAATAGAATCAAATCCAGTTGCGTGGAGATTTTTTTTTCCATCTCTGAATCATGCTACATTACACGCATGTCTCTAGGTGGAGAAGCAATTCATCCTGCATCTCAATAAAACATTTTCTAGACATACTTGTCGTTAATGGAGTCAACTCACAATCAATACATTAATTCATAATACTATGCACACATACAGGTCAAAGGTTAAGAAAATATTTTCAGTGCAATGGTAATCAACCAAACCACCTGTAATTAGGCTTTTCACTGATTCCTTAAGGATATGTATTGGAAATGGTCAGAGACTTTTGATCATGTGACCAATTGCAAAATTCTTTTGCTTAAAGCAAATTCATACATCCGTACCACCACATTAAGGCAGGGATTAAGAGCATGAACCTGCTACTTCTGAACTCTGTAACTGTGGGCAAGTTTCTTATTCACTCTCTGCCTCATTTTCTCCACCAGTAAAAAGGAGAGAATAGTGTCCACCCCACAGAGTTTGTGAGAATTAAATGAGCAAGGGTAAAGAGCAGTGCACATAGTAAGCATTCAGTAAGTGCAAACACTTATTATCACTATTTACTATTCACCTTATTAGAGGTTTCCTGAGCTGGAGGCCACTGCAGAACTCAAGATTACTGATGAATTTATAATCATGTTGACTAATTTAAATATATTTTAGCTACATGATATTCTCTGGTTTTTGTTCATGTGTTAAATGTCTAATATTAAATATATGTAATTTTGTTAGATCTGCTTCTGAGGTTGCCTGTTTGTCCCCTGTATATCCTGAGAAGCTTGGTGTTAGTGGAGACTTTAGGCTGGGTATTTGGAAATGCCCTGGAGTCTCAGCCTCTAAGAACCCCCGTGGCCTTAGCTGAGTCACTTCACCCACCAGAATACCAAATTTCTTCCTACAACATAAAAAGCTTGACCAACTGAAGTCTACGAACCATTTTCTTCTAAGAACACGAGTATTATGAAGCTGACATTCCTCTTGATTCTCTGAGTTGCCACTGCCCCGTCTGTTTGAAGAAACCACCCAGTAGGAAATGGGAGAAGGCTGACTTGTCAATTTCTTAGCCCCTGCCTTTCTTCAGATACCCATAACAAAAAGCTAGGATGAAACCAGTTACCTAAAACACACATAAAAATGGCCACACATAACAGTTTTATGGGGAAGTTACAGGGAGAATGTGAATCTAATATATATTGATGAATTATTCAACTACATCTCAGTGAGCCTGGCTGATTGGGTCACAGGGTAGGAGTATTTTTCAAGCACTCCCAGAAGGCTCCTGAACTTTCTTGAATATTGGCCCAGAGGTTATTTCTGATCAAGAATGGACACCAGAAATCTATACAAGAAGGGAGAGAGGTGCTTTCTTTAAGAAAGGGACATCGAAACCATTATGAGATGCCCCGGGAGATCATTTGAAACCTTTTAAATATATGTCTTGGTAAAAGAGGACTTGATCTTGACTAGATTTCTGACCTGAAAAGTATCTTCAAACACAAAGAACAGGGAGGTCACACAAAGAGAAAGTAAAAGGGTTAGGAAGAGTGAAGTCCCAACAAACTGAGACTTTTGGGTCCAGGAGAGTTGGAGAAGCCCTATGAAATTTAAACAAAGAGGTTTGTCTATACCTTTAAGATACATGCATGATCTTTTGGGAAGTCAACTGATTCAGCAAAATACTTGTTTAAAATGCACGTGGTCTAAAGCACAATCTACTAACTCCATCAACAGCCCTGGCTAACCCGCACAAAATTCAGAAGGTAGTGGGCATTTGGGTTCTTCCCACTCTGGCAACTGGACTCAGTCACCCCCAGGTTCCCACTGACTAAATATTTTCAAGTTTATAGGGGGAATATAAAGAAGGTTACCAAATGGGAAAGGCTTTGGCAAGCATCCATGTGACCAATGCTGAAGGACTTTATTTTCCTACGGGTTTTTCTTTTTTGAAGAGATGAAAATTTTGCCTCACAGTCCCTTTGACTCATCAGGGAGAAATCAAAAGGAGGCATGGATGGCTCATATCAAGTTGGCGTTTCCCACTGAAATAAACAAATTCCTTTGACTCAAGCCCACCCTAGCCATGGAGCCCTGGCCAACATCTTGGGTTACAAAGGACAGCACTGGCTTCCAGTAGAACAGACCAATTTATGAATCCCATTATCATACATGATATTGTCCACCACATCCCTAAAAAATTATATTTTCTAGGAACTAATAAAATGTGGTCAAGACAATGGCCTCGTGCTAATCTTAATACCTGCTGCGATATTACAAATTAACACACTGTAAGGCAATCAAATTAAAAAATTATGTCCACGCACAGTCTTACCCACCAAAACATACATCTGCTACTCCAAACATAATGCAATTTTGGATTCTAAATAGGCCTTAATTTATAAAAGGCCAACAGGCATGGATATATACATTCTTAGTTCTTGTGGCTGTGGCCACCCTGTGTTATCATCCCAGTGGTGGACACAGTCATTAATGTATTCTTAAGAACACGAGACCATTGAAGGTGGCATTTTTCGCGTTCACCTTCCAAGCCTTGCCCGAGAACTGGCCGATGAACGCCCACGCTGTCCTCTTCCACCAAAGGTGGATCCTGCTAACAGGAGACTGGATCGTGACCGTAGCGCCTCTGTACCCAGCTCTGGGAAGCCTCATCTTAGCAAGTGGCCCTCGGCGCTTCCAGCAGATCCGCCAGCGACGCGGAGGCCGCGCGGTCTCATCATTAATGGTCCTGAAGGACAATAGCTCATCAAGCCCCACCGAAAGCCCCCGGACCCGTCGCGGAGCCTGGGCTGGCGGGGGATGAGGCTGAGCGACTCCTCCTAGAGGTGGTTATGTGGAGAAGGAGCAATCCCTTCTCCCTCCTCCTCCTCCCCCCGCTACTATCCGCGGCCCGGAGAACTGCCGCTTGCCGCCATTGACAAGCACAGATAGAGCCCAAAGAAAGGCAAAGAGTCCTGCCCAGCACCGGAGCCGCACGGGCCGAACCTGTGCCCGGGGAGCGGCGCGCAGAGGGCACCGGGCGCCCGGAGCAGGCGGCGCAGCACCAGGTGAGCCCGCCATGGCCATGGTATTATTGTTCAGGGGGCTTCGGGGTCTGGAAACAAAACGCGCCGCTGGGGCAGTGCAGGGGCCGGAGAGAACCCCCTGCCTCTATCCGCCGCCCAACCCCTGCGGGCACACCCCCGCTAGCCGACCCTCGCCTCAAAAAAAGGGAGAAATTTTCATAAATCCAGCTGCCCAACTTGCTTCCTCGGGAAATAAAGGGGGTGCTCAAGAAGCGGTAAAATTCCTGCGGCCGGCGAGAAGCTGAGGGCATCTCGGCGATGAGGGAGGGAGGAGGAGGGATGCGGGGTCCGGCGGCCGCCCGCGGGCTAGGCTGGCCCAGGAGGGCGCGGAGGGCTCCTGGGGATGCGGAGTTTGGGGCGCAGAAGAGGGCGGAGGCAGGCGCCCGGCCGCCGAGGGGGGCTGGTCCGGGGGCGGCGGGCTGCGCGGGGGCCGGGGCTGGGCGCCGGCCGCTCGGGCTGACAATGGAAGGGTGCGGAGGCGCCGGGCGGAGGGAAGGGACCGGGGTCCGGGGGCGGGCCGCGCCGGCGAAGGTCAGGCCGGGGACGCGGGCGGCGGGGGCGAGGGCCGGGGGCTGCTGCGCGGCGAGCCGGGCGCCGCGGGCGGCCGTGAGCCCCGGGCCGGCGCGGAGGAGGGCTCGGGGCCGGGCACTCCCCTCCGGTTCCCTTTCCGGGGCGCTCGGTGCCGACGCGCGCTGCGCTTTCCCCGAGAAATGGCGGCCCCTACGCGGCTCGCTTGGGCAGTCCCGGGTTCCCGCTTTGCGCGGGAAAAAATAATAATAATAAGGAAAAAGGGAATAAAAGTAAAGTGGCTGAGACGAAGGAAAGGGCTGTGCCGACAGCAGGCGCGGTGCGAGACGCGTGCGGGGCGCGGCGGCCGGGGACCGGCCCTGCCTCCCCGCCCGCTCGCCCGGAGCACCCTAGTTCCAGCCTCGCCCGCCTCCCGAATCTCTCCTGTGGTGCCTTTCCCCGCCTTTCCTCGCGGGGGCGCCCTCCGCTCCTGCCCTCTTTGTTCTCACGACAATGGCCAAAAGGGCATCGGGGCCCCAAAGGGCTAAATGTGATTCTCCAGTGCCCTTCCGTCGCTGGTTGTCCCTGGCGTGAAATCGGCCACCGCGGGCCTGATTTCGGCCAGGTCACTGATTGGGTTATTGGCAGTGGCCCCAGGGTGGGTGAAAGGATGACGTGGGGGAGAAGAAATGTGCCTAGAAACCAAAGCTTGGGTCCGTGTGTTTGAAGGGTGCGGTGTGAACCACGACCCCACAGCCCAGATGGCAAAGGCAGTTTCCGCACTCCAGCGGCGCTGAGGAACTGAGGTATCTGTCCAGCCTGTGTCCAGCTCTAGGGAAATCAAAACAGGGTCCAGGTCGAAGCCCCCCAGACTTCAGGGGCCTATTCCCCTAGAGGCAATCAGTCCACCATGGCAAGTGGTTTCCTCTTCTTTCTTCATTTGTGTTTGTGTAGAAATAGAATTGTACCCTCACCGGGCTGCGCAGTTGCTATTGAAACGGTTCACTAGGTGAGAGGAAAAGAAACATTAAGAGCGAAATGCGTCTTCGTTTATGTTGTTTTTTATTTAGGACCAGTTCCTCTTTGAAGCACAAATTAAGCTATGCATAATTCTCAACTCTATCATATTTAACTGAAAGTTCTCGTTTACCCCTTTAGAAAACTCTTATTTTCAAATAAATGTTCAAACCACAGGGTCTGGAACCATGCTCTTGGATTTTTAGAATTGCTTTAGTCCAAGATTATCATATAAACAAATACAGGCTCTGCCTGGAGGAAAAGTTCATCTTGTTTCAAATAATTCAAACCTTTATAACCTCTTTTCTGTATCCAAAATTCCTTTAAAAACATGCCCAGTTCCCCACTCTAGTCTTCCTATCCTGTCACAGTTTTTCCTCACCTGGATCCATTTATTGCTATGCTTTAGACATTATTAATGGTTTCCTCTGTTTCAAAACTCTATAAAAGAATTTACCCCTTGGATCTAGAATGTTCCAAGGAGTGTGACCCTAACTCCCTCACCATTCCATCTTGTATGTAGTTCCCAGGGAAGTTGACGCACCTTTGGTCAGCTGTCTCCTAGTGCGTGGGACACCCTGCTAGCTATTGTCTGAGACAAACATGTCTGTGTTCACTACCTCCTGCCAGCAAAGCAGGAGGGAATCCTGTCTTAAGCAACTTTAAATGCAAGATAGCTGTAATTTGTTCAGGAGAAAGAATGTGCAAAAATTCAAACCACCTTCTTAAGAATGTTTTACATTCTTAAGAATTAAACTCAGAGGCAATCTTGGGAAATACTGTTTTGCACAGAGACGAACAAAGAACGTATGGTTAGAGATCATTCAAGAGGCATTTATTGAGCACCATTATTAAACACCTCTGGGTGGGGGAAGAAACTCAAATATGAACAAGTCATAGGCCCTGCTCTCAGACAGCTTACAACCCTAAGCCTAGAAGTAAAATATATGGGCAAGCAAAACAAGGTAAGAAGTGATTAACATTGGTAAGCTCATGGGAAATAGGTACTTTCTTATTTTACTGACCAGTGTGTAAATTAATGTAGCCAGTACAGAGAGCAGTTTGGCACTGTTGAAATTAATAATGTGTACATTCTGTGACCCAGCAATTCCATTTCTTGGTATGTATCTTGGAGAAGCAGGCACACACATAGGCAAATTATGTTAATTCCCTTCCACTGTGGAGTTTTGGTAGCTCTAAACTGCAAACATCTAATAATAGCCTTCATAGGGAACGGCTAAATAAAATCTGGTACGTCTGCCTTCTGGAAAATTAGGCAGTAGTTAAATAGAATGAAGTATGAAGTAAGTCTATTTATACTGAGACAAAAAGGTCACCAAGACATATTATTAGTGAAAAAAGTAAATTGCAGCATAATACATGCTGTATGGTACCATTTATGTAAAAACAAATTATGCATTTCTATAAGCAAAAATGCACACATAAATGGCAGGACAGGCATACACAAGAGCACTAAAAGAGACAAGAACCAGAGGAATTGTCCAGGAGGAGTTTAGTTATACTAGTTATATTACTCACACCCATCCACAACCATTATTACAATATTTGAAATTTTACAACTTGAATTTATACCTTGCTTAGATAACTAAATACAATTAACAATTTAAGAGTGATTGATAATGTGTAATAAAAGCCACAAATAAAATGCTACAACAAATTTTAAGGGGATAATAGAATTCTAGGCTGGAAGGGAGGGATTGGGCTAGGCTTCACAGAGAATGCAGTAGAATTTGGAGGGCAAAGGGTAAAGGGAACAGGGCAAGTAGGAGGAACCCTGCTGCAGACACAGAGCTCCAGCCAGCTCCTCCTCTTTCTTCAGTGTGATGTGTCAATTCCTTTGCATGGCTGAGTCCTGCCCTGCCAATGCTCAGGTTGAGGAGTGAACTAAATGAACAGTTCACAATTTCTTTCACTGCTATGGTCCTATGAATATCTTAAATAAGATTTAGAAGAAAAAAATGAGCCAGTAGAAGATCTGAGTTCTAACAATGGTATTGAAAGGTGGTATTTTTAAAAGGAATTTAGTGAAAACCTGAGAATGTGGGATTTTTTTCTCTCCTGGATGTACACTGAGATGTATATTGGGAATTAAGTTGGAAGGAAAGATAAGTGGTTGAGAAAATAATTCATTTCCTCCCCCAAATCACAAAAGGAACCCCAAAATACCTTTGAAACCAATGTTTCATTAAGGCTGGTTTCACTTATTCACTCATTTAAGGAGGAGTTACTGAATGTTGAATGTGTACCTAACACTATACGAGGTGCCATAGGGATGAAACATGCAATGGATTGTAAGATAAACAGCCCCAGACCAGGGTTCCAGAAGTGGAAGGAAAGGGGCTGGTTCTGGGCTCACACAGACTTCATGGTCATGGGCAAGCTGTTTAATGACCACTGCCTCCTCCCAGGTCACACTTTTTATTGTGACCAAAATTAGGGGGGGTTACCAAATATGATTGATCACTCAAGTCCCTTTCAGTCTTGAATCATGATTTTGTGAAATCCTGTGACTCTAACACTGTGATGATTGTGAACTCCCAGGCAGATGGAATCTGGGAAATACAGGATTAGACTAGTAGTTGGAGGAGCCCAAAAGTGCCCAACCTTGCGGAAAAACAAAAGTATTCCGCATTGTGAGGGTTCTCAGTAGATTATGTACCTCTCAGAGTTTCCCCAGGGTTCAAATTTCATTATCTGGCCTTAATACTGGCTCCTAAAATCAAAGAGGGAAATAGAAAAATATTGCTGATTTTTAAGCCTCATGTTCTGCCCAGAACATCAAGCACTATGGTATTATAATACTATAGTATTACAGCTTTTGAAATAGAGGGGAAATGTTAGTCTTCAGTCTGTGAAAACAGTTCTCTAAAACTGTTTCTTTTGTGGAAATAAGTCATAAGAGCTAATGTTTATTAACTGCCTTCCTACCTGCCAGGAACTGTTCCAGGCACTTCATATGTATTAACTCATTTCATTCCTAAACAGCCCTATAGGTAGGTACTATTATTATACCCATCTTACAGGAAAGAAAAGAGAAGTTAAAAACGTGCTCACAGCTGGTGAGTGGTATTAGGACTGTAGCCCAGACAGCCTAACTACACAGCCCACCTCCTTAAATCCAGTGGAAAACAAGGAGCGGCTAGCATTCCAGTGATTCTTGGATGTTCATTTTAATGTTGGTGTATGCAAATTCGTATTGAAAACTCCTTATTTGCATCTCTGTTTTACCTATGTCAAAGGAAAGATAAAGGGTATCATATCAGATTGAGCCACATAACACTGTACTTTAAACTGTCTTGTCACAAAGTATTAAGTAAGATAAATTTGGTGGTTCCTCTGAAGCCCTTACTGTTCATTTATCCATTTCATCATCCATCATACTTTGCCCGATTTATTTGACTGGCATTGCCAATTTGGACTTAGAATGGAGTAAGTAATTCAAGTCAGAATTCACATGCTTTGACTGAAATGGGTGCGGAAATATACATAGGATCACCAGCCCCAGTACAGGGACTTCTACTTCAGCTACTCTGTGATGTCAGAGGAATTAGATACCGTGACCATACTGTTACACCCAAAACGGCAACAAAGGGTCTGATCAAAGATTTGGAGGATTGTGTCTGGATAAAAGAGACAGTCCGGATAATATAGTTTAGATGCCTAAATTTGGGATGTTTCCATAACAATAGGACACAGATATTATAAAATAGAATCAAACGTATCCTGGGAAATGCAGGTCCTGTGTCAACTAGCCTGGCACTACTAACAGTGTATATACACAGAATGATGTAACTTGTACTTTTGCTTCTTCACTGTTCAATAAAGCCATTAAAATTAAATGGTGGTGGTAGACTACAAAAAGGTATATTACCATAGCTTATACAAGATTCAACCTAAACTTTTAGATCAGACGATAATTCACTGGGTTCCCCATCAGAGTGCTAAACTTCCAAATTCATCAGTTCCAAATTTCAGCAAAATGGCAATTGACTCAAGTGTTGCCCCTTGCTACTAAACTAGATTTTCACTCCAGCTGTTGTTTAGTGAACAGTGTAGGTTATTGTCTTGGGCTGGAGAAGAGGCAGTCCCTTAAACAAAGTAAAGCACACTTTTCAGGTCCAGTTTCCTCTGCTGTGGTTGTCATGGGTGATGAAGTAGTGACTTCAGAGGAAATGGACCTAGAGGGTATTATGCTGCGTGAAATAAGCCAGGCAAACAAAGACGAATAATGTATGATTTCACTTATATGTGGAATCTAAAAAACAAAACAAATGAAAAAATCAACGGATCAGAAATAGACTCAGGTGACAGAGCAGAGACTGGTGGCTGTCACTGGAGAGGGTGGTCGAGGGGTGGGTGAAGTGGATGAAGGGGATAAAGAGGTGCAGGCTTCCAATTATAAAATAAATCAGTCGCTGCGATAAAAGTACAGCATGGGGAATATAGTCAATAATATCGTAATAACTTTGTATGGTGACTACACTTACCACGGTGAGCATTTCATAATGTGTATAACTGTCAAATCACTATGTTCTACTCCTGAAACCAATAGAATATTGTATGTCAACTATATTTCAATTTTTTTAAAAAAAGAAAAAAGATCACCTGGATGTGACTTAATTCTACCTGGCTGTTCCATCTCTATGAATGTAAGTAAACCAAAAGGGGGGTCAAAAGGGGTGACATTTTGAGCATTAGCAGCATTTTTCCAGTGGAGAAAGGACCTCAGAGGTGAGCTGGTGCAGTGGTTCCCAAACAGCACTCCACAGAGCCCAGAGTTCCTTGGAGACCCAAGGCAGGAAAGGTGGGAATCCAACCAGCAAGGTTCCCAGGCACCTCCCACTCCAGCCAGGTTGGTCCCCTTCCTTCCATCTGTTTTCTGTATTGAGAGAAGTTGGGGTGCGAGTGGAAATTCAGATACCCAAGGGCCACAGCTGGTCAGTGCAGGGCTGGAGCCTCCCACATACACCCTCTGACCCACTGTACCTTCCATCCCACCACCGTGATGCTCCCTAGGGGTCTCGCCCAATCCTCCCAGATGGGATGGCACTATATGGCTGCTGGTCACCCTTACCTGGTGTGGCTTATGTACCATGCCAGGGCCCAGGGACTATGTAGAACCCACACAGCCATGGCCAGGGGCACCACTGCCTGTCACCATCATAGAACACTGGAGCTATGGCCCCCAGCTACTTGTCCGTTGCAGAGTGGCCACTGCCTGAAGACTGACAGTAAGGAAAATAGGGTAGGGAGGAACAGACAAGGGAAGGGACAGAGAAGAGGGGTCCTGGGACAGCTGCCTCTGCTTACAGCACAGACAGTTCTAGCTTTGAGAGCCCACAGCTGGCCCCACCTATGTCCTCACTGCCCGGCAGTCCTGGGTGTCTGTGGAAGCCTTCCTGCTGTCTGTGATGGTACACTCACTCCCACCCCCAAAGGGAGCTCGCACATCCCCTCCATTGCACCTAAGAAGCTCATCTCAGCTTAGACAAGCCAGTCTCCTACTCAAAGAAGCAGCAGAAGGCACTGTTTGTTTATTACAATAAACTTCATACCAATTTTAAACTCTTAGATTTTTAAGGAAACGGGGTAACTTCCCCACTGTTCCCAGTTGCTGGTTCTCAAAGCAAAATGGAAACCAGGCTGGACCTAGTGAGGGTTTTGTTTTTATGTTGTTTTCCATGAATAAATAGATTCAGGAAGGCAAATGGGCTCATTTTCTTCTGGGGTATGTTACTAAGATCCAAAGAGAACTAGAATCATTTTTATTCATTCATTTGTATTCATTTCTCATCCCACTAATACCATATTTATATTAGAAAATAACAGAAGGCTATTAACAAAAAAAAACCCAGTGTATATCAACAACTTGTACTTTTCTCTTTAAGAAACAAAAACTTGAGCTCAGGCTGAGCAAAGGCAGCAACAGCAGCAGGTAGCCTAAGTCCCCCTGCCGCCCCCACCCCATTCTCCCTGCTTTGTTCTCTCCCATCTCCCCAGCCCCTCTAGAATGCCTGAGCTGGGCACACAGTCTCTGCCTCTGAATTATAAAGACTGTCTGGCAGTTAAGTTTCCCCCTAGATTATTCCAGGACATGACTTGAAATCGTTTTTTAAAAGGGAATGATTTGTAATCTGATAGTATAATTTAAATAAATTGGGTTAATGCTTGGTTCTAACATTCATCGTTGGTTAATTTGGTTAATTTGATCTGTGTGTCATTTTGATGAAATTGCATTTGATATAGCTCTTTACGTTATAAATTGTTAATGTACTTTAACATATATGATGATAAAATTATTGACTACTCTCATTCACTTAAAGGTGGCCTTGGAAGAAAATGGTTTGAAAAGTATTACTTGTGCAATAATGATTTGCCCTTGGAGTTCATAAATGGAAGTGTAATAGAGCAAGTGATTTAGCTAGTCTTACTGAAAATGGTTTTTACAGCTCCAAATAATACTAACAAACTACTATTATTTTAATACAGTATTTAGGATAACACACCAAAATATATGAGAATTCTATTAGCTGTGAGGCTGAGAGTTTTTTCATACCTTTTGAAAATATACTTCTACATATAGTTAATACATTTATATTGAATTCCCTTATTCCTCCTTAGTTCTATTTCATCTCATCTTATTCTCCCAAAGGATAGTTTTGAACTGACAGAGTGAAGATGCTATGTGGCAGTGTCTGCTTCATTTTTCCATAAATATTTACAATATAAAATATTCTGAAGCACAATACTACAAATGAGGGAAATATGGGGACTAAAAAAATGAATAAATTGAATAAATTTCAGCAATTTTAAAACAGTACACAAATCCATTATGGGATGGCAACATCAATTTCACGTTCATGAACATTTCAGAAAACAATATTTAAAGTTTTTTTTTTCAATATTTAAAGTTTTTTAAAAATTCATTTCTATCATTAAAAAGCTGTAAGACGCCTGTTTCTAGATTTAAAATAACGTATATATGAAAGCATTTTGATTCGTATCCTTCTGAAGAAGATGATCTCAAAAGAGTGCTTTAAAATAAGCTGTCTTAGAATCCCAGGTCCTTCATCAGGCTGGTTTATTAGCCCAACCAAACCTCACCTGTGACACGCTGGCCTATAATTTTTGCCCACATACTCAAGTGACTCACTGCCCTCTCTTCTTAGAAGCCGCTTTGCAGAAGCTTGACTGCAGAAAAATGGTCATTTAAGTCAAGATATCTGGTGGCTTATAATACCATCTTGCTGATTCCGTAGAGTTTGTCATGTTCCTCGCCAGCTTCCATATCATAAAAATTTCAAGAAGTTCTTTGAAGCATAAAAAATCAGTAACTCTTTATCAGCTCCTTATGCTTGAGAAAGAACTTACTTAAATTAAAGGAAAATATTGGTTTAAAGAAATCAGACTATTTTGTCTTCTCATGAAGGCAGTCAGTGTATTAAATAAAATTTGTTCTCCACCAAAAAGAATTCAATAAGTGCAAATGCTTAGGATTTTTCCTTTCTTTGTTCTCTTCCCTTCTGGAATTACAGTATAATTTCAAATACTGTTTATAGGAATCCCATATGCTACAATCAGACAAATATAGACAAACTGAATTTGATTCATTATATTAATGAGTCTTATATAATCACTTGATGTGAAATTTTATATTCTTCAATTATCTCAAGGCCAGTTAGTTTCCAATGACTCACCTGGTGATGGAAGTGATCTAAATTTTTCAATATGACATTATTACTCAATTATAAAACAGTTGAGCTTTTTCTCCTTACTAACATCCCCATTTCTAGGCTAATTTCCAAATGATGTTTGTTAAAATGCTAAATTAAATAATACTTTCAGTTTCCAGTTCAAAACGAGGGACTGAGCACATGTGCTTTCCTTCTCTACAGAGAGCGCACAGAATAATGGTAAAGAATTTCAAAGAAAGTAAACACTTAACAAAGGAGCAGGGGCTGGTGTTGGTCATCAGCAGATGGCAGATTTCAACAAATTTCTGAAATGCTGAAAGTGCACAGGACCATGTGGACAACATCACAGGGGAAACCACAACTAAGAATGAAAGCAAGAGGTTGCTGTACAGAAGGTGGGCAGGATTAGAAAGGGAGAATCATTGAAAATCTGTTTCCAGAACAGCCACGTGAATTGGCCTCTCTCGCTCTCCTTCTCCTAGTCCAGTTTCTGGAAATCTCTGGAAATCTGGCATTTACTCCCTCCACCCACCCACCCCCCCCAAAAAAAACTAAAACAGGAGGTTTTTATCTCTAAAGAAATTGAACAACGACTGGGAAGGTCTAGAATTTCTAGGATGGATAAAGCTCCACAAAGTAAAGCTCCCCCGCTCTGGCATTGTGGGGTCTCAGTTCCTAAGTGGGCACTCTAAGGGGAAGCCTGCTAATTTGCATACCCTGCACATGAACCCAGAGTTCCCAGACAGGAACCATGCCTACCAAACAATAAATGAGGAAAGCTTTTCTTTCTTCTTATAGTAATCAACCTAGCCTTTCATTCTTAAATATGAATGCATGACCAGAGATCACCAGACATTTAAGGAAAGCCAACATAAAAGAAAAAGATGAAAATAGATACATAGAACAACTGACTGGATATAATTAGAGAACAGAAAATAACATAAACACATCCTAACTAGTTTCAGAGAGATTTGAAGATACGGTGCATTCATGAAAGAACAGGATGCAATGAAAAAGGAACAGTCAAAAAAACAAAAAAGCGTTCTTAGAAATTAAAAATAGGATTACCAAACTTGGATATTAAAGGGAGTGAAAAAATAGAAGGAAAAGGACAGGAGTCTTGGAGGGGCATTCCAGGAGGTCCAACACCTGGTTTACAGGCATCCCAGTAAGAGACAAGAAAAGGGAGAAGTGGGAGAAATAGAGATGGGGGAAAATAATCAAATACATAACAGAAAATTCCCAGTTATAAAAGAAATGAGTCTTCTGATTGAATGGGCTTATTGCCAAGTGCGAAGCAGGATGAATGGGGTGGGGGAGGACGCATACCTAAACACATCCTTGTGAGATTTTAGAACATAAAGAGAAAATCTAAAAGCTTGGGTGGGGAGCACCAAACTTATCTATAACAGTGGATGCTAAAAATGATGGATCAATGGCTTCAAAATGTTGAAACAAAATGATTTTGTTGCTAAAAATGATGTACCCCACCAAATGATAATCCAAAGATCATTCAATAAAGACAATTCCATTTGTGTAAGAAAAGAAAGTTTACTTCATTGTACTGTCTCTGAAGAGCTACATGAGGCAGAAACAAGAAAACAAAGTAGAAAGCCAAGAAAGTAGGATCAGGGATGAGCCAGAAAGACAGTCCCAGGATGACTGCTGGGCAAAACAATCATTTCAGACTGGAGCCCGAGGTGTCGGGACTTCAGGATAAATGTCTCTGGGAAGAAAGTGGCCCCTGCAAAGAACAGTGTGATTGAGTGGCTGGGTGGTTTTTAGAATATGGTAAAGGCACCTTTCTTTTTCTTTTTTGTCAACAAGAACAAAGGAAAGTACAGTTGATCCTCATTATTCATGGATTCCATATTTGTGAATTTACCTATTCACTAAAATTTATTTGTAACCCCAAAGTCAGTACTCATGCACTTTTTCGATCATTCAAGGACACACACAGAGCAGCAAAAAATTTGAGCCATCCATCATATACCTTCCCACCTAAGGTCAAGAAAACTCCATGCTCTGCCTTCTGGTTTCATCTCTCCCACTGTAAACTGGTGTCCTTTTCATGTTCTATTTAGTGCAACGCTTTTTACATTCTTGTGTTTTCTATTGGGGATTGCACTGTTTAAACTGGCCCCTGAGCATAGTCCTGAAGCACAGTCTGGTGTTCCTAAGCACAAGAAGGTTGCAGTGTGTCTGCTGGAGAAAATCCATGTGTTATGGTTCATTCAGGGCTAAGTTGTAGTGCTATTTGCTGTGAATTCAATGTTTATGAATCAACAGTACATATTAAATAAGGTGTTTTTAAACCGAAACACACATAAAACAAGGTTGTGAACTGATCTGTCGATAAAAACATGACCAGTGCCTCATATCAGCCTACTCCTGGTTCCCCTAGGAGCAGGAGAAGTAATTGTGTTACTTAGAGTTTCCAAGGTAATCAGTGGAAGAGATAAAAATGAAAATATAATGTCAATAATTGGAAAGGGGGAGAGAACAGTGAGTTCTCTTCCTTCTTAAATAGGCATTGACAGAGACTGTCTAAAAGTGAAAATAAATCGAGAAGTAGAGGTATAAACATTAGTTGTAAAGGTAACCAGCAGAACTAAGATTAACAATTGTTACATGGAATGCCTCTGGAAATGACATTGGGGTAAAAAGAGCACAGTGGGTGACTGTTGCTTTTCATTTATGCATTTCTTTACCTGTGTGCTTTATTTTGCCAGGTGTAAGTACTACTTAGGTTTAAAGGTAAACTCAAAATTTGAAATAAAACTTTTTTAACTTTCTTGTTTTCCTTGCTTTAAAGTGACCCTGAGGAAGTCACAATTCTGTGTCTCCGCCTGTTGGTGATGGGTCCTAACATAGAAGTTCCCAAACTTTCTCAGTTCACAGAGAACTAGGTGTCTTATTTTTTTTCTCAGAGCCCCTAGGCCAAAGAAATGTCCATCAGTTCCATTATTAAGTGTTTCGGTCCAAACAACTTAATGTTATGTCCGAACAATGTTTGAAAAAAATATAAATGCATGAATTAGAAGAAAAAAAGAACATTTTTATCCCACTCTTTTTTTTATTAAGGTATTATTGATAAAACTCTTATGAAGGTTTCACATGAAAAAACAATGTGGTTACCACATTTACCCATGTTATCAAGTCCACACCCATACCCCAATGCAGTCACTGTCCATCAGTGTAGCAAGATGCCACAGATTCACTGTTTGCCTTCTCTGTGCCACACTGTTTTGCCGGTGACCCCCCACACCATGTGTACTAAACATAATACCCCTCAGTCCCCTTCTCCCTCCCTCCCCACACGCCCTCCCACACTCCTCCCCTTTGGTAACCACTAGTTCCTTCTTGGAGTCCCCAAGTCTGCTGCTATTTTGTTCCTTCAGTTTTCCTTCGTTGTTATACTCCACAAATGAGGGAAACCATTTGGCACTTGTCTTACTCCGCCTGGCTTATTTCACTGAGCATAATATCCTCCAGCTCCATCCATGTTGTTGCAAATGGTAGGATTTGTTTTTTTCTTATGGCTGAATAGTTTTCCATTGTGTATATGTACCACACCACACCTTCTTTATCCATTCATCTACTGATGGACACTTAGGTTGCTTCCATATCTTGGCTATTGCAAAAAGTGCTGCGATAAACATAGGGGTGCATATGTCTTTTTGAATCTGAGAAGTTGTATTCTTTGGGTAAATTCCAAGGAGTGGGATTCCAAGGTCAAATGGTATTTCTATTTTTGGTTTTTTGAGGAACCTCCATATTGCTTTCCACAATGGTTGACCTAGCTTAACATTCCCACCAGCAGTATAGAAGGGTTCCCCTTTCTCTGCATCCATGCCAGCATTTGTTGTTCTTAGTCTTTTGGATGCTGGCCAGCCTTACTAGTGTGAGGTGATATCTCATTGTGGTTTTCATTTGCATTTCCCTGATGATTAGTGATGTGGAGCATCTTTTCATGTGTCTGTTGGCCATCTGAATTTCTTCTCTGGAGAACTGTCTCTTCTTATCCTCTGCCCATTTTTTAATCAGGTTATTGGTTTTTTTGGGTGTTGAGGCGTGTAAGTTCTTTATGTGTTTTGGATGTTAACCCCTTGTCAGATATGTCATTGACAAATATATTCTTCCATACTGTAGGATGCCTTTTGTTCTGTTGATGGTGTCCTTTGCTGTACAGAAACTTTTTAGTTTGATGTAGTCCCATGAGTTCATTTTTGCGTTTGTTTCCCTGGCTCAAGGAGATGCATTCAGGAAGAAGTTGTTCATGCTTCCATTCAGGAGATTTTTTGCCTATATTGTCTTCAAAGAGTTTTATGGTTTCATGACTTACATTCAGGTCTTTGATCCATTTCGAGTTTACTTTTGTGTATGGGGTTAAACAATAATCCAGTTTCATTGTCTTGCATGTAGCTGTCCAGTTTTGCCAACACCAGTCGGGCTGTCATTTCCCCATTATATGTCCATGTCTCCTTTATCATATATTAATTGACCATATATGGTTGGGTTTATATCAGGGCTCTCTAGCCTGTTCCATTGGTCTATGGGTCTGTTCTTGTGCCAGTACCAAATTGTCTTGATTACTGTGGCTTTGTAGTAGAGCTTGATGTTGAGGAGCATAATCTCCCCAGCTTTATTCTTCCTTCTCAGGATTGCCTTGGCTATTCAGAGTCTTTTGTGGTTCCATATGAATTTTAGAATGATTTTCTCTAGTTCGTTGAAGAATGCCATTGGTATTTTGATAGGAATTGCATTTAATCTGTAGATTGCTTTCGGCAGGATGGCCATTTTGACAATACTAATTCTTCCTATCCATGAGCACAGGATGTGTTTCCATTTATTGGTATCTTCTTTAATTTCTCTCATGAGTGTCTTGTAGTTTTCAGAGTATGGGTCTTTCACTTCCTTGGTTAGGTTTATTCCTAGGTATTTTATTCTTTTTGATGCAACTGTGAATGGAATTGTTTTCCTGATTTCTCTCTCTGCTAGTTCATTGTTAGTGTTTAGGAATGCCACAGATTTCTGCATATTAATTTTGTATCCTGCAACTTTGCTGAAATCTGATATTGGACCAGGTAGTTTTGGAGTGGATTCTTTAGGTTTTTTTTAGGTACAATATCATGTCATCTGCAAACAGGGACAGTTTAACTTCTTCCTTGCCAATCTGGATGCCTTTTATTTCTTTATGTTGTCTGATTGCCATGGCTAGGACCTCCAGTACTATGTTGAATAGAAGTGGGAGAGTGGGCATCCTTGTCTTGTTCCCGATCTTAAAGGAAAAGCTTTCAGCTTCTCACTGTTAAGTATAATGTTGTCTGTGGGTTTGTCATATATGGCCTTTATTATGTTGAGGTACTTGCCCTCTATACCCATTTTGTTGAGAGTTTTTATCATGAATGGATGTTGAATTTTGTCAAATGCTTTTTCGGCATCTATGGAGATGATCATGTGTTTTTGTCTTTCTTTTTGTTGATGTGGTGGATAATGTTGATGGATTTTCGTATGTTGTACCATCCTTGCATCCCTGGAATAAATCCCGCTTGATCATGATGGATGATCTTTTTGATGTATTTTTGAATTCTGTTTGATGTATTGTTGAATATTTTTGCATCTATGTTCATCAGGGATATAGGTCTGTAGTTTTCTTTTTTTGTGGTGTCTTTGCCTGGTTTTGGTATTAGAGTGATGCTGGCCTCATAGAATGAGTTTGGAAGTACTCCGTCTTCTTCTAGTCATTGGAAAACGTTAAGGAGGATGGGTATTAGGTCTTCACTAAATGTTTGATAAAATTCAGTGGTGAAGCCATCTGGGTCAGGCGTTTTGTTCTTAGGTAGGTTTTTGATTATCAGTTCAAATTCGTTGCTGGTAACTGGTCTGTTCAGATTTTCTGTTTCTTTCTGGGTCAGCCTCAGAAGGTTGTATTTTTCTGGAAAGTTGTCCATTTCCTTTAGGTTATCCAGTTTGTTAGCATATAATTTTTCATAGTATTCTCTAATAATTCTTTGTATTTCTGTGCTGTCCATAGTGATTCTTCCTTTCTCATTTCTGATTCTGTTTATGTGAGTAGACTCTCTTTTTTTCTTGATAAGTCTGTCTAGGGGTTTATCTGTTTTCTCAAAGAAACAGCTCTTGCTTTCATTGATTCTTTCTATTGTTTTATACTTCTTGATTTTATTTATTTCTGCTCTAATCTTTATTATGTCACTCCTTCTAGTGACTTTGGGCCTCATTTGTTCTTCTTTTTCTAGTTTCATTAATTGTGAGTTTAAACTGCTCATATGGGATTGTTCCTCTTTTCTGAGGTGGGCCTGTACTGCAATATACTTTCCTCTTAGCACGGCCTTCACTGCATCCCACAGATTTTGCAGTGTTGAATTATTGTTGTCATTTGTATCCATATATTGCTTGATCTCTGTTTTTATTTGGTCATTGATCCATTGATTATTTAGGAGCATGTTATTAAGCCTCCATGTGTTTGTGGCATTTTTCATTTTCTTTGCGTAATTCATTTCTAGTTTCATACCTTTGTGGTCTGAGAATCTGGTTGGTACAATTTCAACCTTTCTGAATTTACCAAGGCTCTTTTTTCGGCCTAGGATATGATCTATTCTTGAAAATGTTCCATGTGCACTTGAGAAGAATGTGTATTCTGCTGCTTTTGGGTGTAGAGTTCTGTAGATGTCTGTTAGGTCCATCTGTTCTAATGTGTTGTCAGTACCTCTGTCTCCTTACTTATTTTCTGTCTGGTTGTGTGTCCTTCAGAGTGAGTGGAGTGTTGAAGTCTCCTAGAATGAATGCATTGCATTCTATTTCTCCTTTTAATTCTGTTAGTATTTTTTTCACATATGTAGGTGTTCCTGTGTTGGGTGCATAGATATTTATAATGGTTATATCTTCTTGTTGGATTGACCCTTTTATCATTATTTAATGTCCTTTTTTGTCTCTTGTGACTTTCTTTGTTTTGAAGTCTATTTTGTCTGATACAAGTACTGCAACTCCTGCTTTTTCTCCCCATTAGTTGCCTGAAATGTCTTTTTCCATCCCTTCACTTTTAGTCTGTGTATGTCTTTGGGTTTAAAGTGAGTCTCTTGTAGGCAAAATATAGATGGGTCTTGTTTTTTTTTAATCTATTCAGTGACTCTATGTTTTTTGATTGGTGCATTCAGTCCATTTACATTTAGGGTGATTATGGATAGGTATGTACTTATTGGCATTGCAGGCTTTAGATTCGTGGTTACCAAAGGTTCAAGGTTAACTTTCTTACTATCTAAGAGTCTAATTTAACTCACTTAATAGGCTATTACAAACACAATCTAAAGGTTCTTTTTTTTTTCTCCTCCTTTTTCTTCCTCCTCCATTCTTTATATATTAGGTATCTGATTCTGTACTCTTTGTGTATCCCTTAATGACTTTGGGGATAGTTAATTTAATTTTGCATTTGCTTAGTAATTAGCTGTTCTACTTTCTTTACTGTGGTTTTATTACCTCTGATGACAGCTATTAAACCTTAGGAACACTCCCACCTATAGCAGTCCCTCCATAATACACTGTAGAGATGGTTTGTGGGAGGTAAATTCTCTCAACTTTTGCTTATCTGGAAATTGTTTAATCCCTCCTTCATATTTAAATGATAACCTTGCCGGGTAGAGTATTCTTGATTCAAGGCCCTTATGCTTCATTGCATTAAATACATCATGTCACTCCCTTCTGTCCTGTAAAGTTTCTGTTGAGAAGTCTGACGATAGCCTGATGGGCTTTCCTTTGTATGTGATCTCATTTCCCTCTCTGGATGCTTTTAATAGTCTGTCCTTATCCTTGATCTTTGCCATTTTAATTACTATATGTCTTGGTGTTGTCTTCCTTGGGTCTCTTGTGTTTGGGAGATCTGTACACCTCCATGGCCTGAGAGACTATCTCCTTCCTCAGATTTGGAAAGTTTTCAGCAATTACCTCCTCAAAGACACTTTCTATCCCTTTTTGTCTCTCTTCTTCTTCTGGTACCCCTATAATGCGAATATTGTTCCGTTTGGATTGGTCACACAGTTCTCTCAATATTCTTTCATTCTTAGAGATCCTTTCTTCTCTCTGTGCCTCAGCTTCTTTGTATTCCTCTTCTCTGGTTTCTATTTCATTTATCGTCTTCTCCACCATAACCAATCTGCTTTTAAGACCATCCATTGTGCTCTTCAACAATTGGATCTCCCACCGCAGTTCATTCCTGAGTTCTTGAATATCTTTCCATACCTCCATGAGCATGGTAATGATTTTTCTTTTCAACTCCCTTTCAGGGAGAGTCATGGGTCGATATCATTTAAATCTTTCTCAGGAGTTGTATTAATAATTTTACTCTGAACCAGGTTCCTTTGGTGTTTCATATTTGCCTATGGTGCCCTCTAGTGCCCAGAAGCTCTGCTCTCTGGAGCTGCTCAGCCCCTGAAGCAATGTTGGGGGTCGCAGAGGAGTGGTATTGGTGCCTGGGGGGAGGAAAGAACTGTTTCCTGCTTCCCAGCTGCTATGCCTGTCTCCACTGCCTGAACCAGTGGGCTGAGCACACAGGTATAAGGCTCTATGCTTTGCATTTGTAGTTGCTGTAGACAGATATTCCCTCTGGCTGGCCTAATGCCAGGGTAGGGTTTGCCAGTTTGCCAACTAGGTGGGGCTGACCAGGAGAAAGGCACAGTAGACTGCCTATCACAGAGGGGGTTATTGGAGCTGTGTAGGCAGCCAGGGAGCTGGACCACCTGAAGATCATGAAAGCTCCCAACCTGCTGGGCAGAGTGCACCAGGACAATTTTGTCTACCTGTCCTTTCTCCTGAGCAATAAGCTCTATACAATCCTTGCCCCTTTAGCAGCCCTCTTGCTAAAGGCTTCCTTGTTATGAAGTCTCTCAGAGTGCCCACCTTTCTTTTGTCCCAGAGCAGCTGGATATGGAACCCTGCTTTCCACAAGCAGCTGGAATCTCAATCTCTCCAGGAATTCTGCCTGTCTTAGCTTTCCAACCCCCTAATTATGACAGTATCATGCAAGCACCATGAACTGTAGGTTTGTGCTCCCAGAGCAGATCTCCGGAGTCAGGTATTCAGCAGTCCCAGGTTTCCATTCCCTCCCTGCTCTGTTTCTCTTCCTCCTGCCTGTGAGCTGGGTTGGAGGAAGGGCTCAGGTTCCGCCGGGCCACAGCTTTAGTATGTTACCCTGTTCCTTCAGGTCTGCTCTTGTCTCCAGGTGTATGCAGTTTGGCGCAGGCCTCTTTTGCTGTTGCTCTTTCAGGAGTAGTTGTATCAGTTATATTTTCGTATTATATGCGGTTTTAGGAGGAAGCCTCTCTCTCACCTCTCACGCCACCATCTTTAATCTCTCCATCTATCCCATTCTTAAATAACCACACTGAATTACAAATAGGATGTGTGCACCTGGTAGGCACTGCACAACTTCCCAAACCTTAGACTCATATTGGATACCACTACTCTCATTTGCTCTTCCACATGGATGTTTTTTACCAAAACCTTGCTTTTAATCCCAGCAACAGCCAAAATTCAGCTTTGCAAAGATACATCATCAAAAAAGGAAGCCAGTGCAATCTACCATGAATCACTGGTGGACCCACTGTGAGCCAGTAGTTGTGGGATCCAACAGAGACTGAATATCACTGTATTGCCCTTGAAAGTGTAAACATTTGCTGCTGTATCCCAGGGTACCTGGGTGCACAGTTTGGGAACCATGTCTCCAGCATATATTTGAAACTTTATTATTGTGGTCTATCTTGCAACTTCATTGGAAAATATTTGAGATCAAAGACCATGTATATTTCACAACATCTAATGTAGTTTCTTGTTCAATAACAGGTGTTCCATAAATATTGTCTATCATTGAATCTATCATGTCATAGATTGCAAGATGCATACTGATTCTACAGATGGTAAAAAGCAACATAAAATCAATGAAATACAGTAGTAGGCTGGTGTAAATGTATTGCCTGTGTCTAAGTCATTGCTGCAATTTAATATTTACCCCTGTGATATCTGTAAAATCTAACTCACCGTTGTCCTTCTGGGCTTGAAATTCCATCATAGAAAAAAATCATAAAACAACATAGTCCAAAGATGCCCTGTTCCCAGCACACGCAAAACCAGTTTTGTTCTTGCAGCTGCTGTCCTCTGGGAGGAAGGACATGAGAAGGCAACCCTGCATCCTCTCCTCTTCCCTGAGTTTTGAGTTTTATTTTCCTGTAGCCCACTATTACCATGCTTATTAAAACTGCCCCATTGACTTACAAGACTTCATACATTGGCTTTTTTGGGTCTCTCAGATATGAAGGGACAGGTGTACTGCAGATCTAGGTGTATGGCCTGGTTCCCAGTTCTCTTGAATGGCCGAGAAGGGCCTGGAGGACGGCCCACCTGAGTATGGCCGCATGGCCTCCAGAGGATGCCCACATATGCCTATAACCACTTGAAGAGCTTCATTCAGCCATATTTTTTCTTCAAACATGTAAACAAACAATGTACTAATGTCCGTAAGTTTTGTCTAATTAGAGCAAAATTTGTTTAGAGCAGAAGGTAAATAAATATAAACATGTAAGTATAAGTCTCATGGAAACATTTCACATTGCAATAGTTCTTTGCTCTTTGGATGAGAGGCCCTACACAGAGATTCAGATTCACAGGAAGTAGTAGATGAACACCTGTTCAAGTTTTTAATTCCTGACTTTAATTCCTGGATAGAATCAGGGGAAGGGGTAGCCTGGAAAAGAAGAAAGTTAGGGGTTATTACTTCTCACAACTCCAGGCAAAGTCCAGCAAGCCTGGAGTCAGGGCTGGTCTTTAGAAAGAAGGGTCTTCTCTGGAGTGGTCCCAGAAGGCACGGCACTTCCTGCCCAATGTGGGTTCTGGCAGGCGTGACATGTCAGCTCCCTTCAGCCTCCTCCTCACTTCTCTAAGGGGTCCTGGATGTGGTCTGATTCTTATACAGGGGCCTCCCAGCCCTTGGGGCCCAGGAACTAGGTGCCTGCCTGCTTAAACTCAGCACAGTGCCTGAAAAATGGGTTCTCCAGGCACAAAGAACTGTCCAGCCCCATTAAAGCACATACGATGGTCAATCTCACACTTAGACTTCAAATGAAGCTGCATCCCCAGCTCTGTCTGAGGCCCTAACTTAGAGGAAAGTCTGGAAGATGGAGAAAGAAAATCATTATAAAAATGCTATGTTAGGTGATCCCTACATTTTATAATATTCAGCTGGTCTGTTTCTTCATTTGATCTAACCCTGGTCTTGCTTACTTGGCTATTTTATCCTCAAGAGTGTTTTAGGCATCAGTTCCCTAAAGTCACCTGTTTGTTTTCTTCTCCTGGCAGTCCTAATTGCCAATTTTTAGGGAAATTTGTGACTCCTTTTGGCGGACGTTGGGAAAGTCCCTGAATGGTTTTATCCTGCAAACCTAGTCATTCTCTGGTTATTTTCATTTGAGAAAAATGTGGTGGGGGTTTGGGGGGAGATAAAGGGATCCTGCCCTGTGGCATTTGTGCTCCATGCATCCATCCTTCTCTCTGTTGGCAAGGGAGTTCATGACTTTTTGCAAATTTTTTTTTTACAGCTTGCACTTCATCCACAGGGCATTGTCCACCCTGTGTGGGCTTTTCGGGTGGTTTCCTTGGCAACCAGACCTACTAATCCTTCCTCCCCCACTTGCCAGTAACTGAAAAAAAGCACATAATTGGCTTAGTGGAGTCACCAACACTAATACATCTTCATGAACCTGCACAGGCTCTTAACTCTAGAACTCATTTCCTAAAGGGACTAAGCTTCTTTTCCAGAACCATTTGAAAGTGCATTTCACAAATATTGGAATGTTTAAGACCAGAAGGACATTCAGGATCAGTTTGTTACCTCCCTGTTTTACAGGCTCACTCCATTGAAACACAGAGCTCACATAGCCGGTTATGTAAAAATGGGACCACGCCCAGGGCCTCCTGCTCCTGGCCCCAGCTCTTTCCCCGATACCAGGAGCCACCTCCACTCTGAATACCACCCCCAGCTAGCAAACATGCATGGTGTAGGTCTCTCTGAGGATGGGAACCTTCTCACATTGCATGTGCCCACTGTCCCCTGGGACAGTGATGACAAACAGCCGGTTCTGCAGACATTTACCTATGCCTTACCTACATTTCCTTAACTTGGATGATTATAATCCTAACATGCAGTTGCCTTCTTCCTCCAGAGAGGACATCTGTGAGTGGATGTATTAGAGTTAGCAGCCTCCGACATCAGAAGCATGGAAAATGTGCAAGTTCTAAAAATGGTGATATTGTTTTATTCTTGTGCCTTACTGTGATAGAAAAATATTCTTAGACTATTTGCTCATCTTTGCCTGTACTTAACTGTGATGAATACCAACATCTTTTAGTGGCAAACAAAACGTAAAATCGGAGCATAGTAAGTATGTATGAGCATTTTAAAATAATATACGTGAAGTATGTAATTAAATGCCTCAAACTCAGTCATTCATCTCAGGGATAGAAGGGTGTTGAGAATGGGGTTTATTGCTAATTCCTTAGTTTTTATATAAAAGTCATAACCAAGTAATCAGATACTTTAGAAAATTGAACTCTGTGTTCATTCCTCCATCCAGATTAAATAAATCCCAATTTTGTATCTTTTGTATTAACCCTGCATTCACTTTCTTCCATCATATTTCTAGCCACTTTCTTAGGCCTTTTCATTGCCATCTTGGCTGTTGGTAAACTGACCTAGCCAGAACTGGAGACAGCTGCCTCAACAGATAGAACCAATTTCAGTTTGTTTTTGACTTTCTCACTTTCCATCCTAATGAAATGGCCACTGAGAATGGCATTGCCCTTGGAGCAGAGAGCTTTGATTCATTAGTACATTTCCAGAATTATCTGTTTTCTTTTCTTTGGTCCTGCTAACTTGTCCTTTGTATTTTGCTTTTACTTAATCTGGATTATATCCCAGTTTTTGGTCACAATAATCCCGTAACCAACAAGTTGAACTCTGATACAATTCTCTAAATTAGTTTTAGCCTTACAAAGACTTTCAGAAGTATATGATTGTTTTATCTTCACACAGAAGATAGCTTCCCAAAATAACAATGGATTATATACATGTGTCTCTATTCATTGTACCACAGTTGCCGCTTTGTATTGATGCTGTTTTTTTCCCCAAATCAACCTGGATTACTCATTCTAAGCAGCAGAAATTTGGGCTGCATTATAGCTTTTAATCTGCTATGTTTGGTTACTCTGCGTTAACATAGTCAATAAAAATGCCTCTTCTGGCATGTGTCTCTTTTTAAGAATGCTACATGATTGGAGAATCTAGGAAAGTGTTTCCATCTGAGAAGTGCACATTACTGTTGGCCACAGCTAACCATTATAATAGGCCTGGCCATATTAACTAAGTGGGATGTATTAAAAGAGGCTGAAGTAAATCAGGGCAGAGAGGAACTGGATTAATTTTCTTGTTGCTGCTCGAAGAGATTACCCCCAGATGTTGAGGCTTAAAATAATACAACTTTATAGTTTTACAGTTCTGAGGTCAAAAGTGGGAAATTAATTTATCTGGGCTAAAGCAAGATTGTCCACAGGTCTGCTTCCCTCTGGAGGCTGCAAGTGGAGAATCCATCCCCTTCTATCATCACATCTCTGACTACTTGCCCTGATCTCCTGCCTCCCTGTTAACTAAGGACCCTTGCGATTACATTAAGCCCACCTAAATAATCCAGGATAATTTCCCCATCTCAAAATTCTTAATTGTATCTGCAAAGTGTCTTTTGCCATATAAAGTAACATATCCCCAGGTTCTGGAGATGAGAAAGGGGAATCTTTGGGGGCCATTGTCCTGCTGGCTGTATGACCATGATCTCTCTCTCTAGTGCCAGTTTCCTGTGCCTTTCCTATTGAAGTTGAGCTGGCTGATGGGGTGGGGAGATGTTGGTGGGTGGGCCTGCTGATGTCCTGCCAAGACCCCACGCCCCCTCCCTGCCTGTGGCACCTTGTGGAGGCAGCCAGCTCTCAGCTGCCTCCCCGGGCTACCAGGCGTGCCACACGTTTCCCAGAGTCACACCACTGTTCCCAAGATGTTTGCCAACCACCCTTCCTCACCCTGCCTTCCTTCCTTCTCAGCATTGTGTTAGTGCCGGGAGGCCTCCGTGTCAGCAAGCTGAGAGGGAAACCGAGGCAAGATGTCGGGCCGGAGCGGGAAGAAGAAAATGTCCAAGCTGTCCCGATCAGCCAGGGCCGGCGTCATCTTCCCAGTGGGGAGACTGATGCGTTACCTGAAGAAAGGGACGTTCAAGTACCGGATCAGCGTGGGTGCTCCCGTCTACATGGCGGCCGTCATCGAGTACCTGGCAGGTAATGTGAACTCGCGGGGCAGGTGACAGCCTCCCGGAGCCCACCCTCCCTGCAGCCCCCATGATTCGCTTCACTCAGTGGCTGTCCCAGGGCCACCTGAGGTTTCAGCTTGCCTTCTTGGCCGAAATTCATTTCTGCAGCGAGTGAAGAGGCATAAAGACAGAGGATGAGGAAGGAAGGAAGAGAACCCCCAGTAAAGTGGCTTTTTCTAGATCAGCCCTAGAAAAGGTGTCTTGCTTTAGGCAAAGGTCGTATGTAAAAATCTAGGTTCCCATAGAAGAGAAACTACAGTGAGGAGGGGGTTGCTATTCATTTTCTTACAGGGGGTCCTCACTTTACTTCAGGGGCCCTCACTAAGCACCTGTTCTCCAGGTGTATTGAAACTAGGACTCGCTGTCCATAAATAACAGCGACCTGAGCATCAAAAACATCTTGAGTCGGCTCCACGAAGCCGCTAATGTTCTAATCTTGCTCCTGTTCACAGAGGTGGTTCTCTGTGTACAATGGGTACATGGGAAATAGTTTCCCATATTAGTTGCTAAAATTATTTTTCTACTAAAAGATGAGATTTTTTTACTGTGTGTACTTTGTATGTTTGAGTAACTTTCTGTTTCGCTTTTTTGTTCTTTTATGTCATAGTTAAACAGAAAACAGACCTCACAACTTCAAAGATACTTTATATATATATATATATATATATACATATACATATATACAAAAAATATATAAATAAATTGGATGAGTTCTTTGAGGGGTTATTTTGGCCACAAGCAATGTCTCTGACTTTGCCCAGGGTTAACAAATTCCCCAGACACCGGATTTAGATCCCTTGGGAAGTGCCCCGGGTAAAGCAAACCTCCCCCAACTGTCTACCTCAGCCGCTGAGCCCCTGCAGCCACTGGGCGTGGCAGGACTGGACCCAGTTTCTGTTCCCAGGCCCTTCTTCCCCTCCTGGTTCTCCCTCAAAAGCAATCTCTCCCTTCTCTTTAGATGCTCCATCCTGTTCTGCCCTCTTGGTCTCCCATGAATCACCACGCAACATTCCCAAAGAAAGGTTTGCCATCCTTTAGAAAGTTGGAGAGAGGGGCTGGAGTGCTCTGAACATCAGTCCAGTCAAGTGTGATACAGCAGGGCTTTTCCAAGTGTGACACTCAGAGATCTTGTTGACAAGGTCTGGGGTGGAGCCTGAGACTCTGCATTTCTAATACACTCCTATGTGTTGTGCCACTGCTAGTCCAGGGGCCACTCAGAGAAGCAAGACTGTAGCCTGTCCTTCAGCAGCAGGCCTAAAGGCTTTTGGGATGCTTGTGTAAAATGCACATTCTTGGCTACACCCCTCTACCACCATGGTTTGATTCACTGGATCTGGGGTGGGACCCAGGAATCAGATAGAAAATCTGCTGACTGGGGAGGGAAAGGAGGGACTTTGAGAAAGGTGAATGCAGCTTTCAAACAACTGCTAGGTCCCTATAACCCACTGAGACTGGAAGACACTAAGTAACCCAGAGATCCCACAGCCTCCAAGCAGGGAGCTGCGGCTCCCCAAGCTCTTTCAGCCAGAAGCCATTCACTTTCTGCCCCACTGCACTGCCCCCATTATAATGTTTGTATGATCAAAATGATTAAGTACTGCCTAGGCCTCCATTTAGCAAAAGTCTAAACTTTGTGCATCATAGAACAGTTTGGCCTTTTGGATCACTGGCTTCTCTATTACTCTTTAGTTCAGATAAAACTTACATTTTCCTACTCATTCATTCAACAAATATTTGTTAAGCTCTACATGTCTGTGCAGATGATACTTAAACTATTTCCTGGTAATAGAATTCAGCCACTGATATGATTTCTAATTTAACTTGGACTAGAGCTACCAACCCCATAGCAATGCACACTATAGCCTGGACATCACACTCTGGACTTGCAGCCAGCACATCTTTAAAGATTTATAGTGCCTCCCAAAGTAGAATGTCACCCTGTTTCTCAGACTGGTGCTTAGAATCTTCCGTTCAGTTCACAAACATTTATTGAACACCTACTCTATGCCAGGTGTTCTAGATGCTGTATATACCGCAGAGACCAAGACAACCAGGATCCCTGCCCTCAGGTAGCATGCATTCTGGAGGGGAGAACCAGCCAATGAATAAGTGAAGTGTGCGTGGCACATCAGACAGTGATAAGTGCGAGGAGGTAAAGCAGGAAAGGACAGAGGGCGTTCCAGGAAGCGGGGAGCTATCAGTAGAGCTGCTCTGTGACGGCCCTGTTGGGGGCAGCAGCAGAAGGGAGCCGGGGAGTGGGCATGTGCCCTGGGGCGGGAAGGTGGGTGCTGGAAGTGCTCTGGGAGCAGCAGTGGGGCCAGAGGGCTGGAGCTGAGGGATGGCTTGGACTGGTTGTGCGGCCTAAGGGAGAATGGGCTCAGGGTATGAGCGCTTGTCATGGTGCTCTGGAGGGTTTTGAGCAGAGGCAGAAGGGATCTGCCCTGGGGGGTAGGGAGGGTAGACAAGAGTGGACACAGGGAAAGCAGCAGGAAGGCTGATTACTGCAGAGGGTCAGTGAGACACACACAGCTGGGAACTAGACAGTGAATGCACTGAGAAGTGATCAGAGTGCTGACATATTTTGAAGGCAAAGCCAGCAGGATTGGTTGATGGGTTGGTTAAGGAACAGGGGAGAGGATGAGCACCTGGAAGTATGCCGTTGCCAGTGGTGACCCCACACACACACCCTCAGCCAGCACAGTGCTGGGTCACATGGAGAAGATGAAGTGGGTTTTCTGAGGCCCAGGTTTGTCTCCTCTGTGTCCTTTCCTTCCCTCCCTTCTGTGCTTTTTGAGTTCGGGACACCCTCCAAACTCAGGCTGCTGTTGAGAGAGCACAGCTTAGCTATATGTCAGTTTAAATCTGCTGTGTCAGTTTTACCAGCTCTGTTATCTTGGGCTAATTCCTGAACCTCTCTGAGCTTTGCATGTTTCCAGAGCCAGCTCACTGAACTCCATCAAATGAGCTGACATATAAAATGCCTGGTGCATTCCTGCACTCAAGAAGCAGGCCCTCTTTTCCTCTCCCTTCTATTGAGAGCTGATGAAATCATTCAGGGGCAGTATAATGATTAATTCTGTTAAGGTGTTGTAATTTGGGGCTATATTTATATTTTAATGAGACAAGGAGCTTTAAGCCAAAGAAGTGAATCATTATTAGTGGAATTGCAGGCCATTGCTGAATAAGTTAAAGAGGATTTTTTTTTGAAGGGTCACCAGTTGATTCTGTTTTGGAAAGGGAGTTTCAAAGAGTGAAAGCCTCTTTCACCCTTGAAATGACCCATTCATGACATAAATATTGACTGAGTTACTCCTTTGGACCAGGCCTTGAAGATACAGCAGAAAACAGACAGCTGTGGTCCTGCATTCAGGGGCTTACATTCTAGCAGGGTGGACATGCACTGAACACATCACAATAAGATGACATGCGGGTTGGAGAGGGAAGTTAGAGGAGTTTCGGGAAATGGTGGGGGCAGTGAGGGCTATTATAAATAAAGCAAGGGTTGGTTCTCAACCCTGGTTTTTCTCAAGTTGATTGATTTTAAAATCCTGGTGCTTATGTCTCATCCCCAGAGATTCTGGGGTATGTTCTGGGCATCAAGATTTTTAAAAACTCCTCCCAAATGATTCTGAGGACAGCCAGAGTGGGAATTAGTAGGAATCAACTAGATCCAGATGGGGAGTTGAACTGGGGGGGATTGTCAGGTGGGGAGGAGGTGGGGTGAAGACCCAAAGTTTAGAGGAATGTGTGGCCCCTTCCAGAATGGAGGCAGTTCTGTGTACCTGCAGCCAAGTTGGGAAATGGGGGGATTGGGAGTGAGAGGAGATGTGGGCAGACGGGTCCTTGAGGGCCATGTGAGGATGTGCACAACATTTTGTGTGTGTGCATACACACCCACATGCCAGGGGAAGGCACTGAAGGGGGGAGGGGGCATTTGGGGACATCACTTGGGCATTGAGTGGAGAATGGTTGGCAGGAAGATCAGAGTCCAAGAAACCATTGGGGGCTGTTTAGTGTCCCTTTTGAGAATTTGAGAATTGACAGTGGCCAGGACTAGGGGTGCAGACTGGGGATGATAAGAAATGGACAAATTTACGAGGTATCTAAGGGTTATTCAGCTCTGCTCAGTGACGGATTGGATAAGGGTGGGGGGCATGAAGGACTGCATGAATCTTTCCTCCTTGGGCCGACTACCTTCTCTCAAGTCAAGCTACCTGGTGAGGGGTGGAGATGTGGGCTTTACTCCAAGAGGATTCAAAAATTCATGTAAGGAGTCTGGCCAAGAGGAAGAGAGGAAAGTGCTGTGGCTGGTGTGTGGAGAATGGTGCCTGCAGCTGAAGTAGGAAACAACGGAAGAGAAACGGGAGGCAGGGTGAGAGGCTCAGTTGGGGACCTGAAGGGCTTTGGTGTCTACAAGATGCCCAGGAGGGCAGGGTGGTTAGGAACGCTGGATTCTGGTTCTGCCACTTATCAGCTAAGAACCGTTGGGCATGTCCACTTTAGTATCCCAGTGTCATTGTGGGAACTATGTAAGAGAATGAATGAAAAGTGCTTAGCGCCACTCCAGGCGCTGAGAGCCGATGTCCTAGGAGCCACTGGCCATGACTGGTGACTTCCTCTGGCTAGCTTACTTCTCTCGGATTCATGCCTGTAGTCTCCGCAGGGCCTCTCTCCCATTTACTGCCTCTGAAAGGGAACCTGGGCCACAGGAATGGCCAGTAAGAGAAAGCTGGGGGCTACTTAGCCAAAAAGAAAGTTGCACAAATTTTCAGCAACTCTGGATGAGAGAGCCCTGCCTGATTTCCCCAGACCGGCTGCCTGGCGGGGCCCACGTTCACGGACCCTCATGATGTTAGGGCTATGCAGTGTTTCCGGTCCCAACCTGTTGGAGGAGTTTGCATGATCTGGCAACACACGGATGCTGACCTGCCCGTCTAGAATGTCCCTTCTGCCTGAGACATCCTCAAGCCTTCCAGAATGGCTATCACACTCATACTTCAGTTTATCAATCTGTAAATATTGGTCCAGTTCCCATCTCCAGTGTGAGGAAAAATGGGCTGAAAAAACAAACCCCAAAATCTGGAAAATAATTTTGTATCATCAACAATAGATATGATAGAAAGGTAACATATTGAGAATGAATTTTTAAGATCATCTTTATGATGACAAAGTGTTGTGAAATGTATTTTTAATTAACAGGACAAATAGGTCTTTAAAAAGAGTGGAATTTCAGGGCATCTCATTAAGTCATTGAGTAATATAGAAGCCCGTCATTTACACACCATTTCCAGACAAGTGGGTCTATACATTTAATACCAAGCATTTCTTTATCTAATGATTTTCATTTATTACATTTGAGTTTTGAAAAGATCACTTTGGCAGCTAAGGACACATGTATGATTGTGCAGGTTGTACACTGCACAAGGACACACATTTAATGGAGTATCATTCACATCACAGACCTCAACAATTTGTATATTTATTTTGAGCATTTCCAGCAGATGGCAGTAAACAGTGTTGCTCTAATGAAATCAGAGAAGTAAAATGTCTTGAGGAAGGGATGTCTTTTTCTAATTAGCACCAAGGTACCTATGGGCCAGAAGTGGTCTTGTTAGCACGAATCTAGAGGAGGACAAAACTGGGGGTGGAAACCATTGAGACAGCCATTACAATGATCTGGGGTTGAAGAGAAGGTAGCCTTAGTGCAGTAATGGCAACAGGCATGGAGAAGAGGGGCAAAGGCATGTGAGATTGGTGAGACCAACAGAAGGTGGACAGAGGAAGAAGGGTAGGGGGTGACTCCCAGGTAGGAGCTGGGTGTGATTGGAACTGCTAGGCCCCCAAATCACTTTTGGGGGAGTGATTTCAATTTTGGGGATGTGGTAAGTTTGATTTACCTGTGCAGTGACCAGGTGAGGCTTTCCAGGTGGCATTACAGCCGGATTGGAGGCACAGATCTAGTAGCATGGGGAGGTGGGTGGAAGCTGGAGCCATGAATGAATAGGGTTTCCCCAGAATACAGCATGGCCTCAGCAGAACAGAGGGCCCAGACAGACCTCCAGGAGTACCATCATCCTGTGGGCAAATGGTCTAGCAGGAAGGAGCTGGGGGAGGAGACAGCCCTGAAGGAGTGGCCACTCCATGCCCTCTGTCCCAGCCCTGCATTTCCAGTGGCATTTCCCATCTCCCGTGGACTGGGATATTCAGTGTTGCCTTAGTTGTGTACAAAATAATGTGCATGATGACCTTTCTAACATCCCTTCTGGCTACGGAAATCAGTGATTTTACTACCAGATTCTCAACTGTATTGCAGATGGAAATGACTTCTGAGAAATGAGGGATTTGCTATAGAAGGTACGGACTTCATACAAGTCTCCACCGCTTAACAGAATAATGATCTTCCCACACAATTTACAGTGAAACAAATGGGTGCTGAATAAGTCCATTTTTCCCACTGATTGCCAGTAGAAAGAAAGATACTTGTGTTCCCAAGATCAATAAAATCACTCAAGAATGTAGCAAACTTTTATAGTTTGTGTGGATATATTTGTCATTATATCATTTGAAAATATTAATATTATTTCAAACATTTAAACAATGAAGTCCCTGGGATAGATGTTCAGACTGAACATCCAACAGAGAACAAGACCACCTTGGTCTAAATGTTCTGTTGTGTATTAAGAAGTTTTTCTCTTTATAGAAAAAAATTCTATCTCTGATTTTGCACTTGTGCACATATTTTCCTTCTTTTAGCTTATCTCAGAAGGGCTAGTCCAAGAGCCCGGTCGCATGCAGGCTGAGCCTCACCCCTGTGCCTGCATCGTGCCACCTGCGTGTATCACGGCCCTTCGTCTCTTCTGCTGCATTTGATTTTGGCAGATTTTCCATCTGCGAATCCAGTTTCTGTACAGCCATCTGTCAAGCTGAAAATAACCTGATCTCAGGGCCTTCCTGCAGGCTCCAAGCATGTGGGGCTTCCCATTAGCCCTGCCTTTCACACTGGCAGCTGATGGGGGGATAGACCTAGGAGGGGGCTTAACGTCTTCCTCCAAATGCAGAGGACAGTCAGGCAAGTGGTAATCCAAGATGCTAAATGAAATTCAGTTGCTCAGCAGCTTAAAGTTAGGGGGCTCCTTGATACCCCCACTCATCTAGAAAAAGGGGTGAGTGAGGTGCTCCTTCCTCCTGTGTGGGACCCCCAAGGCAAGGAGGTGCAGGAAGTTCCTTTTTATTGTGCAAAATGGGGAACTGCATATTTTAATCTAGAGCCATAAAGCAACCCTCTTGATGAAAGCTTTATGACTACCTTTCTGATGGGTATCCCCCTTTGCCAGAGAACAAAAGGGCCGGGTAGCAGGCCGAATAGAGTAAACCAGATTATCTAAAATGGCATTACTTACAAACACTATCCCATAGCCCTAGCAAGGATGCTCATACTCCCAAACTGCACTGCCCTATCTTTGATTCAAGAAATACAGTCTCTGTACAAATGAATTGTTGGTACACGCATATTCGTTGCTTAATAACCTGGAAAAGATGTTGTGAGAATGAATTTGCAGTGATTTAGCACTTTTCATTATGGAAATGCCATATAAATATTTAACTCTAATGCTTATTTTATTCTAATTTTTTGTTAATCACATTTGCTTAGTTAAATGGCATACTTAGGACAAGTTTTTTTTCATTGCCCTAGATTTTATGAGTGATGGCAATTTCAAGTGCTATTTATTTGAAATTAGGTTGATTGTAAAGATTCATACGGAATCGCCTGTTAGTTTTAGAGCTTAGTATTCATGCCATTGTACCAGCAAATCCCCCAGCACACACACATACATTTTTTGCCCCCACATTATCAGTGAAACAACACATTGGCACATTGCCTCTAGCTTTCTACAGGAAGGAATTTTTCTTTACAGGATCATTCATATTTTTGAAGGCAGACAAATCTGGTTTAGCAGAACATCCTTCTAAAATTGAGGAAGAAAGAAAAATAACAAAATAAGACAGAGATAGGAGGGGAAAGCATACAGATGGTATAAACCAATTCTAAAGTTTTTTGTTTTTTGGTTTTTTTGCCTCAGAAATTTTGATAGCATGTGAAATAGTTTTAGGAAAATATCTTTTTATCATTTCTTTCACATTTGCCACACAACATGTTTGTTAAAGTCAGAGCCATGTTTGGGTCCTGAGGGAGATGTAGAGATCCCCTGGACCCCAGGTACCTTCCTTCCTGGGTCTCACAGGTGTGCCTGTTGGGAATTCACTTTGTGGGTCAGGCATTTCTTCATTCCACAGTACAAATTAGCTCTTCCCATCCACTTTCTTTTAGGACAGGAGGGACCTGGGGCATCAGGGAAGAGGAGAAGGCAATTCTGAAAGGGGTTCCAAGTGGGTACTGAAGGCAGACTTTACCTATATCACTATTCTTGTCAGAGATGGCCTTGCTCTCTAGACTGAGAGAAGCTCAGGTCTTGTGTTAGGGTCCTGTATTAGTAAGCATTAACTTCTGCTGACAGTGGCTTAAATAAGACAGTATATTTCTCTCTCATACAAAAGAAATCTGTAGAAAACAGCCTAGGTGAGTAAGGAGGTTCCCCCATCATAAGAGACTCTGGTTCCTTCCCTCTTGTTGCTCTTGGTTAAAAATGGCTGCTCAAATTCCAGCCGTCATGTCCTCAACCCACCATCAGAAAGAGAAGGACACAGTCCCTTCATTGATAGACACTTCCTAGAAGAATCATACGACTGCTTGCCTTTTATTGACCAGAACGTAGTCACATGACCACACTTATCAACAAGGGAGGTTAGAAAATACTGTCTTCCTTCCCATGGTTATAGGCTTCACAAAAAATCAGGTCCAAATACTAAGGAAGAAGGGGGATAATTAATGTTGAGGGACAACCAGAAGACTGCCACAGATCATATATCAGGTCTTGCTTAGAAAAGTCGGACTGCATTCTGTGATTCCTATTAACTCCCCTTTGTAATTTCAGCGGAAATTCTAGAATTGGCTGGGAATGCAGCAAGGGACAACAAAAAGGCCCGTATAGCCCCAAGACACATCCTGCTGGCAGTTGCCAATGACGAGGAGCTCAATCAGGTATGTCTGAAGACTTGAGACAAACCATGGACTGGGTTTGCCAAACACACCACTGCGTGTGGACCTGGCTGGTACAGATCATTCCTGCTACAATTCCCAATCACATGAATACAAAAAAAGTCAGATCATATAAAAGAACAAATTCTGCTAGCTATATCATTCAGAATGAAAATGAGATAGCCTCTGGAATGGATCCCGTAATATATTCTGGGTCTTGACAGACCTTTTTTCCTCTTTAAAAGCCAGCTCTCTGTGCTGCTGGGAAAGGTCCAGTGCAAATAGTCGTTCTCATCACAGTTTCCTCACCTTAATTTTGTTGACGATTCATTCTGATGAGGGAGTATTTCTGATACATTAGAACTGACCCTTTATATTTTAGAAGTGACTCCAAAGTGGACTCAACACCTCCCCCAGGAAATGTAAGGTGGCAGATAGAGAGTAGAAGAGTTTTTATTTATATTTATTTTCTAATCTCATTCTTCTCAAACTATCTGTGGTGAAATGAAGAATGAGTTCTTATTTCTAATTCATCATGGACTGATTATTTTAAAAAATACAAATCAAAATAATATGCAAACTACAAGCCACAATTTTTTGTTACTGGACCCAATAGAGATACACCACCTGTCAGTTTGCTATAACAGTTTCTAGACTCTTCCTCACGATTTCCGTATCTCTCTTGTCACAGGCAGTGACTGCCAGTTCGTGCACCAGTCCTGGCTGCAGACCATACAGGGTGAGCCAGTGCGGCTTTAGGATGTGCAGACTATTCTTAGTGTAGTAGTACATGTCAGTTATTTACAAAGTAAACAGGTATTAATTGATCAAACGTATTTTCCTGATGGAATGCATAATCAAAAGAATATAGAGATCCCTGGTCTGTTGTTAACTGGGTCTAGCTCTACCACTGACCTCGGAACCTAGTTTTGTCAAGCTATGTGCCCCACATGTGAAGCTCTTAATCCTCTGTTACATCTGGAATTCCAGGGCCCTGGGCAACACCCCTGGTTTCAGCCTCTAACACCTTTCATTTTAATTGCTTGTTTTGCTTTCTGTACAAGATCATAGGATGCCTCGACACCTACAGAGAAGGGCTCCACCAGTGAAACAAGGGAAGGCCAATTAAACCATGGATCACACAATGTCTTTGGGAAAGCAAAGACCAGATTTAATACTGTTTCGACAACAGAACTGTATTAATCCAGACCCAGCAAGCTCTTTGCTGTCTGAGCTCATGCATTTCTCTCTTCAGCTGCTAAAAGGAGTGACCATCGCCAGTGGAGGCGTCCTGCCCAGAATCCATCCTGAACTGCTGGCCAAAAAGCGAGGGACCAAAGGCAAGTCAGAAACTATCCTCTCACCTCCCCCAGAGAAAAGAGGAAGGAAGGCAACGTCAGGCAAGAAGGGGGGCAAGAAACCCAAGGCTGCCAGACCACGGACGTCCAAAAAGGTGAGCCCGGGAGCATGTGGGAGCCAGGGACTCTCAGAGAATGAGGGCCTAGCCGTCATCGCTGAAGGACATGGACCTCTGCACAGTTTGGTGCTGGAAGAAAATGACAAGAATGTGTGTGTAGAAGAATGAAGAGCCTTTGAGACTAGGGCTCAAATCACCAAGCAGGGTCTACTAGAGGTTTCCAAACCCAAAGCACTGGTGGTTTTCATGTTTCCTGATCCCTTACACTGCCCCCACCGAAATCTTAAATGAGTACGGATAACTGGAAGTCTACTTTTCATTTCTCCAGAGAGCTCATTGCATACTAAAAAATCTATACTGTCCCATGATTAGTCGCCTGAGTTCAGCCAGTATAATTTCAGGAGTTTGGGATAGCCTGATATACTAAGTAGCTCTAGCTCAGAGATGGCTGTTCGTAGAGTAATACTTTTGTATACAGCCCAGGATAGTAACCACTAGCCACATGTAGCTATTTAACTTTGAATTTAAATTAATTACAATGAAATAAAATTAAAAACTCAATTCCTTGGTCGCCCCAGGCACATTTCAAATGCCCATCTGCACTGAGCAGCGCAGACACAGAACAGGTCCACGACCGCAGGCAGTTCGGTCGGACAGCGCAGCTTCAGGAGGTGTCAAATGTTCGTTCCACAGACCTCCATGATAACATAAAAGATTATGTACAAGAGTTCATGCCACTGCCGCTGTGCCCCAAGGAGGCTGAGCAGTGTGCTGTGCGCTAAGTAGCTCTTGTTGTCCTCAAGCTGGACGCATTGCAGTCAGAATAACATACCTGTGTCCAGGTGTGATGAGGAGTACAGGTTCGTGTGAACCCCTTTAACGCTTTATTTGGGGCAGCACTGTTTTCTCTCCCTCCCATTGCTGCCCCTTGCTTCCCTCGGTCAAGAATTACAGACCGTAACACCTCACTGCTTCCTTTCATAGCCAAGTTGGTGGTCACCATGGGAAGAACTTAATAAAGCCACTTTGGGCCTTTTTTGGATTATTTCTCATCTGTCCTCCTAATTTCTACCAACAGTCCAAACCAAAAGACAGTGATAAAGAAGGTACTTCAAATTCCACTTCTGAAGATGGCCCAGGGGATGGATTCACCATCCTGTCTTCTAAGAGCCTTGTTCTAGGGCAGAAGGTAATAAAGAGAATTGTAATGTGTGTAGTGAAATACTATTGCATTTTTATAACCTACTGTTTACAAGCAATGATGCCTTCTTCATCCCTTGCTCCTCTAATAACAGCTTTCACTCTGGTCTTGAATTATTCATTTTTAAGTGAAAGAGCTATGGCAATGTCTGCACTGTGACAGTAAACAAGCTTTTTAGTGCTGAGAATTGTTCACGCTGACTTTGGCCAGCCAAAAGCAGGCATAGCGATCTTTCTGGTCAGTAGGTAGGAGGCATTACTGGTGGTGCTGGGAATTCCCCAGGCCCCAGTGATTTCTGAGCCCACCAAAAAAATCCGCAGCCTGCTCTCCCAACCGCCTTTGGGAGGCCTGCTTCACATGGTTCAATGTAATTTATCAAAGAAAGAAAATACAAATATATGCGTTCTGAATATCCTTAGTGCTAGAAGTGAATTATTTGCCAATAATTCAGTCTGCCTGCCTTTGTAGACTGCAGAAAGGAAACCAACAGGGCTATACATTTGAACAGTCTTCAGCAGCACAACAGCAGCCGAGCCAGACATGCAAATCATTCATCCCCCCAGCCGTAAACTTTAAGGAACAATTTATCGACCAAGTCAACCAGGGCTGAAGTAAGATACACAAGGAAACAGTTAACCCTATCTCTGGTAGCTAATTGTTTGCAGCCTGACAATAGTCTGAACCTCTGTTGGCACAGCTGGGAAGAGCATGTTACGAGAAGAGGAAAACATGGCGGGTTCCTAATTCATCACTGAGGAAAGCAGGGAGGCCAAGAGGTGGAATTTATGTCCCCTCTAGGGGCTGTCCATAGTTAAAAGATGATTAGCTTTCTCTCACTTACCTAGGTGGACATAAAGTCCTTGCTCACACAGGGAGACCATGGAGAGCGCCCTTCATGCCACTCAGCTATAAGCACATGGGCCAGCATTTCACAAACGTAGCGAATGTGGTCCCCAAAAGGCAGCGTGGCCAGGCATAGGCAGATCAGAAGCCCAGAGCCTACTGCTTCCCTCAGGCAAAGTTACAGGCTTCCCATCCCTGCCCCTGGAGGTCTATGCAGCTCTGAGAGGCATCCAGGGCACAGTGGGGAGAGGAGAGAGCAAGCCTGGCTTCCCTTGCAGGAATGACTCACAGAATACACCCCCGAACACCAAGGCCACCCAGACTGGGAAACACAGGCATAAGCTAAGGAGAAAGAAAGGGGAGGGGAGGGCCATCCTGCTCCCAAGAGAGGAGGCAGGTTTGCTGCATGCTGCTGGCCGTGGAGGGAAAATCAAACCCGCTGAGCTCAAAGAGCCTTTTGAAGACCAAACACCTGGGAAACTGAGGTGGATGCTCCATGTATGGCCCCTTTACGTTGACACTCGGTGTAAATAACTGGGAGGATTAACAGGTGTCAAATAAAAGAGGAAGATTTTAGTAAGATTGGCTCTTTCCCACATTCTCCATCTCTCCATCCTTTCTTCCTAATGCAGCTGTCCCTGACACAGAGTGACATCAGCCATATTGGCTCCATGAGAGTGGAGGGCATCGTCCACCCAACCACAGCCGAAATTGACCTCAAGGAAGATATAGGTAAGGCCCTGAGACTTCCTGACGAGTTGGTCCTTGTCAACTGGACATCCCCTGCTTGGGGGGCCATGTCACACTCCACCGTTGTAGGTAATTGAATAGCACTACTAGAGAGGAACTCATTTTGTTTTTAATCTGCATATATATTTGGAATTTGTATTGAAGTATTATATAAAAACTGATCATTAATGCATAGCTGATGAATGTTTCTCAGGTGAACACAACTGTATAGCCAGCCCCTTGCTCGTGAAGCAGAAACTTGCCGGCACCCCACACACCCCCTCCTGTCTCCTCCTGGTCACTATTCCCCCCCAAGAGTCACCACTGTCCTGTATTCTGACAGAATAGATGGGTGTCGTCCGTTTCAGAGTTCATGTAAATGACATCATACAGTATGTCTTTCTCTGTGTGTGGCTCCTGTGCCCAGCTTTGTGTTTGAGCGGTCTACCCGCATTGTGGGGTGTGGTTGTGCTCATGCGTTTTCTCTGCTGTTTTGTATCCCACCATAGGAATATACCTCCATTTGTTGACCCCGTCTAGCATGGGTGGCATTTGGGTGGTTTCCAGTTGGGGCTGTCATGAGTTGTGCTACTGTCCATGATTTGGTTAAAACTCTACTTATATTTTAAGCTTAAGTATTAAGAACACCATTGGTAAAAATAAAAAGACCATCTGGAAGGTTGTCACTGAGCTCTTTTGCCAGTGGATCGCCACCTGACCCGCGGGTGGTGGCGCAGCTGTTCCCAGACCTGGTGGAGGCGCTGTGGAGGGCTGGCTAGCCAGGGCACTAGAAATAATAGCGCACTAAAGGGTCACCATCTCACCCATTTTCACAAGAAAGACGTGTGCTAAACTCTCCATTGAAAGAGTGAAGTGAGCAAGAAAAGGGCTTTGTCCCTGGGGTTCAGGGCTTGCTTCTGAGGTAGGTGGTCTGAGGCAGCTGCTGGGTGGTGGCCCTGGGGCGCCAGGCTGCTGGGCTCAACTTACGTTCCCCGTGGCATCAGAGGCCACTTGCTTTGCTGAAAAGGAGACAGGATGGCATTGGGGAGGGGAAGGGGGGAGCAGGTGGGCACATTACAGAGAAACAGGACTTCTCTTGCACACAGAGTCCATAAAAATTCCTTCTTCACCCTTCACATGCAGCCTAGGCCAAACCAGCTGCCCTTACCCCTCTGTGGAAAGCTCTCCCTAGTAGCCTTAATCTTGAGCTCTATTTTGAAGTGTGTCCTAGCTTCTCATGAAAAAACAAGTAGCACCGTCCTACTTTATCATTTCTATAGTTTGCATTTTTATAACAGGGAAACAATAAAGATATTGCTATTTTTTAAAGTGGTAGGGTGGTGATTGAATAGAAAAAGCACTGATATTGGAGCAAAAACTCAAGCTCAGATCCTAGCAGTGAGGGTTCTGGAGTCAGTATGGGTCTGTGTCCTGGATTTTACAAATCACTTTCTAGGTGTGTGACTTTAGGTGGGTTTCCCAGGCTCTCTGAACCTGTTTCCTCACCTGTAAGTGAGGGTAACAATTGTACCTGTCTCACAGCAGTGCTGTGAAGACTAAGTGCTATAACATATGGATGAGGCTTAGTCCAGTGCTGGGGTTATATGCACTTGATAAATGATAGCTTTTGTATTGCTGTGTTGTTGGAAGGGGTCCCCCCATCATGATTCCATTCTCCACTACTGTCACCCAAACCAGTCGTCCCATGCAGATAAGGCCCTGATTTATTCTTTTTAAAACATAATATGTTAACTACAAGAAAGGTCGAGCATACACAAAAACAGCAGAAGAGTATGATGAAACTGTGCACCGAGATGCAATAACCACCAGCCCGTGACCAAGTTAGTTTGGGCTCTACCCCCACCCACATTCTCCCAGGCTTCCTATTGTCTTCTCTATGAATAGTTCAGAATGATAAGGGCTATATTTTTTTTAGCAGCAAAACCACAATACCATTATTACAACTAAAACAATATCATCAAATATCAGTGTTCAAATTCCAGTTGCATCATAAATGTCAATGTATGTTTTAAATGTATTTATTTGATCCAGGATCCAAATAAGTCCACACATTGCAATTGGTTGATAAGTCTCTTATAACCTGCGGGTTCCCCCTTCATCTCTCACTCCTTTCCTCTCTCTTTATTTTTTCAATTTATTGGCAGAGGAAGCTGGGCCCTTCGTACTGGAAGGTCTCCTGCAGTGTGGATTTTGTTGATTGAAACCTCCTGGTGTTGTTAAACATGTTTCTTCTCTGTTTTCCTTAACAAATTGGTAGTCAAATCTAGAGGCTTAATGAGATTCAGGCTCAAAAGTTTTTGGCAAGACTACTTGGTCAGTGATGCAATGTTCTTCTGTCAGGAGGCATGTAACGTCCCACTATCCCCCACTAATGTGCTCCCCTATGTTTGCCCATTTGCTAGGGGGGTGCAAAGTGGGGATATTCTAATTCTAGTATTCTTTCATCACTGGACCACTTCCACAGAGAGCCAGGCCCCTCATCAACTTTCTAGGCTGCTTTATTCTTAGAAGTCTTCAGGGAAGAGGGTTTTCACACATTCCCATCTGGCCCCTGACCTGAATGCAAATACAGCAGTTTAGGCCTATTTCCCCTGCTTCTCAGCATGAACGATGCTGCAGCTTGGTTACCTGGCCCTCTCCAGGCTTCTGTGACCCAGCAGATCAACACTGGCCAGGAGCCTGAGGGCCATAAAGGCTAAAGGCATTGGCATGGCCCATAATCACCATTTCCCAATTGTACAGTTGAAACACAAGCACATTAATGAAGAAATCCCCTCCCCACCCCCACCCCAGGGGAGAGTGACTGCTGGAACAGTCATTTTCCCCAAATAATCAGATGACATACTGTGGCTCTCCAAATATACTTGAGTGTCTGAGTGTGGAGTGGGGAAGCTCCCTCACCCAGATTCTAGGGAAGCCTCTGAACTGAATAATAATTATAAAAAGAGAGCTGAGACCTGCCCCTAACACCCTGATAGCCAGATTTCCATTAAAAGGTGAAAGTACGTGACCTGCCCACAGGAGCAGCAGCAGTCATTCTAGCTAGCCTGCACCAAACACCCGTATGTCCTTCCAGAGGCCTGAAGATGGTGCACACGGCTGAGGCTCCTGTGGGGCTCCTGCCCTGCCACTTCTTGAGGGTTCCCCAGAGACAGCCTCTGTGGAAATACAATCCTGAAACACTGAGCAGAGAATTGCCCTAATAGCAAAGACTCAAGGGATCTCCTATCAGGAATGTCCTTAGAGATGAGGAGTGTCCTCAGATCTCTGCATTTTTCCATTGCAAATCAAGGCCCATATAGGAGGACAGCATGTCAGGTTGCCCTGGGCCTGTCCCGTGACCCCCAAGGACTTCCAACACATAGGTGGTGGTGAGACAGGACCCCAGAGCTGTCCAAACAGAGGCTCCTACTGAGCTGTCTGTCACCTCGGGACTGGGCCCCCCCATTGTGGCTACATCTCCAAAGGTGGCTCTGAGACCAGGTTCGGGAGCTATGACAAAAGGCAGGGTTCAGGGACTGTGAGGTGGCCCCCAGTGTGGGGTGCTGCCCTCTAATCACAGAACATGGCTACTAAACCCAGAGGTCAGAACACTGGAGCCTCAATGTTTAAAAAAATATCACCTTTAGGGTTCATGTCATGAGACTGCTGGAAGGCCAAATCACCTGCTAAAAAGGTCCTTTTAAAAGAGTTTGCTCCAATCTAACTCCTGCTGGACAGAAGCCCAGAGACTTCTGCCACCGGTGACCACTGGCAACCAGTAGGAAAGTGATTCTGACTTTCAAAGTATTCGTTTGTTTTTCCTGGCCTACTAAAATACATCAAACAGTATAGTTGATGACATTGAAAAAGACAACCACAGTGGCTTCCAATTGTTTGCCTCCACAGGTAAGGCCTTGGAGAAGGCTGGGGGGAAGGAGTTCTTGGAAACAGTAAAGGAGCTTCGCAAATCCCAAGGCCCCTTGGAAGTCGCTGAAGGTGAGTATGGAATTGGGCCCAGATTCCCAGCACAGCCTCACCACCTTCCTGTCCAGCATTACATGCTTCACGCATATTCCATTTGCAAAATAAAATATGCTATAATTAAGCAGAGAGCTTTTTAGTGTCTCCCAGATAATTTGCGCAGGCCCATGTAGATCATTTCATATGGTTTGGGGGCTATAAAGTGTCTGGATGGTCCAAGTCGATTTTCATTTAATCACCCAAAAATGAAGCTATTGGGTAACTTTGTGGGTGTGTGTGGTAAAACACACATAACATAAAATGTACTATTGTAACCACTTAAAAGTGTACAGTTCACTGCCGCTAAGTGCACTCATCATGTCGTTCCACCATCACCACGGTCTACTTGCAGGACCTTTAATCACCTCTAGTGGGAACCCTGAGCCCATTAAGCAAGTAGTCACGCCCCTCTCACGCCACCTGGCAAACACCAGTCTGCCTGTTCTGGATATCTTGTGTAAATGTGTGATCTTGTGTGTTTGGCTTCGTTCACTTAACATTTTTTTCGAGGCTCACCCATGTTGTAGTGCTTCACCCAGGCATCAGTGCTTCATTCCCTTTTATGGCTGAGTAATACTCCATTTTGTTTATCCCTTTCATCTGTTGGGTTGTCTCCATCTTTGAGTACTGTGGCTAGAGCTGCTATAAACACTGTGCATAAGTTTTTGCTTGAATACCTGTTCTCAAGGATACTGGGTAGCTTAACTTCAGATCTGTGTCCCTCCATCCCCATGCCACCTGTAGGGACCATCTAGTCAGTCCAAGTGCTGCCCTGCGCTGGAGCTCCAAAGACAAGCAAACCCACTCCTACCCTCAAACACTGGACAGTCTAAGAGGAAAGACAAGTACAAGAAGCAGGGCTCAGAGAGGGGGCCACACCCTCTGCTTGGGGGAACTGGGGAGGCTTCGGCGAGGATATAGGGCTATGGGGGCAGGGCCTTTATGGGCAGTAAGGGCACCTGAAGCCTCGGGTTATGAGCCAGCAAGGCGCTGGCAAGTAGAAAATCCTATATAAACAAGAGGCACCTTTGAAAGTTTAAGCTGGGGACTGTCATGATCAGATTTGATTGCTGGAGTAGTACTGGAGGCTTCCGGTCAAGAAAGAATGAGTCCACACTTTACAATGTGCACATACCACTCCCCAGATACATAGCAATGATGAATAGGATTTCTTTTTTTTAATTGTAAAACAGAGCCACACTGAAATATAAGCCAAACATACACATGGACAGGGATAGCATTGCTGCATGAACTGCAGCAGGCCACTTGGCTCCAGTTCTGGTAATATACAGAGCCACCAGGAGGTCCACACTTACATAGTGATGGGACCAGAGGTACCTTGTACTTGGAAGGGATGAGAGCCAGGCCCATTCCTCAAAGCAAGAGCTGGATAAAACTCCCACAGAGCTATATGGCTTGTGTGAAATCCATTTTCCAGAATAGCAGAAGGGAGCAGACCTTCTCCCAGGTCCGGGGCCACATTGCCCCCTGGCTCAATGTCTGGATCTACCACATCCCCTATGTGACCATGAGACAGAGCCCTGCCATCTAAGACAGGACGCTGCCCGAAGCTTGAGGGCAGCACCCAGCAAACAGCCTGTGGGCAGGGAGGAGAGAAAACTAGCTGCAGTACATAGAAAGAGAGTCTCCAACATGCTGAAAACAGTCCCAGAGGCAGAAAATAGTAGAGAAACAGCCTTTAAAAAGACCATGGCTGAGAATTTGCCAGAGTGAAACCCATGAGTCCTCAGGTTGAATAGTGAGTAAAATAAATGAAAATAAATCCCTAACCTGGGCAATCATGGTAACACTTCACAAGTTCAAAATCAAGAGAAACTCAAAAAGCAACCCAACAAAGTACGTCATTTGTAAAGACAGTTCTGACAGCGGACTTCTCCTTGGCTAACAAAGGATCGTTAGAAATGGGAAAGGAATTTCTTCAAAGCATGGAGAGGAAAAGGTGTCAACCAGGAATTCCGCATGCTGCTATCTTATTAAAGAGGGAGGGCAAAAGAGGCAGTTTCAGACACTCAAAAGTTGTGAGTCAGAACTCCACGTATCCTTGCTGAAGGGGCTATAGGAGATCTCACTGAAAGAAACAGAAGTGAACCCAGGAGGAAGGAGAGGGCTGCCCAAAACAACCACAAGCTAAGAAACTGGTGGAGATGAGTTAGGTCTGAGTATCCGTGGCCTGGGGCCAATCAGCAGTAGCTACCGGGGAAGACGGGGTGGGTGACCAGGATTCTGGAAAAGGGAGACAGTTCTTCAGGTTCTGACATCATATTTCACTTAGTCTATAAACACCATCACTTGTAAGACATTCCCTTATTGTAGAAACCATTAAGAAAGAATAAATTTCCAAGATGGGGTATCTAATAGGAGACCCACATAAAGCCAAGACACAGTCAGTTTACAACAAGCAAGAAACGAACCCACCAAGGGCAGCAGGTGTGTATCCTGACCTCAGCATTGGTGGGCTGAGGGGGGACACGCCTCACTAGAGTACTGGAACCCCAAGCTGGTTTGCCCACAGATTCGCAGCCCAACCCAGTGCAACCCAGACACCTCAGGCAGCGAGTCAGTGGGACAGGAGCTTGGTTTGGTAGTGTGCCCGGGTGATGAGGAAGCAAATGCAACTTCCCTCGGGAAGAACTCCTTCAATCCAGGCCGACAGTGATTATAAGGTGCATCCTGATTTCAGCCAGGAAGCTGGGTGGGGTGCGGGTGGGAGGGGGCGATGGAAATGAAGCAGACGTGCCTGGAATGAGACCAGACCGAGGAGCAGACATGGATAAAGGGGAATCAGGTTTAGGGCATGAATGACGATTTTTTGGGCACACGGTCCGTCAACCAGGGGCAGCAGAAAGGTCACTGAGGTGCACAGCACTGTAAACAGTTGTTAAAAGCTGAGGAGGAAAATGGTTTGCAGGTGGTCAGAACTGAGCACCTGAGACCTGGGTGCCAAAGGGCAGGAGAAGAGAAGCTGTTACCGGAAACCGAGGCAGGAAAGCCACAGTGTCCCGGAGACTAAGGGTTATCAGTAGCAGCTTCCGTGCAGGGCAGGGGCCACCCTGGAGTCCCCTTTGGCTGTGGTGACTCTGAGAAGGTGTCAGGCCTTCTGCAGTGTGATGCTTCACATGAGGGAAGGTTCCGGAGGCTCCCGGCAGCAGCCTGCCACCCTCAGCACAGGTCTTCACCAGGCGACACCACATCAGATAAAGAGTATTGGTAGGGACTTCTACCAAATGTCAGTGGAGATAACTCGACCCTTGACCTTGGCACTTTTGGGGAACATTACAAATTACAGTTACAAGCCATTTCCAATTGCCGTGGAAGTACTTTGTTGTAGGCTGACGTGTTATCGTGGGAGAACTTCAAAGTCTAGTGTCATCAAGGGCTTCGATAGGATGAGGAGTCGTGCCGTTTTTAATTGATCAAATGTTTGACTTAACACTGCCTTTAGAAGCATATTTCCTCTTATTTAAAATACTTTACATTAAAAAGATACCATTCAGCTGGAACATGATTTATTTTAAATATATATATAAAATAAATCACCCCAGCTGGTGAAGAGCCAGAATGTCTCCAGCCTGTGAGAGCAGTAAGGGCCTCGAGAAATGGCCACGAGGCACAAGACTGATGCCCCGGCTGCCGGTTTCTTGCAGGGCAGCCCTCAGACTCCGAGGCCAACAGCGCGGGCCGCTCCTGGTGTGCAGATGCATGTGGTCGGCCCAGGCCCCCCGTCTCGCTCAGGGTCACGCTGACTGATCCCTTGGCTCCGTCGTTCAGTGTTAGCACCCAGGGAGGCACGGGGTTGAGAGCCTTGGATGGCAGGCTGGGGATGTCCCTTGCGTTTCCTCCCCACACATAAGTGCAGTCAGGAGTTTGCCAACACTGTGGACGTCCCTAGGAAACACTTCACATAAACTAGGTGGGCATGATGTAGTTCAAATAAATCTTTCAAACCAGCCCACTCCCTGCTCCAGAATGCAGCAGACACACGTTCGTGTCGTAAGCACGGTCCCTCGCAGGCGTGGCTGCCCAAACTGCCCCAGGCTCCGAGCCGGCCATTCCAGGAAGGCCAGGGACCTTCCCTTGAGGGGCTGGAGAGGTCAGTGGATCGATGGACCCCTCCTCTGGGGATGGAAGGCCACAGGGACTTCCCCTGCGCTCCTCAGTGCCCACAGCGCTTATCCACTCTTCACTGACAGAATAGGTGTGAGGGAGTAAGACGCAAGAAGTAAGGAGTAGGAACTAGAATTATGAGGCGAGGCTGGCATCATCCACTTCACAACCCGTCTTGAACCTCTGCTTTCAGGACACAAGCTCCTTGGGCATAAGGATCAAAAGACAACCCTTCCAAGGGTGCGCACAGCACAGGCAGCCGTCCTACAAGCCCTCCGCCAGACCTCCTAAATCAGGATCTGGGGGTGGGATGGTTAATTTAAAAACTAAGTAGATTTTCAACATCTGTTTGTTAAAAGCCTCTGTATTCCTTTCCTATGGTTACTCTAACAAATTACCACAAACTTAGTGGCTTCAAACAACACAAATTTCTTAAGTGTTCCGGAGGCCAGAAGTCCACAATCAGTGCGAAAAGCTAAAATGAAGTTGTTGGCAGGGCTGGTTCCTTCTCAGGGGTGTTCACACCTGGGCCCTTCCAGCTCCTAGGGCGGGACTCCCTCTGGCTCCTGGCCATGTCACTCCAGTTCTACCCCACCATCACATCGCTGTCTCCTACCTTTGACTTTCCTGCCTCGCTCTTGTAAGGACCCAGGTGATTAAACTTCCGCCTCACCGGATAATCCAGGATAATCTATCTCCCCATCTCGCAGTCCTTTGCTTAGTCACACCTGCAAAGTCCCTTTTGCCGAGTAAGGCAGCATTCACAGGTTCCAGGGATTCGGACATGGGCCTTTCGGGAGGCCATTCCTCAGCCTACCATGGCTACCAGAGATGATTCTGATGTGCACCTTTGATTGGAACCATCATCAGTAGGTAGCCTAACCTAGTGACTGGTTGGCAGACCGTATGACAGTCACATTTTGTCACATCAGGATTAAATGCATTTATCAAAGCTCGTGCCAGCTGTCCAAAGCAATTCTGACGTGGCTCCTGCTCTCTGGTAAGCCTACAGTCCCCACTGGAAGCGTGGAACATTGTCCAGCTAACGTCTCTATGCTTCCTTGTCCCCCGTGCATCTAAGAGGTACACGTGGGGTTTGGCCTAACCCCCTGGCTTAAGGTGAGGACATAGGAATAACCTGCAGCATTTGTCTCACGCCCCAGCTGCCATCAGCCAATCCAGCGGACTTGCAGCCAAATTTGTCATCCACTGTCACATCCCTCAGTGGGGCTCTGACAAATGTGAAGAGCAGCTGGAAGAGACCATCAAAAACTGCCTGTCAGCGGCAGAGGACAAAAAGCTAAAGTCTGTGGCGTTCCCACCCTTCCCCAGCGGCAGGTAAGACGGGCTTCTCCAGGCAGGGGAGAGATGCTGAGCCTTCCCTGCCAGCCTTCTCCAGGGGACCAGCTGCCCTCCACCATCACAGCCAGTCTGGCCATGCCAGAACATGTGACCAAAGGCTACCGGCACAGCCAAGCATGTTGACCAGGGGACAGGGCAAGAAACCCAGTTTCCATCCTTCAGAACACAGGAGAAGGGCAGCTTCGAAAAGGACTGGGAGGCAGAGTTCTCTTTCGGGAGCCTGCCATATTCAAAGCCCACATTCCCACCCAGCTGTCCCTGTCTAGAATGCACGGTCAGAAAACACATGCTCAAAAGCCTTGCTGCTCAGAGTGGGGTTCACAGACCAGCAGCGGCAGCCCCACGGAGCTGGAATGCAGGATCTCAGACTCCACCCCAATGACCTACTGTGCTGCCCTGGGGGGGGGGGGCTCTGATAGACACATCCAGAGAAGTGAAGGGCTCTCACCCAGAGTTTGCCTCAGGGGGTTGGGAGAAATTATTGTTCTAATGGTCACAGACCCCAACCAGGTACAAAAGCAGTATTTCAGGTAAATAAGGAGGGTGTCTGTCCTCACAAGAAGCATGCCTGCCTGCTCCCTTCACACGCATAGCCAAAGCAAGTTGTGCTTTAACACCCTCTCTCTGAGAGATGCCCCTCTGTATCTAGATAGGATTTACACTCTAAAAACTTTGTTATAGTTGAGTCATGGGAAGGCTACGAGGAAAATAATGAGGCCTAGCTTCCTGGTATAATTCTATCAACATAAGCAAACAGTACTGGGTCTCCAGAGCCGGGCCCAAAGCTACTGTGGGTTGAATTCTTTGCATAGTTGGGCCCACGTGCCATGATGTTCTGAACCTGGACACTACATCTGAAGGAGAAGAGTGCCTATCAGGCTGGCCCGTACTGGACCTGCCCAAGGGGTGGGGTGGTCGACCCCAAATGACCACAGTGGCAGTGCCCCTGGAGGCTGATGCCATCGGCCCAGCTGGGCAGACAGCTCTGCCGTGGCTTCCTGGGGCCCTGCCCAGAGTCACCACTACTGGAATTACATTGTCGGGTCCATACAGGCTACTGAGAGGAATGTTAAGTGCACGAAAAGGGAATTGTGAAGAGGCACTGTTGAGCACACATTTTTGCCCTTTAATAAACAATCTTCAGCATGTAAACCAGTTTTGAGGGAGGTAACAGAACCTATATATGCTTTTTTGAAGACCGGGTTATTTCAAATGCTAAATTGGTAATATTTTTAAAGCCTGGCTCAACTAGAGTCAGAAAAAATAGATTCACGCCCAGGGCACTGCTCACCGGCCAGCACAACAACCTTGACTAAAACCATGTGCCTCTCCGAGCCAGCATGGCACCTGTAAAGTGGGGACAGTCCCCTCTGCCTGTCCCTCTCCCAGGCTGTGCCTCTGACTAGGGTCAAAGGAAATCACACACGGACCAGCGTGCACACAGTAAGACCTGGTGAGATAGCAACAAGGGTCCGGTGCCAAGAAGGGAAGGAAGCACATTACTCCCACCCCAGGCTGAGGGCAGTCACCCCATGGGTCCCAGGGACTGAAGTGATGCTGGCTCCTCTTTTCCTTTGGCACAGAAACTGCTTCCCCAAACAGACGGCAGCCCAGGTGACCCTCAAAGCCATCTCGGCCCACTTTGATGACTCGAGTGCATCCTCACTGAAGAACGTCTACTTCTTGCTCTTCGACAGCGAGAGCATCGGCATCTACGTGCAGGAGATGGCCAAGCTCGACACCAAGTAGCCACCCCGTGCCCAGCCGCACTTGCCAGCAGGAATCAGAGGAGGATCACAGTCACCGGCGTGGGGTTTTATTTTTCAAAAGGAGAGCAGAAGGGTGACGGCAGGGGAATGGAAGGCGGCTAAAGGGAAGCGGGTAGCAGAGGCTACGGGAGCAGGTCCTGCCAGGAGCCCTCTGCATTTTATATTCTTGTTAAAGAGCCTCAGTCCGTAATTAACCAGGTCTCCACCAGGTGTTTCTTTCCATGTGTTTTCTTCCTGTTGTTTTAGAACTTTTTTAAAAAACAGACTTCGTTTTAGATTTATAGCATTGACTTTTACACACACAAAAAAAAAATCCTTTCAAAATTCTTAAAATCTTTTGTTTCTCCTTTTGCAAGGGAAGAGGGCATATGAGGGACTTGGGCTTTGTTGGCTGTACTCAGAGAGGAGAGAAGAAAATGAGAAAGGCATCCCACTGGTGCTTTGCTTTTCTGTCTAGTGCCCCCACCCCTACCCCTGTAATATCTGTACTACACCTCAAAAGATTTGCTTCAGGCTTTTTTTGTTGTTGTTTTGTTTTTTTAAAGAAAATGAAAGGAGAAAATAAAAGATCCAGTGTCTTTCTTACAACATATTCTTTTATTGCAACATTTTCCTCACTTCAGAAGTCTGTATTGTATCCCCGTGGGTGGAACACTTCTAAAATGTTATAAATAGAGTAAGGCTTCTCACTAATGGGCAGAGACTCCCACCGTGCTAAGCCCAGGTCAGACAGCACAGAATGGCCTGTGTCTCTCAGGCAGCAGGTCCTGCTTCCAGACGGAGAGCCTGATTGGCCTTGGTGCACAGGAGCGAAGCCTCCAGTGAGTTAGCCATCCTTGGGGAGAGGCGCACATCTGAATTAGGCCCGGGCAAAATGGAACAGACTTGGGCCACAGCCCAGATGGCATGGACCGAGAAATCCAGTGAGGCTGGTGTCCCAAGGACTCTGGTCAAGTACCTAGTGGCCACCATCAAAAGTGGGCAGGGAGGGGCAGCATGGGTGGGCAGGCAGGGGCAGGGCCTGAATGTATTCAGATGAACTCATCAACCACTTCTGCTATAGATTTAAACTATCTGATCCAAAATTGGCTCCTTTCAATTGGAAGCTCTCTTCCAAATAGAGAAGTCATTTATATATCTAACATAGCCAGGGGCAGGCATTACTGCCACATGGCCAGTCTTCCAGGTAAGTGACATAAGGGTTGGTCAGGAAACCAGAGCATAAAACCACACAGGTTCCACAGGGTCCCATGCCCCCAGCACCAGCTGGAGTTTTGTCTCTGACAGATTCGCCCATGACAGTGGCCTGGAACCACAGGGGGCTTTACCTGCTAAGCCTCTCTCTGTTCCCTGAATGTCAGCCAGATGCCAACCCGCCCAAGGGTCACACTAGCTTGGCTGCCTTTCCTTAAACACCTCCAGCAGCTGGCACACTAGACTCCAGTCTTAACCCCTGTTAGTTTTGCAAAAACTCACTCTGTTAGAACACACTAACCAGGAGGGAAATTTTATCTAACTCTTTCTTCTTAATGTAACCTATGGTATATAATCAGGACCTAAAAATGGAAGTATAGAAAGCTTCATGAAGACTGTAGGAACTAATGATTTTAAATTAGGCTTCTATTAATAACGTGGGAGTTGCAGAATGTATGCTTCCCACCCCTCAGTAGGATGGCGAAGGTTCAGGGTATAGGCCCTCTCTCCACCCTGGCTCCCCTTACTTAGCTGGTCTCACTTTGCAGGCTCTCCTTCCTGCTCTACCAGACAGGATGCCAGCCTCCGGGACACCCAGCTCTCTCCTTCTCTGAGAGCTCTGAATTACGCACACACACACACACAACACACACATCCAAGAGGAGCCTGGGGTAGAAAAGGCTGGATGAACCTTCCCCAGAACAAAGGGAACCATTCAGCCAGCACAACTGCAAACCAACCTTTCTAGACCCAGAATGAATCCTCTAGGGATGCTTTTTTTAATCCTCTAGGAGGTCTCTTCCTTTCTGTCTCTCTGTCTCTCCCAGTTTTTGGTTTTCTATAAGTTGGGTTTCTGGTCAGTATATCACTGGCATCTTACTCCAAAAAAAGAGCTTTGCCCTTTGGCATTTGTCAGGCAGGTACCACTTGCCAAGCAATCTGTTCGCCCAGTGGTGGCAGTACCTCCCTTCCCACACAGCCTCCCCATCAGGGTGGAGACTGCCGCATGGTTTTCCAACTTGTGGAGACAAATAGGTCCCGGCTCTTGGCCAGCCGAACCATGAGTCGCCCCACATAGAAGCCACTGATTTGGCCCACGCCGTCATTTCTCCCCATGGCCAGGAGGAACGTCAGTGCACCTGTGGAGCAGAGACACGTGAACAAGCTAGAATCCCACTCACCATTCATGTGCCTGCAGTTACCAAGGACAGACCCTTCCCAGGCCTTCAGTCTGAGGGCAGAGAAATGCATAAGACTTTTAGGAATGTGGGTGAGTCCCTGATTTATTTTTAAAGAGCTCTAGAGGGACATTTCTGTCACCAGCTTTGAAAGTTTGTACTAGCAGTCAGTCCACACAGCCTTCTCCAGGTCTAGCCTCAACTCTCTTAAAACTGTGATGTGCATGAGGCTTTCTCACCTGGCTTGTAGGCCTTGAGGGGCCTGTGTTTCCTGGAGTTGATAATATTGGCCACGGCAATGTTGGCATGGAGGCCAGCATGATAAGCTGTCTTGGGCTCCTTCACGTTGGCACAGTCACCGATGGCGTAGATGTGGCTGCAGCCCTCCACCTGGAGATACTGGTTCACTCTCAGAGCACCATTGCTGGCCAGCTGACTCTCTGCTAGGCAAAACCAAGATCCTGAGTTGTCATGTTAAGGGGCCACCAGAATGTGGTAAGATGAGCTCTGGTGCTGGTCAAATCAGCCTCCAAAGGTACATCTCAAAAGTCAAGCCTCCCTCCAAAATGAAAACCCTCAGAACCCTTCCTGCAAAGGCAAGGTCACTATTCCAGGGTGGAAGCTGGTCAGAGAGACAGCAGGTGTCATTTTATACAATGCATAGAACTCTGTAAGTTACTATGGTTAACAGTGACCAACTTACTATGAATGATTAAATTACAGTTTAGCCAAGTCTTGAATTTCCTTTTGAATGTGAATCAGATTTTTAAAGTGCAGGTTTTTAAATGATTACATTTTCTTTCTAAGGGACTTAAAAGAACCTTTGAAAATACAACATTAGGACAATTCAATGTTAAATTCTGGGATCTCTGACCATGATAAGCCTTCAGACCCACCCCACGCTTGGCCTAGGCTAGCTCCCTCCGGGATTGGATAATTCTTTTCTGTGGTACATAAAACAGGAGCCCTTGTCCAGGAAGGGTATTCAGGAGTAAGTGATGGGGATCTGGGGACACAGCACCCACACAGCATGAGAAGGAGTCACTGAGTCTCCAGCATGTACATGGCGGCCATCAAGTCCACCCCCTACCTCCAGTTAGCTAGATAGTTCAAAACTGAACTTCAGCAGCATAAGGCCACATTATTGCCCCATCTCCCCAAATGGCCACTCCAAGCTCAAGTAGCCAAAAGTCCGGGTCAGGGTTTGGGGAGAGCAGGGCAAACGTGAGCAGAGCAAGGCCTGACCACCCGGTAATTTCCTCCGAATCCGTGTTTCAAGGAAAGTAACGAGAAACTGATCTGTGTCTCAGAAACCTGTTCTCATCTCTCACCACTAGGGGACCGGCCCTGATTGTAGACGATACTGGTCACTTTGGCCACCTTGGGCTGTCATCAACACAGCATGAGTGGATCCAAAGTTGAATTTCAAGTTTGATGTCACCATCCAGGAGAAACCAAATGAGCTGTTAGGATGGAGGGGGAAGGCAGGGAGGGGCTGGTTCCTGGGGGAGAGGCCTGTGGGGACTTCCTGGGCAGCTGGAATGTGAGGAAGCAGCCTGGGGAGCAGGGCCTCCTGCTTACCAAACACACTGCGGTAGGCAAAGCTGTTGACCTTGATACCATTGCAGACAATCACCAGGTTGGTGGCCACCTCCGTGCCTTTGTCTGTCTGCACCCTGATGCACTCTCGATGTTCATTGGGAGACAGCTCCTCCAGGTTGCTCACCCGCTCACCTGTCAAGGGAGGTCCATGACCAGGAGGCTGGCAGAGGGTGGGCACATCACTGGGGCGGGGGCGCATGCCAGGGCTGACCTGGGGAAGGCTGGAGACCTGTGGAGGCTCGGGTAAGGCCTGGACACTCCCACCTTCCCTCCCTGCCTCTCTCCAAGTCCACCCTGCTGCCCCAAGAAGCAGGATCTGGACATGTGGATCCAATGGAAGGAAAGGTCCCAGAAGCAATTTGGGGAAGTGAGGCTGAGTTTCCCAAGAAGCTCTGGGAAAAGCTATTTGAGGAAGGCCTCAGCTGTGACTGTCAGCTACACCATCCTAACCAGGCAGGAGGTGCAAGCAAACCACCAGCAAAGGTCAAAGCAAGAAAGTCAAGAAACCCGGCTACTCCCCTCACTGTGTAAAGTGAAGGTGGTCACAGAACTGCACAGCCAGTTACAATAAGCCTGAGGCCGGGGGGACTTTTGCTCACCCCTCTCCGTAAGAACCGAGGAGGCTGGGCCTCATGAATGAGGAGCGGGTGGGGTCACACCAGCAGGGTCAGAGCCCCAGGCGCTAACAAGCTGGTGGTTCTCTTCCCTCCTGCTCTGGACAAAAGCCACCCTCCTCACCACCACCACCCTCAAAATACAAACCAAAAAAACTATTCTCTCCACCACAGAGATGTCATAATCCAGGTCAAATCCTTTAGATGACTTTTTAAAATCATTCAACAAATACCACCTGCACCGTGTCCAAAGCAATAGCCAGGACAGTGCTGCCTCCGTGGTATGGAAATCCCGTGAGCCCAGGGCCTCCACAACCTCCAGCTGGACGTCAAGGCCCAAACGGGCTTTGACACACAGACAGCTGGGAATGAGCACAGCCACCTTCCAGCCGGGGGCAGTGACTGAGCCTCTAGGCCAGGAGAGGGACAGGGGCTGGGGCACTGACACATACTCAGCAGCAGGTTCACGCCTTTCTGGAGCAGGATCTCCTTTGCTTCCTGCCGGACACAGGGCAGGAGCTCCTTGTCAGCGAGGGCTATTTGAGAGTGAATGAGAGTGACCTGGGGACAAATGACCACAGGGCAGAAAAGGAGCTACTGAGTCTCTGGCTCACATGAAGAGGCTTACAAACACCTCAGCCTGTGTCTCCCACCTCCTCCCCCACCTCCAGCTTACAGGTGAGGAGATCGAGGCCCCAGAGAAGTGAATCTGGCCCCCACACCAGAACCAGTGAACGGCGAGCTGGGCTGGAGCCCACATGTCGTCGGCTAGGACTCTCAGAGGGTGCCCACGCTCCACAACCCCCACCTCACCTACGGCCCTGTGGGAAATTACTTACAAGCATCCACTGACATTCATAATGACACAGTTGTATCTAAGCCATGACATTCTAACTGTAAAGCAGGCTGACACTCACATTAAAACTGTTCCAAAACTGGCGCCTCCAGGCATGTTTACTTGCTGTCTGGGCCAGCACAGGGAAGTGGGTGCACCTGGAATGATGTTCTAAGCTTGGGCTTTGAAATCAGACTGCCTGGGTTGAAATCTCATCTTGAACAGTCACTCGGACACCTCGTGACAACTCGGTAGGATGGGGACCACAGTCCCACCCACAGGAATTTTGTAACCATGAAATGAGAATATGTGGATAAAGCACATAGCTCAGCACATACTGAGTCCTTCACAGAGAGTGGCTGCTATCACTCTAATCTGTCTACTGATCATAAACATATGGAAGTTACACTGGTTACTTCCTACTTCAGACTGGTCTTTACCCCATAAATCAAAATTGGCAAACTTTTACATCAGTGAGCCAAACTAATTTCCAACAATTTGTCAGAAAGCATCCATAGAATTCCATTAGCCCAGACTGACCTTACTTTTCAAAACCAACCTGGCTTTCCCTAAGGAAAAAGAACCATCCATGAGCTCCATGGGGCTCTCAGAAGCTGGTCTGGCATCAGCTACGAGCAAGCTCTTGACTCAAGGGCCTATAATGATCATCAATTGGCGCTCAGCTGAGCCTTGTGGTTGGCCAGGGCGTTCTCCTCTCTAGATGCCAGGCAGGTTCTCTATCCCTCCATCATTACATGGGAACAGGGCTACCCTCCTGTAGGCAGGTACAGGGCCGGCCAGTCCCTCCCCAGAGGGGCTGCACCGCAGGCTCCCCATGCGTGGCTGTCCAGGACAGGGCTACCATCTCCTCAATATCAGAAAAGCCACTGCTTGCCCCAGACCAAGACTAACTGAGGAGGTCTTTGACCAAGCTGGTTGTCAGCAAAGAGAGATAATCAAAGTCTACATTTATATCATAAAGGCCAGAACTCTGCGGTGCACACAGGAGGTAACCTTCTGTAAAGAATCTCCACTGGGCTAGATCCTCGTGGTTGGACCAGAGGGCAGGACCGCCCCTGAACTAGGACACACCTGGCTCCCCAAGGAAAAGTTCCCAGCAGAATGGGACTTTAGGGGACTGCCCAATGCAGAGAGCAAGACATGGAGATGCACACTCACACTTTAGGTTGATGCACTGAGCAAATCCCTGATGTTCATTAGACAAGGCACAAAGAAGCCCCCCACTGAGAGTCCAAAGCCAAGGCCGCCGCCCACCTCTTTCTGGGGGTATTCTGTCTTAATCTCTGCCGCCATCTCCACTCCTGCAGAGCCTCCTCCCACCACCACGACGGACCGTGAGCGCTGGACCTGGAGAAGGAAGAAACATATAAAGGCACCTTCAAGTCCACACCACCGCGTGGTTCAGCCTACAGTGGGGGTTCCTTAGCCAAAGAAGAGTAGAGAACCCTTTCCAAATTCAGGGTCCAATATGCTTCCGGGGGACCAGGCCCTGATGAGTGTCTCCCTGCACTTTCTCACTTAGTTCTCACAGCAGCCCTGAGAGGCCGGTATCACTACCTGCTCACTTTTCAGGTGCCCATGGCCCACATCTGTCTGAATTCAAAGATGGGATCCCAAGCTCCACACTAACATTTGCTCATGACTGTGCAAGAGGCTCCCTGGGCTTCTCAGAAGCTTTGCAGAAGGGGAAGACCTGGCCTTAGTCACCTAGCCACACTCACCTTGGGGTTCTTCTCTGGGTCTCCATTCCTCCGTCTGTTCAGTGGCGATAGACCCCATCCCCCCCACCTCCCAGGATCCCTGCAAAAACTGCCTGAGATGGTGGATCCAAGCCTGCTCTGCAAAACAGTGCTGTAAAAACGGAAGCCCCAAGAGAGATGGGTCGGGGACACACAATTGCTACACGAGCAGGTCTGGGGTGCTCGTGTCCAGACTTTGATGAAAGGTGCAAAGGTCTCCTCCCACGAATCTCTTCCTAGGAACTGTCCATCTTGCAGCCGGAGGCATCACCACAGCTGTCATCGTCTCCATCACCACAGCTGCCACCCTCTCCCAGGGACTCACCTGGTCTGCCCTTAATGCCCACCCCAGGCAGCGGGCAGCTCACCTGCCTCACCAGGTCCTCGTAGACCTGGATGGCAGCCTGCTGGCTGGAAACCTGGTTAAACTTGCCCGGGAAGAGCCCAGTGCTCCCTGTGGCCAGGATCAGATGTGAGAAGGGCAGAGCCTGCGAGGGGCAAGGAAAAATGGGTGAGGGCAGGCCTGGCTTCTGCATCCAGCCCCAGGCCCCAGGCAAGCACCAGGGAGGAGAGGCCCTCTGGTGTGCTCAGGCAGAGCATGGGGTAGGCCCAGGGGTGGCCCAGAACCTGGGAAATACCTAAGAAAGCAGATTGTACCTCCTGCCAGAGCCACCCAACACAGAAATGGGAGGCAGAGGGCAGGGAACAGGAAAGTGCCTGTAAGGGAGAAGCAGGATTCCAGCTTCCAGAGTGGAGTTAGTTTAGAATCTCCTGGGTAGTTAAGAAGAAAGCCCCTCCCCCCACAAAAGAAGGAAGAGAAATCCTGTTTGGAGCATAAATATATAAAAATGCCAACACCAGAGCTGCTCTGATAGAGGCGCTGGAGGGTCTGAGCCCACTCAGCCACTGCTCCCCCTGGGGAGGCCCCCACGGGCCCTTCCCGGACTCTGAGAAGCAGAGCCCAACACCGCAGCACAAGGAGACTCTCGGTAATCTTTCCAACGGGAAGTCTCCCAGCCCTAAAGTTGAAGGAGGATTGACCCACGTGAAATCAACAGATTCACACCAAATACTCATTGAGCACAGGAACTGTGTCCTCTTCTCTCAATCCCCCCTTAGCTTTGAGTAGAGTGGAGGCCAGGCTGGAGGTGATGCTCAAGATGGCAGCTCACTGATGGAGCTCAAGTCTCTCCAGATATACGCCCAGCACGGTGCTCTACCCCAGGGCCGAGGTATGCCAAGACAAGTGGAGAAAACCTCTGCCCCCAGTGACTTCCCAATCCAGGGGCTGTGGGATCATCTGTGGGCTACCCTTTGATTCTGGACAGAAAGGAGGCCCCCTGGGCTGGTCCAGGATACTGGCTTTCAGAGAATGGGCTCTGGGGGAAAATTGTCTGGGTCCAAATCCTGGCTGCATCTCTTACCAGATGTGGGATCCTGGGCAAGGCATCAAACTAGGTAAAGTGAGGCCATGCCAGCTCCCTTACAGAGCCACGGCAGGCATTAAATGAGATTGTGCCAGGCTTAAGACAGGGCCTGGCACACAGGAAAGGCTCAGGAAATGTCTGCCACCACACTCTTGTGGCTGCTGTGGCCTGGTGCTCGCTCATGAGGAATCTGCCACCTGCCCAGCACCAGGTGGGACATGGGGGCCACAGACAACTCTCCTGACTCTTGAGGGGACCCAGCCAGGTCTCCTCCCCCGGCAGCTGTGCCATCAGGGCCCCCTGAAGCCAGCTGACGGACAGGCCACCTCCAGCTGTGCTCACCTCGCCACCCTCAAGCAGCACAGTCTGGTCCTCCAGGTCTATCTCAACCACCAGGCCCTGCCGGAAGTTCTCCTTGAAGGTCACCGCATAGGAAATGAATGTCTTTTTGGCAAACCCTGAGGAACGTACAGAGCGGAGATCATAGTGTAAAAGTGAGTTGCCCACAGGAGGCCAGAATACCTCAGAACCTTCCTGCATGGAATACCAACAGAGGGGCCCTTGATCAAAGAGCTGGGCCAGTGATATACCTAGGGTACCCACTGCCCCCTAAAGTGCCAGTCTGGGCTCAAGCTTTTACTTCTGGGCCCTTGATATAATAGCTGTTTAAGACCAGTATAACCTTAAGATTCTCCAGAATGTATCTAGTGGTGGAATTTAGGCACCTTGTCCTAAGTGGAGGAAATCACCCCTAACCCGCAGCAGGGACCAAGCCACTCTCACAAAGAAAGTCCCAGAGGGGAACCCGTTACCACTTTCTACGGAGGCCCGGAGGGCTGCCACATTGTGATGGAAGGAGTCCTTCATATCCACCAGCGTGAAGGGGATGTTCAGAGCCTGCAGCTGGCTGGCGGCTGCAATCCCGCCAAAGCCCCCGCCCACAATCACCACCTGCACCGCTTCCATTTCCGTCGAGACCTGGGACCCCATCTTGAGCCAGGCACTGCTGGGATAGGAGGAGAGACCATGTCAGAGTCAGGGGGCTCAAGGGCTGGAAGGGCAGGGAGGGGCCCACAGTGAGAAAGGCCTCAAATGCCAAGACTTGATCTGTTTAAATTATGTAATCATCTATTAATGAAATTCCAATTTTGTACAATTTCAATTAAATTCCAAAGGAACAAGTGGTATCCTAATTTCCTCCTATCCTTCAGCCACCCAGATCCCTCCTCTAAGGCATCAACTGTCAAAAAGTTTGAGTCCTTCCTGAGTTATTCTATGCACCTACAATCATGATTATTTTTTGCACACATTAAACTTTTTTCACTCAATTCAACAGCATACATTAATTGAGCTCCTGCTCTTTGCTGTGCTCTGTGCTGTGCATGCTGTGGTCAGAGAAACAGACAGACAGACAGACAGACAGAGAGACGTGGTCTCTATTCTGGTAAAGGCAGGACTTGCAAAATTCAAGGGCGAGTGGATGATGTAGATGGAGGATTCTGGGCAGGCATGCAATAACAAGACATGGTGGACACACCCCTGGGGACAGGCAGGCACAGGCCACATGAAAGGGACCAAACAAACGTCTCCTTCAAGCGCTGCATTAAGCAAACTCTGCAACCAGATATTGCCCAGCTCACAGGTCACCAGCCTGAGCCCCAGGTCTAAGGTGATCTATTAATAGTTTATGACATCCTCAAAAAACTCAAAATAGAAATACCATTTGACCCAGGAATCCCACTCCTAGGAATTTACCCTAAGAATGCAGCAGCCCAATTTGAAAAGGACAGATGCACCCCTATGTTTATTGCAGCACTATTTACAATAGCCAAGAAATGGAAGCAACCTAAGTGTCCATCAGTAGATGAATGGATAAAGAAGAGGTGGTACATATACACAATGGATATTATTCAGCCATAAGAAGAAAACAAATCCTACCATTTGCAACAACATGGATGGAGCTAGAGGGTATTATGCTCAGTGAAATAAGCCAAGCCGAAAAAGACAAGTATCAAATGATTTCACCATATGTGGAGTATAAAACAAAGAAAAAAACTGAAGGAACAAAACAGCAGCAGACTCACAGAACCCAAGAACAGACTAATAGTTACCAAAGGGAAAGGGACTGGGGAAAATGGGCGGGAAGGGAGGGCTAAGAGGGAAAAAGGGGCATTACTATTAGCAGATATAATGTTGGGGGGGCACGGGGAGGGCAGTACAACTCAGAGAAGACAAGTAGTGATTCTATAGCATCTCACTACGCTGATGGACAGTGACTGTAATGGGTTGGTGGGGGGGACCTGATGAAGGGGTAGTTTAATAACCGTAATATTGCACATGTAATTGTAGATTAATGATAATGAAATAAATTATATTAAAAAAAAAAGAAGTAGAACCCCCCCAAAAAAATAGTTTACGACAATCATCCTGCAAAACTGGATGTGGTGTGACTAAGGTCATGACAGTTGCAGGGGCGGGGATGAGGGCCTGCGGTGGGCTGGTCACTCCTCCAAGTATCCCTGAGATGTGCACAGAGACTGCTAGGCGACATCCCCCAAGAAACAGGGAGGCGCAGGAAGAAATGGCTGCTGGGAGAAAGAACAGTGCTGGTCGGGCCCCTGGAAAGAGAGAGGGTGGGGAAGAAAAGCTGAGCATGCAGGCTCCAGTGAGGAATGGGGTGGGAGGTCCTCCCTGGCGCCTGGGATAGGAAAGCTGCCATCCATGAGTGTCTGCAGAGGGTGGAGGGCCAGGTCTGCAAGCCCCACGCTCATGCTCACAGGTTGACTGGGGCAGCCTGAGAATTGAGAACAAACTTTGGTTGAGTCCTCAAGGAGCTAAAATTCAAGAACCCTTGGCCCAGAGCCAACTGCTAGGGAACATCTGAAGCAGAGGACACCACTGGGCCAGGCCACTAGACAATGAGCCACTGAGTACAGAGGGAAAAGGAGATGGCAAAGTTTACCTGGGCTCCTCTAGCCAGCCTGGGAGGCTGTCTGCCAGGCTCACCCTCTAAAGGGCCTGGCACATCTGGTGCATCCCAGAGGCTGCTCCTGGGGGGCTGAGGGGCTGCCTGGGGCTGTAGCCAGGGACCTTGTCCCCAGCCCAGATTAACCCCAGAGAAGGATGCACAGGGTGCAGGCCTCAGGCTTCTCTAGTGTGGGAGCCCAGCTGTCTGAGGAGCAATCCTGACTGCAGCTGAGATCCTGAGAGCAGATGAGGGGTTGGGAGATGCTGGCCAGGCTTGGGGTAGGATGGGGTCACAGGTATCAGACCTCCTCCTGGCTTGGGCCAGGCTCTAAGGAGAGGCAGAAATAAACTAGACTGCCAGGGAGAGATGCTAAGGAGAGAAACAAAGCTCACACTGCAGAGAAAGCAGCGAGAGAGGCCCAGCAGCTGCTGCGGGCCACAGGGAGGGTACTGGCAGGGTGCAGCAAGGCAGGAGGAAGTGGTCTCAGGTCAGCCTTGGAGGACAGACAGCAAGCTGCCAAAAGGCTCAATCGGAAGCATGTTCCAGCTCATCTGGGATCCTCTCAGGCAGCGAGAAGGTCACCACTCAGTCCTGCATCATCTGTGTGGCCTGGGACATATCCCCTCCCTACTCTGGGTCTCCATTTACCTCCTTAATGGGAGGGGACACTGAGATGTCCTTGCACACACAGGTTTCCAAGACATGGTGGGTTTGGCTCTCCAGGCACTGTTCTCACTGGTATCCAAATGCCCACTGCCTAATTCCTCCCCTGGAGGAGGAAGAACCTGAGCAGGGGAGGGGAGATCTGTCACAGGATAATGGAAGGGATTTAACTTTCTCTTTGGCTAAATGGTCCCCAGTGCACTGAGGCTTGTGACTTCTACCCATTTCACAGAGGAAGACACGGAGCCGGGCTGAGACTAGGATAAGTGCCCAGCAGGCAGTGCCACCCCCACTGCTCCAGGCCCTCACAAAGTGCTCATCACGCTGAATCTGCCAACTGGGCCAGAAGGAGAATGTCTCCTGAGGGCCCAGACCCAAGAGGGCCCAAGGCCCAGCCAGAGGTCTGGAGCGAACACTAGGAGCTAAGCGGGACCTGGGAATGCGGCGGGCAAGGGAGCAGGCTATGGAAGAACTGTGTTTTACCTGCCCCCTTTAGTGTGGCCCCCTCTGTGCCAGCCTGCCCTTGGGGCTTACAGCCAGCAAGGAGGTCAGGGAAACACCCAGAGCTCTGTTTCCAAGCTGGCTGGGCACAGGCCTGATAGGCTACACTGCTTGTTGGGGAGAGGGGTCCCACCATGGGCCAGGTCACACTGGACTACCCAGGAATGCTCAAGGAGACTTGAAAAAGAGATGAGGCCAAGGTCCTTCTCCAGAGAGGGAACAGCTTAGGTCAACAAATTCAGGGCCAGGAAGGGAGGGCGTGGGAAGAGCTCAGGGAGCCAGGCGGGCAGGGACAGGGGCCTGAATACACAGAGGGCCTGTTATGCCACAGTGTTTGGTCTGACATACTGACCAGCTCTAACCAGCAGGCTTGCCCTGGGTCCCTCACAGGGTCTCCATTCCTGCGAAAGAAAGCCCGCTGACCACAGCACAGACTTGACAGACAGCGGGTTGGCCAAAGGGGTTGAACCCCTGTTCCCTCAGCCTCCCAGGATCACCAGCTGGCTTCTCCAAAAAGCAAACCCTGGCCTCACCCAACTAGGTGCACCTCAGTGAAGAAAAACTACTTCTCCGGGGTTCCCCCTGGTGGGTCTGGGGCCTTAGGGCACACCCAGAACCCTGAGAGGCTCCTGTGGCTGGGTCAGGGAGGGAGGCACGTCTATATCCCATACCGCCTGAGGCCTCTCCTGGAGTCTGCTCTACTGACCTCTGACATTCCCACTTGGGGAGGGACTGGAGGCTCTCCAGCCGATTCTTCCTTTCCTCCTCCTCTGCCCCCTTGCCCAACACTCCTGGACACCCAACTCTTTCCTGGTGCCAATTCTTGCCTGGCTTCTGAGGACGGCTGGACTCCCCTCTGCTCAAACACAACAGCCTCCATCAGTGGGAGATTCCATCAATCAATGGAGGCCTCCATCAGTGGGAGACTATAGGATACACTCTTAAACACCCATACAATGGAATATTCTGGAGCCATTTGTTTTTAGAGTGGATGATTTTTCTACATGAGAAGTTTGTCTATGATTTGTCCACACCCACAGAATGTAAAAGACCAAAAGTAAACCATAATGTAAACTATGGACAGTGTAGGTTCATCAACTGTAACAAAGGTACCAGTCTGGTGAGTGATGTCGATAATGGGGGAGGCTATGCACATGTGAGGGCAGGAGATACATAGGAAATCTCTTCCTTTCAATTTTGCTGTGAACCTAAAATTACTCTAAAAGCATGAAGTCTTAAGAAAAAGTTCATGAAAAAGTCAGGGAATAGAATGTCACGTGGAGTCTAAGTCCACTTCTGAGCCATCAGACCCATGCACCTAGTTACATGCACACATACACGTCATGATTCCAACAGCCAGCACTCACTGCACTTCTAAATCTTTGCACTGAATAGGTGTGGGTCTTTCTCTTCATTTTGTTAAGAAGTTCAGTAACTTACCCAAGTTCAATCCTCTCGAGCCTGACCAGAAGTACACTCTAAACCAAACTGCTAATGGGGTTGCCAAGTGGTGTTTTTACTTTCCTCTATGAGTTTTTGCATTGTTCAAATATTTTTTAAATGAGTGTGTCATTTTTACAGAAATAAAACATTAAAAACAAGGCAGGTCTCCTACCGTCTAATTTTTTTAAATTGAGATATGATTTGTATATTACAAAATTCACTAAAAGTATACAATTCATGGGCTTCTCATACATTCATAAAGTTGTGCAACCATCACCATGATTTAATACCAGAACATTTTCATCACCTCCCCAAAAACCCCCACATCGCATCAGTGGTCATTCCCCATTCCCTCCTCCCCCAGACCCTGACAACCCCACGAATCTGCTTTCTGTCCTTACAGATCGCCTATTCCATACATTTTGTGTCTGGCTGCTTTTCCTTAGCACACTGTTTTCCAAGATTCATCCAAGCTGTAGCAGGAATCAGTATTTCATCCCTTTTGACGGCTGAGTGACATTCCACTGCACTCTGTTTATCCATTCTCCAGTTGCTGGACTTTTGGGTTGTTTCTACCTTTTGGCTCTTGTGACTATTGCTGCTTTGAACATTGTGTACAAGATTTTTGTGTGAACATATGTCTTTAATTCTCTTGAGTATATGCCTAGGAGTTGAATTGCTGGGTCCTAGGGTAACTACAGATTAAACTTTCTGAGGAACTGCCAAACCCACCATCTGACTGTGAAATGAACAACAAGCCAAGGAGAGGGCACAGAGAACCTTAACTACATCTGCCTAGATTCAGAACGTCAGCGTAAAGAAGGTCCAAGAGAACAAATTCTAACTGTCCAGCAACTCCTAAGTAATTTTACCTCCCCCCACCTCGACACACATATACACAATCTGGTTCACACTCAAATTTTCTCAATAAATCCTGTTTCCTCTGCCAAGGATACCCAGCCTGATCCCAAAGGGATTCTTCTCTAAGACAAGAAGCGTTTAGGAATCTACTGAAAGAAGAGGAAGTTTTATGCCAAAGCTGTTGAGAGGTCACGCCTCAGTAGATGGACAGCAGGAACCATATGGGCTCTGATCAAAACAAGGATGTCCCCTCAGCATTGCTTCATAGAGATTACAAATAAATAAAACACACAGCTTTTTGAGTCATCACCAGCTGCACCAAAGGTAGATTTCCACACCATGTTTCCAGAGTGGCTGTCCTGTATGAGAGGGCCACTGGAGTGTGACTCAAAGCACCATGAATGTCCCCTCTCCACCTGGTGGGGATAGAAGGGTGGGCTGCCTCCCTCACTGGACACCAGGGACCAGGCTGAGAGTGGGCATTCCATGGCCAGGCCCCACCCCACCCAGGGAACACATGCTGAATATAATGCAAAAAAGCCCAATTTCTGTAAGGGACTCAAACTCTAAAGAAGGGACTGTCCTTTCATGCCATAGGAGGGGCAGCTCTAGGCAGACAGGCTCATTCGAGTGTCATATACAGTCCTGTACACAAAACTTTGGCCATGAAACTTGTACATTCTCCAGGGAGCCAGTCACTTTGTGGTTCCCTAAACACCCCGAGGTCTGTTCATGCCTGTCTAGACCCTGGCTTCCTCATTTCACCATGAGACAAAGATCAGACTGGCCCTGGAATACCTTCACTCGGCCCAGCGGCATGGCAAAACCCCTGGGTAGTCCTGCACAAAGCCCAGCCCAGCTAGGCCTCAGTCTCCTTCGCCGAAATGGAGGCCTTCCAGGAGTGGGGTTACACACAGTGCTCTTCACGGGGCTCCTCTCTAGCTGCTGGAATGAGGGAAGGCGGGAGGCTGAGAGCTTGGGCCATATGTGTGCGCGCAGACCTATCAGCTCTCAAGCACCGCGTCCGCCCCCCACCCTTCCCCTGCCCCACCTCACCGTGCATCCGAAGGTCAAAGGAACTCTTGTTGGAGGGGAAGGCGGGTGTGTTCAGTGGGTGGTAGTGGAGGAAGTACAGCACCACGCACTAAAAGTAGCTTCCGGTGGATTTCAGGCGTCCTGGGCTTCCCCAGCCCCATCTGCGTTCAGGGACCTCTGGCCCTTGTCCGCATGGAACCTGGGGTTTCGTGGAGGGGACCTCCTAGTGCACCCCGGAGCCTACGGCACTGGGGTAACCGCAGGCAATTTCCCTCCTAGAGACGGAGGCTTTCCTCCTGCCCAGTGACACCAGCTTCCACCCAGCGGCGGACCTCGGGGCACTCCCAGCATTGGGCGGGGAGCGCGGAGAGCAGGGACGCCTTACCCGGACGGACTTAACAGGGAACTGGGGGCGCGGACGCGGAGGGAGGAGCTTGCCCTGCCCACGCCGGGAATAAACCTCCCCGTTTTGTGTTTTGAGGGACCCGGGGTGGTGCAGGCCTGAGCCCTGTCTCCTAGACGACCGCCCTCTCCTCCTAAAGCCACAGTTCCGGCGCTCTGACTTGTCGACGCAGTCATGTTGCGTTTCCCCGGGCTCAGCGATCCCCGGTGCCGGGCAGACGACTGTGGGGCCCTGCGGACGCGGCCACCCGATAGCGCACCGCTCACCTGCCGGCCGCCTCCTGCCACCGTTGCGGCTCCGGCCTTGGCTGCTGCAGGCCCCCGGCCCTCCCGAACCAGCGTGACTGGTCGCGCGCCGTCCCGACCGCCGGGTGGCTACGCCCCCAGCGGGTCCCTCGGGAACTGCAGCCGCCGCGCTGCCAGCCCGCCCTTCCAGGAAGCGGGGGATGCCCCTGACCGCGGGCCCGCTGCCCCAACTGGTCAAACAGTTGACCCCTAAGGCCGACGCCGCTCCGGCCCTGCGCGAGCCGCTAGCAGCCAGAAACGCCTTCCCGGCCTGCTCCAAGTTCCGCCCGACTTTCTACTAGACAGACGCCTTTAAAGCGCGGGCTCCCCGGCCCTGACTACACCACCTTGGGCAGATTACCAACCTCCAGACTTCATGCATATAAGTAATAATTCCCTTCCCAGTTAGGTACTCATTGAATGCCTGGCACTGGGGGATAAAATGGAGAACAAATAGTCATGGTTTCTGCTTTCCATCCAGGTGATAGTCTGGGGAAAGGCAGATATCAAACAAACAAGAACATTTATCATCAATTGCAGTAAGAAAATTTGGGGGCAAAGGAAGGGTGCCAAGGCCTCTCTGCAAGGATGAGGAGTTAGCTCTTGGTGTGCAAAGACCCAGGGGCCGGACAAAGAGATGAGAGCAGGGACATTGCAGAGGCAGCCAGAGCACACAGTGGCCAACGTGGTACAGAATACAGTAGCCAAGTGTGGGCAGGGTAGACGGACCTCCAGGCCCTGGTGAAGACTGTCCTTATCATCCCACAGGTAATGGGATGCTGCTGCAGGCCTTCAAGCAGAAGAGTGACAGGTCTGAGTTCCCTTCTTTGGTGAAGGGATGGAGTGGGAGGGCTGCCTGACATGGGGGGAACTAGTGAGAGGTAGTCCAGGGAGAAAAAGGATCTTGGACTAGGATCTGCAGAGAAATGGGTGGATTCAAGCTACCACCTGGCAGTAGGGTCAAGCTAGCTAATTTGGTGACGGATAAGCCATTTTCATCTATGTAATGCAAATATTAGCACTTACCCGAAGATTCATGGACAAGATTCAATGACTCAATGAGATCATATATGTGAATTGTTTCAGCTTGGTGCCTGACACACAGCAGCAACAAATACACTGCAGCCAAATGTTGCAGTATTTTATGGGCAGGTTAGCTTGCTCAAGGCTATGCAGTACATTGGCAGCTTCCTGGCTCCCAGCCCAATGCTATTGTAAATACTGCCAATTGCCTTCCCAGTTCTCTTGAAGTGTTCACACTAGAAGTGTCCTGTTCAGTACCTTTTCCAAAAGCTGTAGTCAAAGACCTTGTAGCCACTACCCCTGGTATAGGGAATGTTGTCATCAATTTCATCTGGAAGACGTCTGTGCCCAGAATGATCTCGAGCTGAGAGGGAAGCTGGTGTCCTCCCATGAGCATCCCACTCTTGTTATTAGCCCACCCAGCCCAAGCTCCATCTTCCTTGGGAATCCTTGCCTCTTCCTATTCTGGCTGGCACCCTGCCCCACAAATGCAGGCTGAAGGAGCGAATATAGTCAGAGGTGTGGGAGTCTCACCTCCTTCCCTCAGCCCCCAGAGCCACAGACGAGCAACCATGCCTGAGTGTGGGTACAGAGTGCAGATGGCCCTGCCCATCCTAATCCTGCCCCACAGGGCACGGCCAGAGAGCCACAGGTTGTGAGCAGCAGGCCTTCCACTTGTCCTAGACTTTGCACATTTCCCAGTAGCTTTTATCTCCTTTTTTCCCTCCTGAAACCCCTACAGGAAAGTAGGGCAGGAGTTAAACTGTGACTGAAGAATGCAATCACCTTTGACCAGCTCTTTGGGGCAGAGACCTTGCTTTGAGCACTCTGGCACTGACCCCAGCACCTGGTTCCTTAGGAGTTCACTAGTGTTTACTTAAATGAATGATTTTTTTTAATTAAGATATAATTCACATACTGTAAAATTCAGTCCTGTAAAGCGTATAATTCAGTGGTGTGAAGGTTGCCCAGCTATCGCTACTACTTAGCTCCAGGACATTTCATCACTCCAAAGAAACCCCACATATATTAGCAGTCTCTCCACTCCTCCCTCCACCTAGTTCCCTGATAACCAGAATGATCCATTTCTTATGAAACAATCCTACCAGAACTCTTAGAAAAATAATAGCTAATATTTATTGAACACAGACTGAGTGCTTTAGATAACTTCTCAAATGTACTTTTCACATGGGTCCTCCAAGGTAACTTTAATAAGAGATTAATAAAAATATATTGAGGATAATGGAACTATGTTTCTCA